>CM059442.1:25121644-25456820 GCA_030390025.1 Squalus acanthias | reverse complement strand
GAGAGTGGGTTGGGGAGGAGAGAGTGGGTTGGGGGGGAGAGAGTGGGTTGGGGAGGAGAGAGTGGGTTGGGGGTGCGGGGAGAGCAGCTAATGGAATAACTTCATCCACTTGAACAAAGATATCACCAAATGAAAAAAAGCTGATTAGAAATAGGATTTTTCATCCATGCTGCAGCAGTTTTGACTGTACTGCAGTGACAAATGTGAATAACACGTCAAGTGGAATAAACTGAAGCTTTACTTCTCAGGGTGCCAACTTCAAACTGAGCTGCTGATTATTAAAGTCCCTATCCCCACAAAGCCACAGATAATGGCAAAATTCGAACCGGGGAAATGGATATGAAAACAGAATAAATTAGACTTGAACCTCTGTACTTCCATAGCTGTTTAAAATTATTTTCCAGGATAACACTGTTCATTTTAGTCCACAGTGATTCCATTTCTGTTGGTCAGACATGACAGGCTGCAGCAAGGAGCCCCATCCATTAGCAAAGATCATTTCACTCTCCATTAGGATTTAATAAGCGTAGACTGAAATGTAGAGTATTTCCCTCGTAAACTATTTTTATGCGTTTATGAAGATAAAATGCTAAACTTCTAGATTATTTCTTTTGATGTTTATTCCCACAAGGTATAATTTCGCAGTTCACTACAGTCAGATACGTTATTGACTTTTAACATGAGCTGAGGCTGGCCTCAGGGTTCCAGAGCACCGTACACAAAGGCGGATCCTAGTGAGCCTGGGATCTATGGAGGAGTCGCACTGATATCAGTCGCCTTTAAGTTAGTTATTTAGGTTGTCATGGGGCTTTTGAAGCCTGGAGAATAATCTGAAAGGAACAGGCTGCATTTCGTTGTAATGAAGAAGTTATTGGGCAGTTTGTGGCTTTATACAAGATCATGGAACATCATAAGGCTAGAGAAAAAAACCACTGACATTGTTTTCATCAATTTTGCTTTGGCTTTTGAGCTCCTGCAGGTACATACTCCATAACCCAATAGCCTCTTGGATTGAAGGAAGGCAATCGATATGATGTCAAGCTTTGCCTCTGAAAATCCCTTACCCCAATATACCACTGTGATATACTACAAAGTAACAAAATGGCAGAAAATGCTGGTAATCTTGGAGAACCAACTCTCTCCCCAAAGGAAAACACTGCCGTACCCTAAATCGTGGGAGAGCTAGGGTGGCAAAGACTGGCGACAATATGATCAAGTGGAAGCTGATGTGAATGTGAAGAGCCTAGGTAAAAACATGAACACCGCCTGATTTAGTGTTCCCTGTCAACACCCTGTACTCCAAAGGAATTACTCGAAATAAATAACGCTAGCTTACACTGCTGGCATGGAAGCTCAGACGGCTGTCATGTTTATCTGGAGGCCACTGTTGAAAGGGGCTTCTAGAGCGCCATCAGTCCTGCACTATGTTCTCCAGCAGAGCCCTAAGAAGAAGGAGTGTTGAGTTGCTGCCACAGGAGTTGCCTTGGCACCAAGGGAGAGGCACTTGCTGTCGTCTCTCAGGATCGTAGCACGCCTGCTCCCCTGCCACCACTCTGTCAGTGCCCTTGCTAGTGCCACTTAGCCAGCTGGCCCAAACTGCTGCAGCCCACGCCGAGATGTTGCAGGCCCAGACCTGCTCGAGGTCATCCTCCAAGGCCATCAAGGTGTCCTAAATGGAAGCTCAGCAGCCTTCCACATCCTAAGCTGTAGCCACTGGTGAAAGCACCTCCTAGGAACACCAGGAAAAACACAAGACATGCACTAAGGGCTTCCACAAGGGTGATTAGTCATTTTTTTGTCAATGCTGACATGATTTCTTTGATAAATCTTTTGATCTGGATTTGGCGTTGGTGTTAGACTTTTGGTCGATTGCCTTCCTTCATCCACCTATCCAATCCAATCTTGAATGTTGGCATAGTTTCTGCCTCCGCCACTGTAAGGGTAATTAAGTAAACACTACTGATTGACCAAACAATAAAGAACTTTAGAGGTTATGTTAGGTTAACGAGGGCGGTGTGATAAAATGTGAAAAACAAGTCAGGTGATGTGATAAAATGTGAAAAACAAGTCAAAGACAAATTATATCAAATGATTAAATGGTAGTTTCACAAAGGAACTAAGGAGTGCAACTCATGGATAGAGATCCCTAACATGGGCAATGTGATAGCATTAACAAATAGTGTGACTAAAACATGATATTTTGTAATAGCTTGCATAAGCAATAACAAATGTATATAAGTAAATGAAATGTGAGAGATTGTCGGAGTCCCACTTGAAGCTGTCAAGTGAGAGTCTCCCCCTGCATATGCTTGAATAAAGATCGTTGTGAACCTATCTACCATCGTCTGTCTTGACTGAGAGGAAGGAGACCGGAGTCCCCTCTAACAAATTGGCGTAGTTGGCAGGATACCAAAGCACCCAGAGTAGCAACAATGAAGGGCAATCAAGGGTGAGTACATTTACATTACCACCCATAGTTAGTGCCTGTAATCATTGTTGACATTTTTCTCTGGTAAGACTTGGTATCCGAACAAAACAAATAGACAGACTTGGTAGAGGGTGCGATTGAGTGTGTCATACATCGTGTAGAGCTGTATAACTAACCCGAACCGCGGATAGTATCTGAGTGAGTCAGAGTTACTAACAAGCAGCCAAAACAGAGTAGACAACTTACTAGACGGAGACTGGAAAGTCCCTGCTAGCGATCTTTATAATGGCCAAAATGGATTGGGGCCCGGAAGAGTCCCTAACTCGCTATTTAGCAGAAAAGAAAGATAAAATGATTCATAAAATGGAGAAAAAGGGGTGGGATCCGAGAGATGACCCAGACAGACAAAAAACATGGTGGTTAAAACAGACCAAGGTCAAGGAAGAAACTGCAAATATCATTGTCATGGCTTGTTACGTGAATCAATGCCAGAAACAAGAACAAACACAAGAGAGAGCTGAGCTCAAGGGAAAGATAGCAGCTATTAAGCTGCCCAGGAAGAAGTTAGCTCCATTAAAGGGATTTAGAGATTCCCTAGAATCAGACGAAAGAAATGGAACCCCAAAAGGATGGGATGATGACATAGATTGAGATGATCTTGCGAAAAAGGCTCATGATTATGATAGTCCCGATTATCCCCCACCATACGATGATGCTATCCCAAGTGCGCCATCACTGGCGGCACCGATGGCACCCCTAAGGATTTCCTCCCGGCGGACAGGAAATGGCCCGATAGAGGAAGGGAGGCAGTACCTCTCACCACAGTGGAAAGACAAAACTTCTGAGAACTTCTGCCAAAACCAAAATTGAACCACGCAAACGAGGAATTTTGGGATTAGGTAGAACAATTAGTGGATGCCCACAATTTGACCCTGGGAGATATCCACACCTTAGTGAAGGCCAAACTGACCTGGGCAGTATGGGCAGGGGTCCCCCAAACCATTGATAACAAACATTAGCAAGACAGACCAGGAATGACCAATGAACAATGGTATAATACTTTCAAGGACGCAATAAAAAATGTACTTGGGCGAGGGAGAGCCAATTGGTTGGTGGTTGCCAACATTGAACAAAGAGAGGGAGAATCCCCGACAGATTATATGGAACGAAAGTGGAGGGGCTATAAAGAATGGTCAGGTGTAGCCCAACCTGATAAGAACGATCAACCATTTTTGCAATTGATAAAACAGGGACTTAGTGAGGAACACAAAGCAGTGATCAGGATGGGAATGCCTGTGGGAGGTGATTTTGATGAAATCCGCGATTGGGCGGAGGAGTTGGAAGGAAACAAACTAAAGAAAGCCAAAGAAAAGAAAGTAAAGGTTGCCACAGCCACATCAGAGGACGGGTCCTTTAACTGCGATAAACCCGAGCATTTTGCCAGAGATTGTAGATCAAAGAAGCAAGAAGCAAAAGGTAGTAAGTGCACCAACTGTAGAAAGCCGGGACATACCCGAGAAAAATGTTGGTCCAAGGGCGGAGGTGCCGCAGGCCTAGGCCCAAAACAAAGCACTAATGCACTTACAAGAGAGGAGATCATCAGACTTATACAGGAGTCAAAGGGGAGAGCCGCAGCAGCGCCCACTAAACCGGAGCTCGACATAGGAGATCTATTGGAGCTGCTGAAAATGGCAGCTAACAAATAGGATCCATCGGCCCCCGGAGAGACAGACCCCCGAATGTTTATTAGCGCAGTGTTAGGGGGCCGGCAGTGTGATATGTTAGTAGATACAGGGGCGTCCGTCTCGATAACAGACCTACCCCTCCCAACAAGAAATAGTTATTAAAATCCAAGGAGTAGGAGGGAAAACCCTTAAAGCATATAAAAGTGATACAGTATTATTGGAAACGAAAGATGTAATGGTCCCTGTCTGTATATGGGTATGTAAAAATCCTGAGGGAACCATTTTGGGCATAGATATCCTCAGAGAATTAGGAGGAATAATCAACCCTAAAGCAAATACTATAATCTGGCCAGACAAACATGAAACACGCCGAAAATATGGTGAGCCAGGGGACAGTGTGGTACAGATAGGATCTTTAAAGTTGATAAATCCCGATTGGAAAGGTAAGGGAGCCTGGGGAGTACTATGTCAACAGTACCCTAAATTATGGGCAACCCATAAAAATGATTGCAGCTTAGTAAAAATGGAACCATTGAATATACCGGGACCTGAACACAAACCCCATGAACAGTATCCGATTAAGGTAGAGGCTCAAAGGGCAGTGAAACAAATTGTGAAAGAATTAGAAGTACAAGGTGTGGTACAACAAACTAGCACCACAACCAACTCGCCAGTGTGGCCAGTCAAAAAGCCAGATGGGACATATCGGCTAACGATTAATTATACAGCCCTAAATAAAGTGGCAAAACGGGAGCTGCCGATAGTGGCGAGTCCGGCAACTATCTTTAATGATTTGGGACCGAAACATAAGATATTTACAGTATTGGACATAGCAAACGGATTTTGGTCGATACCATTGCAACAAGAGTCACATGATCTTCACCGCACGTCAATTACAAGAGAAATGCAGGGAACAGCACCAGCCGCTGTACATGGCCTTCTTTGATCTCACAAAGGCCTTCGACACTGTCAACCGTGAGGGATTATGGAGTGTCCTCCTCAAATTCGGCTGCCCTCAAAAGTTTGTCACCATCCTCCGCCTGCTTCATGACGACATGCAAGCTGTGATCCTGACCAACGGTTCCACCACAGACCCAATTCACGTACGGACCGGGGTCAATGCTCTTCTCGATCTTCCTTGCTGCAATGCTCCATCTCACCCTCAGTAAGCTCCCCACTGGAGTGGAGCTAATTTACAGAACAAACGGGAAACTGTTCAACCTCCGTCTCCTCCAGTCCAGATCCAAGGTCGTCCCATCCTCTGTCGTCGAATTACAGTATGCAGACGACGCTTGCGTCTGCGCACACTCAGAGGTCGAACTCCAAACCATCATCAACACCTTCACCGAAGCGTACGAGAGCATGGGCCTTACACTAAACATCTGTAAGACAAAGGTCCTCTGCCAACCTGCCCCCGCCACACAGTACTGCCCCCCGATTATCAAAATCCACGACAAGGCCTTGGACAACGTGGACCACTTTCCATACCTCGGAAGCCTACTGCCAACAAGGGCCAGACGTCGACGACGAAGTCCAACACCGCCTTCAGTGTGCCAGTGCAGCCTGAGGAAGAGAGTGTTTGAAGACCAGGACCTCAAACCCGGCACTAAGCTCATGGTCTACAGAGCAGCAGTGATACCCGCCCTGCTGTATGCCTCAGAGACATGGACCATGTACAGCAGGCACCTCAAAGCACTGGAGAGGTGCCACCAACACTGCCTCCACAAGATCCTGCAAATCCATTGGCAGGATAGGCGCACCAACGTCAGTGTTCTTGCTCAAGCCAACATCCCCAGCATCGAAGCTTTGACCACGCTCGATCAGCTCCGATGGACGGGTCACACTGTCCGCATGCCCGATACGAGACTCCCAAAACAAGCGCTCTACTCGGAGCTCTGGCACGGCAAGAGAGCCCCAGGTGGGCAGAGGAAACGCTTCAAGGACACCCTCAAAGCCTCCTTGAAAAAGTGTAACATCCCCACCGACACCTGGGAATCCCTGGCCCAAGACCGCACAAAGTGGAGGAGAAGCATCCGAGAAGGCGCCGAACACCTCGAATCTCTTCGCCGGGAGCAAGCGGAAGCCAAGCGCAGGCAGCGCAAGGAGCACACGTCAACCCAAGCACCCGACCCACCCGCCGTCTGCCCCACCTGTGACAGAGACTGTAGGCTATCAAGTTGACGGTAGCCCTTAATTTCTATGCGACAGGGTCATTCAAGGCTGCAACAGGTGACATGAGCAACATCACATAGTTTACAGTGCACTGCTGCATCAGGGATATGATGGAAGTGCTGTACTTCAAGCGGAATCAATTCATTTTGTAGCCCATGGTAGCAGCAAAGCACTGTGGGCTTCACCAGAATAGCAGGCTTCCCACGGGTGTAAGGCATCATAGATTTGCACACACATTGCCTTGCATGCTCCCCGTGAAGACATAGGATATATGTAAACAGGAAGGGATTCTACTCCCTGAATGTCCACCTCGTGTGCAACTTACAGGCATTGCATTCTGCAGGTCTGTGCCCTGTTTCCTGCCAGCAGTCATGATGCCTTTAATCTGCACCAGCCCTTAATACCTGCAAGAAAGAAGGCAGTATGTCAGTGGTAGCCCAATGAGATGTTTTGAGGACATGCATGTCAGAGTCGAATAGTGTGAATGGTGTGTGAAAGATAGCACATGTGTGAGTAGGTGCGGGAAGAGATAATGAGGACTGTAGAAAGTGCAGAGTATTGCAGTAGCTGTGGAAGGAGGTGTAGTGAAGTGTGCCACAGTGATTGGAGGAGAGTGCTGGAAATTGAGGGAAGGGTTGAGTGCTGGGGCTGTCGGTAGTGCAGGGCTAAGCAGAAAGTATTGAGGGATAAGAGTTAAGAGTCTTGCCTTACTAGCCCTTGTCAGGTCATTGAACTTTTTTCCTGCATTGCAGCCAGGTGCTTGTCTCCCTCCATACCTTTAGCCACATATTGATTTCCCTAATCTTCCCTTCCTTCCCTATTCTTGCACATGACTAGGGAGGTCTGAGATTACCACCCGTAAAGTCCTGCTCCTAAACTGTATTTCCTAATTTCATCTTGTAGGACTTCAGGCCTTACTTTATCTACATCAGAGGTTCCCATATGGATCATGATAACTGTTTGTTATCCCTTCCCTTGAACAATCTTTTCCAGTCTATTCAATATGTCCCTTACCCTAGCACTTGGGAGGCAACAAAGCATCTGGGACTGTCCGTTTGGACGGCAAAAGATCGTGTCAGCCCCTCTAACCATTGAATCCTCCATCACTATTGCATTTCTAGCTATGCTGCGAGTCTCTCCTCTTGAGCCATCTCTTGTTTGTTGTTGCCATTGATTTCTCGTTGTTGGCCTTGCCCGGAGTCCTCATTTTCCCCACAGGAAGCTGGAGTTTCAAACCTGCTGTTGCAAGCCTACCTTGCTCAGGGTGCTACCATTCTAATCTTTTCTTTATGCCTTTCTCCGCACCTTGGATAGTCGCCCATCTTTCCTCCTCCACTACCTGCTCCCTATCTCTCATCGGTGTGACTATCTTCTCTGTCACTTCCACATCACTCACTGTCCACATCGGACACATCACTGTCACTTCCTGTGTTGCATTTTTAGGTTTAGTAATAAGTTTGTTCTATTTTAATGTTTATATTACTTGTGTATAATATCAGCTAGTCTGCATAGCACCTCCTTCCCCCTGCACCTAATTCCCATTCTCACCAAATTCCCATTGTTAGAAGTCCTTACTCTCACTCTATTCTCATCACATTGTTAGCAGCTCACACCTTGATGTGCTCTTGGCTTGAGCTGGGACTTTCACAATTATCTCCCTTTATATGCCTTTCAGACACAAACCAAGTTCAACCGGTCAGTCAGCCCCCAACTACACAGGCCCGTATTTTCCGATGCCTACGGGTGTGTACCGGCTGTGTACACACCCGGAGGGACGTCGTAAATGCTGGTTTCAGGCATGCGAAGCGCACGCGCTGAAAACCGGCATTTCCATCGGATGCCCGCAGAACTTCCGCCTGCTGAAAACCCTTAGAAATCTTACACCTGGCCTGCTTTTACCAGCATAAGAGTTTTTAAAAGTTAAAAAAAAAAAATTTCACTCATTTATAATTTAAAAATACTTTAAATAAAGGTAAGTTTATTTTTAGCCGCATAAAACAAAATGTATTTGTTTTTTTCAAAAAGTTACATTTTTGTTTAAAAGATTTAATTTATTGTAATTTTTACTCATTTTAAAAATGTGATGGTTTTTAAAAAAATTATTTAATGTTTTACTGTGTTTTTGGGGTGATCTCCATTCATATATTTGACAGGTCTATCTGTCAAAAGTATGAAGGGAGATTCCCTTCTCCTATTGGCTGGCCTGGCCCACGTGACCCCAGGGACGCTTGTGAACCGCCTGCCCCCCTGGATACGTGGGCCCTGCGCACTTCGACTGTGGAGAGGCCCAGGAGCGGAAGTGTCCGGACCTCGGGAGCCCTCAGGTAAGATCGTAGATTTTTTTCCAATAGGAGGCCTCCGCACACAGGAAGCCTCCGATCGGAAATTACGGGCCACAGTATCTAACTAACGCCTGGCCAGTAACCTACTTACAGCTGACTGAGAACATCATGCAGTTGTACAGGGTAAAGTTTAAGATTAAATTTCAACTCAATAAAAAGCACATGTACTGCTTACTCACAGCTAATCTCCTACTCGCTACTGACTTCCCACTCGTACCAAATTCCTGTTGTTAGAAGTTCTTACTCTCGCTCTGTTGCCAGTTCGCTGCATGACGCGCTCTTGACATGTAAAAATTAGGCAGATGATACTTGCATCACTTACTCGGGTTTATTTTACAACAAACTCTGCTGCATATCACTCCTTGATACATTTTACATTACTTAGTCTCTCCAGAACAATTTACATGAACAGTCTCTGGAGTATATCGCCCCCAAAGATTTAAAGTACACTACCATTTCATCATGAGTCAGCACAGGACCCACATTCAACTATGTATTCGCACAAGCTCTGGTATGCTCTTGAACAGAAAAGAATTGTGGAACATTCTGCTGTGGCATCAGAAGACGGACCAGCAGTACTGGGGTTTTTTCAGCAACCACTGACGTGAGTGCAACTCTGCAAATACTGTCCGCATAAAACAGTGACGTGTAGGTTACAGCAATTTTGCCTGTTAAGGATTATGGATAATGGTTTGAAAAAAGATATTTCCAAATTTTTGCCATTACAAATACTAGAAAAAATCACAACTGACCCTAGTTTTACTATAGAATCCCTTAACTCCTCCATCAACCCCTGGCTTCTGCCCCATCCATCCCTTTTTTCTCCTAACTGACATCTAGCACAGCACAAACAATGCTGTGGTTATGAAGAAAAGACTTAATCATGAAAAGGGGGATTGAATGGAGGTTTTCAAAATTATTAAAAATTATCAGAGGGAAAATAGCAAAACTTTGTTTCCATTGGTTGGTGAATCAGCAACAAGAAGACATAGACTAGGGATTGCCATTAGTTGGGGGAAGTTAGAAGATTTGTTTTCACGTGGAGGGTTATCAAAACATGGACTGCTTTACCACATGTGGTTATTGAGGCAGAGCCTATAACATCATTTAAAAGGGAATTGAATACATTTTTGAAAAAGTAGAATATAAAACGATACAGTAAAAGGGCAAGGCAACTGAATTAGAGTAGCTAGCTCCAGTTAAAGAGTTAACACTAGCAGATGCATGTTGGGCTGAATGACCTTCTCCACTATAATTTATGTTTCTATACTTAGGCTCAGATCCAGCCTTCACTGTGTGAAGCATCGTGGTATGTTTCACTCGTTAAAAGCACTAGAAAAGTGCAAGTTATTGTTCTTGCTACTAAAGATACGACTATGAGCCACAAGTTTAATATCTCCCAATGACATTTAGTTGTCCTTGTCTTAGATGTGAATTAGTCACGAGCTTTTAGCTCTTTGGAGTAAAGTTCTCACTGATGAGATACTTCCTATTTTCCAAAGTTTCCCATACAAGAATGAACCTGATTATGAATGTGTTTATTTTAAGTTATCCATATTGGACCCCTGCTTTGTGTGGAGAAAACAAAAATATCTTTGTTAATGGTATAAAAAAAATAAATGAGGACACACTAAGTTGCCATTTTGTGAGTTGCATATGGAGGCCACGGAGACAGACAATGCAAAGGTGGTCAGTCTCTTCCTGTTTTTGATTTTTTGGGATTGAAGTAAAACTCCTTCCTGTTACTGAACTTATCTGCATTTAGCTTTGGTGCAGCCTAATGTCCAGAAAAAGAGGTAACCCTGCCCAATCTCAATGACCATGCTCCCTATAAGCTCAAATGCTAACTTTCTAATTGACTGGTACTAGTGCGCAGTGAGAATATTGGGAAAGGTAACCTTTGCATTTGTCCCAGATTCAGTTGTTACCTGTAAATACATGTAAATAGCATTTGAACTCAAATGCAGAAAGGAAAGAAAACACCTGGCAGTTTATATGTATACTGCCATGAAGAATAAAGGATCCTTTGACCATAGTGTTCAAAGCAATGGACCCTTTAGTAATGACGAGTAACGTCAATCTGTTGTGGACAAAGCACTTCACAATTGAAAAACAAATTCGTGTTCTATTGCCCAATCAAAAAAAAAGCAATTGTGTTTAAAAGTCAAGATTTGTCAGAACGATTACAGGAGATGAAGCAAAACGTAAATATTAAAAGATTACAAGCTTACTTTTGTGGGATTTACAGCTCTATTAAAAAATGCTGGGAAATGTCCGGATTATATGTTTCAACGTGAGGTCCTTCAACCATTCACCCAGCTATCTTCAAAATTCAACAAAAGAATCAAAAGGTTGTGATTATTTACTGCTGCAGGATTTTATCCATGAACTAATTCAAAACAATTCAGTAAGCAGATTACCACCACATTACAGATTTAACCTATATACATTGTTAGGAATGCTTTCTGATAAAAAGGTTTCCACCCAAAACAATATTCTCTTTTGTCTTTTCAGATGCTGATGGACATTCCAGTATTTTATGCCTTTATTTCAGATTTTCATTTTTTTCTATTTCTGTAGAGAAACCATTCTCCTTAATTGGATGTTCCAAAACTAAATTGGTTAATTTGTCCTCGTACCTTGGACAAGTTTTATTGTACTCTACAACATGGTTTTTCAACTGGTTTTATAATGATGCATGTTAGAGACCTGTTGGATATATTTATTGAGTAGGTAGACCTGATCAAATAATGAGCTTTCAGACTGTGAATGATTTGTGATGTTGGATAGGAATTTCATCCAACAGGTCCTCAAATTGTTTTCTATTTTCTTTTAACCTAATTAAAGCTCAGAGAAGGTATTTACATCTTTTAGAAATCTTTAGTTTGTCCACTAGATGGCAAAAGATATCTAATTTTGAGATCAAGTGGGCACACCTAAGGATTTTCAAGGTTTCATTTTTTTTCCTGCATTCAGGTAAAATATAAGGATGAAATTATCTGTGAACAAGTCTATGCATTTTAGAGAAAACGTTTCTTTGAAAGTTTATACTCTGAAAACTTCGGCTTTAATTAGCAAAACAACTTTGGAATCAATAAATATACAATTTTTGCTCAAAACAATTTGGGAGGAACAAATAAAATATTTAAAAGTAAATATAAACTCTTGGAAAGATTCACCTGCAAAACTAACTGCACCTCAGCTCCTCCTGCCACATGAAACTTCATTCAGCCAGATTGTCAATGTCGTACCGAGTGCAAGTACCGGATTATTTGTGTGTCAGCCATGGCTCAGTTGGTTGCACCCTTGCCTCTGAGTCAGAAGGTGTGGCTGTAAAGCGCATTTTGACGTCTGGTGGTTGTGAAAGGCGGTATAGAAATGCCATTTAGAGTATCTATATCAGCAGCAAGGAGAGAAACGCCCACTATGACTAGATGTGATGGAGATATGCTCTATTTCAATGCTGCCTGTCAGTTCAGACAGTAGATGAAGTGTTTCTTGTGCCAAATAAAAAGAAAGACTTGCATTTATATAGCGCCTTTCATGACCCGAGGACGTCCCAAAGCACTTTACAGTCAATTAAGTACTTTTGAAGTGTAGTCACTGTTGTCATATAGGAAATGGGAATATGGCAGTGCGTGTCACACAAAAACTGCAGAGAGTTTTTGTTGGGTTTAATCCTAATTTTGGAAGCTTATTTTAGAGCTAATTATTGGGTTTAACCATAAAATTAGATGGCTTACATATACCTTAATAAGAATATTAAGTGTCAAGTCTTTCAGTCAGAAAGTTACAGATTCCAGCATATAATATAGGCCTGATGCTCCAATGTGATAGGGAATGTTGTATTGTCAGAGGTGCTGTCTTTCAGATGAGATAAGTTGAGGTCCTGCCAGTTCAAGTGAATGTAAAAAATCTCATGGCACAATTCAAAGCAGAGCAGGAGACCTGGTGTCCCAACCAAATGCCAAAAACAGATTACCTGGTCATTTATCTCATCGCTGTTTGTGAAGCCTCATTGTGCACAAATTGGCTGCAGTGTTTGCCTTAATAACAATAGTGACTACACTTCAAAAGTAAGTCATTGGTTGTGAAGTGCTTTGGGACACGATCGACAATATATAAATGCAAACTATTCTTTTGAGAGGGAAAACACAATTAAATATATCAGTCTTTACCAGCTTGGATCATCATTTTAATTAAACTATTATAGATATAATTGAAGATGTTTATTATACTATGATTTATAATTGTCCAGTTTTTCAGCAGTTTTTGCATTAATGCACGTGGTTTTTGCTTTGCATCAACACCAAAACTCCAGTATAAGTGAAGAGTGAAGTTGGCCAATTGACA
This sequence comes from Squalus acanthias, assembly GCA_030390025.1. Taxonomy (NCBI): domain Eukaryota; kingdom Metazoa; phylum Chordata; class Chondrichthyes; order Squaliformes; family Squalidae; genus Squalus; species Squalus acanthias. The sequence continues at coordinate 25,443,840 of CM059442.1, read as the reverse complement.
CCATCAAATTTTAGCAAGCAGTACTAGGCGATCTGATGGAACACTGCTGGTGGGATAGTCTGCACCCTTGGTGTTGACCTGCTTTTTCTTTCATCTACCAGGCTCAGGCCCACTGAAGCCTGCTCTATTTTCTAGTTTTTCATGGTTGCCTTTCACCTGCCTATCTCCCACCTCTTTAGCTATTCACACTTTTGATATATATATATAAATGACCTGGATATTGGAATACAAAGTAGAATTTCTAAATTTGCCGATGACACCAAACTTGGGGGTGTGGCAAACAGTGAGGATGATACCAATCGACTGCAACAGGACATAGAAAGGCTAGCAGAATGAGCAGACAAGTGACAGATGGTATTTAATACAGAGAAGTGTGAGGTGATGCATTTTGGCAGAAAGAACAGGGAGAGGCAATATACACTTAATGGCACAGTTTTAAAGAGTGTGCAGGGACAGAGGGACCTGGGAGTTAATGTGCATAGGTCCCTGAAGGTGGCAGGACGTATTGAAAGAGTGGTTAGCAAAGCATATGGGATCTTGGGATTCATAAATAGAGGTACAGAGTACAAAAGTAGAGAAGTTATGCTGAAACTTTATAAAGCGCTGGTTAGGCCACAGCTGGAGTATTGCGTCCAGTTCTGGTCACCACACTTTAGGAAGGATGTGAAGGCCCTTGAGAGGGTGCAGAGGAAATTTACCAGAATGGTTCCGGGAATGGGGGATCTTAGCTACAAGGACAGGTTGGAGAAGCTGGATTTGTTTTCTTTAGAGCAAAGGAGGTTGAGGGGTGATTTGATAGAGGTGTACAAGATTATGACGGGTTTGGATAGGCTAGACGGGAAAAGGCTGTTCCCACTAGTTGATGGTACAAGGACTAGGGGACACAGATTTACGGTTTTGGGCAAGAGATACAGGGGGGACGTGAGGAAAAACTTTTTTACGCAGTGAGTGGTGAGGACCTGAAACTCACTGCCGACGGAAGTGGTGGAAGCGGACACACTCAATGTTTTCAAAGGGAGACTGGATAGGCACTTGAGGGAAAGAGCGGGGGAATGGGACTGACTCGATTGCTCTGCAGAGAGCTGGCATGGACTCGATGGGCCGAATGGCCTCCTTCTGTGCCGTTATGACTCTATGGCATTTGCGCAGCACAACCACATCATTAGATCTAGCTCACAGCCCCTATCACCGGGCAAGGGTCAAATGAGAAACATCACAAAATGTGCAATGTCAAATTAACAATTTAATATCGAACACAACTCTCTTTTATGAAACACAACTATTCATAAAGAAACACAACAATATATTTACAAACACATCAATTTATTAACACACACACTACCCCCATTTGCTAATAAAGTATTCTTTACTCCCCCTTCTTCAATGATTTCCCTCCCCTCCCTACTGCTCCTCCATAATGTGGCTCCAGTGGCTGCAGCAAGGCTGGTGGAAGGCTGCTGAGTCTGGGAGCCAGAGACTGCAGATGGTCTTGCAGGATGCCCTCGACCAGCTCTGGGCCTGGCTGCATACTGCACCACCTCAGCATGGGCGGCAGCAGTCTGGGATGGCTGGGTTACAGGCTGCGACAAGTGCAATGGTGGAGTGGCAGTGGTGGGAGCAGAAATGTTGTCTTCCTGAGAGAGGACAGCAGCTTCCTGCTCGACTGACACACTGCCACTCCCCCGGGGCAGAACCTCAGCATCCGGAGCAATCTGCTCAAGCACAGATTGCTGGCCTGCTGCGGCACCGTGAGATCCCCGGTGGACTGTGGGTGACCCAGCGAAGATGGCAGCAGTCAGCGCTTGCGTGGCATCAATCTGAGTCTGCATGAGAGCAGTCTGAGATTGCATACCAGCGACCACTGATTCCATTACAGCACTAAGCCGTTGTGTTGCTTCGCTTCGGCCTGTGCTGCAATAGCTGCTGCCACCTCATCCATGACACATGCGAATCGACCATCCTTTGTAAACTGCCAAGGATGGGCTCGATGGTATGCGCAGAGATGAGTGCAATGCTGGAGGCAGACACCTCCAAGCTCCTAGCCAGTGCATCCATGCTCTCGGGCAAGCTTGCCATTGCACCCATGAGCTTGGTGTGCATGCCCATTGCCCATCTGTTTATTGCCTCCACATTGACGTCCTCATCTGAGTCCTGTGCGGCAGAACTCACGCACGAACTCACCCTCCGGGGAGATGGCCCCCGAACTTTCCTTTCCCCATTGCATTGCTGCAGCCTGCTGGGTCCCGGAGCTTTACCACATCAGACCCATGTTTTAGGCTCCCCTCCGGCAACCACGTCGCCCCATTATCGGACCTAGCGCCTTTGGGAGACACAGGCAGTGAGGCTCTGGCTTGTTCTTCCTCCTCCTCTCCCGCGTCGCTGCCACTGGGAGGCTGAGGGATAGGCTGGTCATGTGGTGGCTGATTATCTGAAAGCATAAAGACACAATAGTGGAGTTAAGGTCAGGGGAGGGGGGCAGGAAGGGAGCAAGGAATGGAGACAGTATACTTAGATGGAACGTGGGAAAGGCTTGTGATGTGAGGGGGAAGTAGTATGAGAGAAGAGGGGGAGGTGATGAACATACCATTGTTGTCCCCAAGGGGGTCGATATCTCCAACAGTTACAGCGCCCACAACCTGGGCGGCAATGATGCGTCCCACTCGCTCCTCCAGGTCTGTAAGTGGGTGCAGCTCTGCCTGACCTCCTCCCATTTGTACCTGCTCCCTCCTGTTGTGAGCAAGCTTCGCCTGCAAGAAAAAGGAAAGCGTGTGAGCAGCTATGTGTTTGGCAAATGTGCCTACCATAGTTGAATGGCTGTTAATGTATGCAAGGTATGAGATGTGCATGTCACCTTTAGTAGGTGGGTATAGTTGGTGGGTGAGTGTTGGGGATGTGGCGGTTTGCACAGTATGTGCACAGAGTGAGGTTGAGATGATGGCATGTAGAGGTTTTTGAAGCATCTACTCACCCTGACCACCTGAGTGAGGTCGTTGAATTTCTCCCGGCGCTGGGTGGGAGTTCTGGGGACCACACTTCTGGCCGACACGTCCTGGGCGATCTCTCTCCACATCCTCCTAAAGGCCTGTGGCAATGGCCTCCTGCCAGTGTCTGGAAAGAGCACTGCCCATCGGCGTTCCATGGCCGCAACCAGAGCCTCCAAGGCGTGGTCGCTGAACCGGCGAGCTCTCTCTCTGTGCCTCTGATCAGCCATCAGTTGCTTGAATGAAGGCTTGCAGCTCCTTGCAGGCCCAGTTCACAAGCAGCAATGATCAGGGTGAGGCTGTACAGCATGACTGAACCTCCCCTTTAAGAACTGGAAGGCGCCAGTCTGTCTGAGGATTCTCTAATTGACAGTGCCGGAACTTGAGTAGCGCTCTGAAGGTAGCGCCCCAATCTGCGACGTTAGCGCCCTAAGAGAAGTGTGTAATGCTTGATTTAGCGCTCCACTTCCCTCTTGGGGCGCTAAAACTCAATTTTGCGTTCGCCGGCGCTAAAGTTCGTGCCCAGGCGACGTTAGTGCCCCAAAATGGTCGATACCGAATTTTTCCCCCATTATCTTTCAGCAAACTTTGGTGACCTTGTACTTTCTATTGTTTTTCTATTTGTGTTCATGTAGAACGTTTCTTCCCAACGTGACCATTCCCCTCCCACATTATATTTGCTGTGCAAATGTAACTTCATGTAATCTGAACCCAAGCAAATCTTTGTCTTGGATTATTCCAGAGTTCAATAGAATGCACCTTGTAATGATCAGTATGGAATAATGTTAAATAAATAGCATTCTTTTCAAGAACACAAACTAAACTTTAAATCATGGCTGAAAATTAAACAATGCAAAATAGACCATCATCATGTTAGAAAAAAATGAAAACTTTGTGCCGCCATTAGCAGTGAATATTGAGAACACATTTTCTTTCTTAGTTGTTCATTCGTAAAATTGAAACAATATTTAATTAGTAACATTGATGTTAAAAGTCATGGGAGAGCCTGGATTCAAGGCAAACTTCTTGCTCTACTCAGCAAGGATCCATGGAGATGAGCAATTTGATTTCAGGGAGATTTAAGGAAAATAAAATGGTAATAAATGAAAATAAAATATGAATAAACAATCCACTTTTTTATTTCCAAAACATTAGTTATACAAGAATCCATGGCCATTAAATTCATCATTTTAACTTTCTAATAATGTTGCCAAAAGCAAAATATCCCCATCTCCATTAAGATCTCACAATATAGAATCATAGAAATTTACGGCACAGAAGGAGGCCATTCGGCCCATCGTGTCTGTGCCGGCCAAAAAAGAGCTATCCAGCCTAATCCCACTTTCCAGCTCTTAGTCCGTAGCCTTGTAGGTTACGGCACGTAAAGTGCATATCCAAATATGGGGCACTTGCACTTGGAGAATACCATTGTAACAAGAAACCTAGGGGGAAAAATTCGTCCACTTAGCACCTCCCATTAGCGCCAGTAGATGGCACTCATGGGGGCGCGCGACCAGTATCACCGGGGCGCAGTGAATCCAGCACCACACGCCAAATCCAGACCCCCATAGCACCGCCGGTAAGAAGTACTGCCGGGAACGTCAACGCCAGGTAGATCATGACGTCAGTGAGTGTGGAACGCTCACTGACTGCCCGATTTGCAAAATTGATTCTCGCCACTTACCTCACCGCTTGAGTAAACACCAACAGGGAGAGCTAGCGTGCAGCACCAGGAAGCCGGCTCCAGGGAAGTTAAAGGGATCATGAGTAATCACTCGCAGCTGTCGGTTAGTGCAGTTTCAGTGTTTTTTTTGTTCGTTTCACCCACTGCAACAGTTTCATTCAGTAATTTCAAGGTTCTTTTGTATCAGCAGTCTTCTGGCAACTAAAAAGTAGCTATATTTATTCTTCAAAGATTCAAACTGCTACACTTGGTAACATTAATGGGGGCTGTACCGGCATGCCACCTCGCCCTCCAGGACCTACAGTGGAGGGAGCGTAGGCAGCGAGAAATATGGGAACATGTGCGCAGAGGGAGGAGGGCCATCGGGGCTCTCACCAGGAGGCCTTACCCTCGGAGGGTATTCCGAGAGCACTTCCCCTACCTTCAATTAAGTGAGGAGCAGTGTATTAGAAGGCTTCGCTTCACTAAGGAGGTGGTCACAGAACTTTACCATCTTCTGCAACCAGACCTCTAGCCTCAGACCAGGGCAACCACAGCTCTCCCAGTGGCAGTCAAGGTTACCGTGACCCTCAATTTCTTCGCCAGTGGTTCCTTCCAGTCTGCAACAGCTAACATCTCACAGTTTGCCATCTATTGCTGCATCCAGAAGGTCACTGAGGCTCTCTGCAGCAGGAGAAGGGACTACATTGGCTTCCCAATCACCAGAGAGAAGCAGGACGAGTGTGCATGTGGCTTTGCCAGGATAGCGGGCTTCCCCATGGCGCAGAGCACCATCGACTGCACCCACCTGGCTTTGCGGGCACCATATAACAATCCTGAGATTTTTCGTAACCGCAAAGGCTACCACTCACTTAATGTGCAGTTGGTGTGCGACTACAGACAGCGAATCCTTAATGTCAATGGCTGCTACCCTGGCAACAGCCACGATGCCTTCATCCTGTGCTAGACTGGTGTGCCAGCACTCTTCTAGTCACCACACCAAGCTCGAGGGTGGCTGCTCGGAGACCAGGGCTATCCGCTCTCCACCTGGCTCATGACTCCCCTCCACAAACCCAACACTCGTGCCAAGCACTCAGAAAATGAGAGCCATGCTGCCACCAGGAACAACATCGAGCAGATCATTGGCTTATTGAAGCAACGGTTCCGCTGCCTTGACTGCTTGGGAGGAGCCCTCCAGTACTCGGCTGAGTGGGTGTCCCACTTCGTGGTGGTCTGCTGCATACTCCACGCTCCACAACATGGCCATCATGAGGGCACAGCCCTTGCCACCAGGGGTTGCGGGACCACCTCAGGAGGAGGATGAGGCAGAGGAGGATGAGGAGGAGGCTGAGGAGGAGGAGGAACAGAGGCAGCGAGACAATCGGCCATCTGAATGGACTGTCCATGACAGCTCATCAGACTCCGATTCACATGAATGAAAGCCCAGATCCCTGCACCTCACCACATCCCCATGTCTCATGGCGTATCACAGCGTCCTCCTGGGCACAACGGTGAAATGAGAGAGACCACAAAATATTCCAAACACCATTAATAAATTTATCTATAAACATATCACAGGAATTCTAATAACTAATGGCCCTTGTGCCTGCCATAGTTGAATAGCTGTCATTGTGTGCAAGGTGTGAGATGTGGGTGTGAGTGTTGCTAGGTGGAGATTGTTGGTGGGTGAGTGTGCTTTAGGCAGTGTGTGAAGATTGTGGTCCAGATGGCGATATGTAGCATTTGTTGAAGCATTCACTCACCCTGACCACCCGAGTGAGGTTGTTAAATTTCTTCCTGCACTGTGTGGGGGTCCTGGACACCACAGTGCTGCCCGAGACGTGCTGCGCTACGTCCCTCCATATGGTGTGGAAGACTTGTGGCAAGGGCCTCCTGCCACTTGTCGGGTAGAGCATCACCCTGTCTCTCCACAGTGAAAACCAATGCCTCCAATGCTTCATCGGAGAATCTGCGGGCTCTCTCCCTGAGGCACGTACCTGCTATGAGCACACCTGCTTCAGTCCTCCAGCTCCTTCTCCTTGTTCTGCTTCTGCTTGCTGAGGCAGCTGTACAGCCAGCAATGCTGAGAATGAGGTGCTGCAGCATCAATGAACCTACCCTTTAAGTAGTGTAAAAAGCCTGTGGCAATGAGGAGTTGCGATTAGACTGCACCCGATATTGAGCCACCCTTTAAGTCTAACGCCAATGAGCTTGGGTTTTAAGACTTGATTTAGGACTCCAATCATGTTATTGAGCAGCGAGGATGAATTTTGTGTGCAGTCTAAAGCATTTACGCCTGGCGCTAATTCTCCAACTTTTCTACTGACACCACCCATTCCTTGGCTATAACGAATTTCTAGCCCCTAGTGTTCATTAATAATTTGCTGGTACCTCTAACATTTGCTATACAGATATTTGATGAGTGTAAACCTTTGCATTGGTCCTATATCACACCTAGTAAACTGTTCACAGATATATACAGAATAAATAGTTTTCATCAGGAAAGGAAATCCTGGTGGCCAAGGTATGGAGCTTGTAGCAGGGCTTGTGTACTTAATAGATCGTGTAATTTATTGTTGCTCCAGGGTTCTGACATTTCGCAGCTATTGATTTTCTTCTTAGGAGATAAATGGGATGTAATTATGCAAACACCACATAATATTCAGGACAGAATAATCATAAAAAGCATCTTTTTTGGACGATTATTTTTCAAAACTAAAAAATGTAGTCAAAGTGGAGGAGATTGTGGGGAGAGAGAACAGGAAGAATCAGTATTTTGTGAAAATTTCAGTCTGAATATTTCAAAGTAACTTTAATACATTGATATCTATGTTATGTGCACAGTGCAGCAAAAACATGCATTAGATCTTCACTCTACTGAGATTCTGATCTCAGCCACATTGCTGTATAGAGATGCAAGTGGAAGTAAAATCAGAGGGAAGAATCATCTCCCTGCCACTATTCGAGGCCTCCTGGTGGCCAACTCAGTTACGCTGGCAGGACACCCGAGCAGATCACCAACCTGATATCTTAGCCATAGCTGATTCATGACCCAGTAAGGCAGAGGATTATGGAAACAATAGAAGGATCAAAACTTTGGCAAAAAAAAAGCCATGTGATTTTTCCATTTGCAGAATTCACACAATTTCTGATAAAATAAGAGCAAACGTTGTCAAAGCTGTGAAACTAGTACATGAGAATGTGGTGAGGTACAAATGGAGCTTACATGAGGGCAGGCAAGGCAACACTCTTTCTTTAGACAAAGGACACAGAAAGCAAAGAAGAAGGTTTAAGCCATAATCTGATACAAAGATAAGACATGTGGCTCAAATGTCTCATTTTGTTATAAATACCAGGTATTGGAGAGCACATCCAGGGCAGCATCTGCTAGGACATATGCTCCAGCAAGTACATACTATGCTATTGGATCATTAGAGGCTTTATAGTCAGCAGATGGTCAAATATTCAGTCAATGAATACACCTATACTTGAAGCAAGATACCTGAATAAAACAAGGTGAGACTTCAAATCGTTAAAAAGAATGAAAGATTTGCATCTTTTCAGGGACAGAACAATTAAAATATATTTTCATTTTGATGTAATTCTTTGTAAAAAAATTGCTACAATTCTTTAAGTAGATGTATAACTGGTTGTAATACAGCAAACGGCCCACAGAACTTAAAAGAAAACATGTATTATGATACAACACAAAAGCACAGAAACTAATAAAATGTAAATGGAATCAAAATGGTACCAATTTCTAAAGGTATTTTAGATGCGTATTTTAGATTTGGATTAATGTGGAGGCAATATCCTAGTTTTGAGCACATACAGGTATATAGATATTAACTTATTCTGAATGTCTTTGTAATATCTTGTATTAGTGTTATACTATTATGTTACATGATTTTTAAATGTTGGTTTTCTTACCCTTTACCTGGTATTTCCCTTTCCCCAAAAAGTTACTAACCTCAAGCATTCTTCATTTTGATGACTATTCTCCAAAATGAAGCTTTTAGTGTCCCAGTTAAGAAATAATATGGTAGGAAATTGAAAGGGTCTTGACCATTAGGTCATGAATTTGAGAAGACTATCTTATGAGAACAATGTCTTTATAGGGACTTCTCTGATTTGCTTGCAGTACTGAAATAATGGAATGGTCGATGTAGATAATGAACCTGATTGAAGTGATCCTAAATAGATATGAAGAAATTTTGACCCAAAATAAACCAATCTAAAAAGTGAAATCAGCACTCTGTGACTAAATGTGCAGATTTAAGAATCTGTCAGGACATGTGCAATCCCGATCAAACCACGGATGGCTGTAATCCAAGGTTTAGAAATATAGATTACATGAAGTTAACGGAACCTTCAGTCTAAAGCTCGAATATAAAGGGTTCTTCTATTAATTGAGTGCTGAAAACATTTTCCACACTGACTCCAACTCATTGTTAAATAGCTTCAGCCTATTATCCAATAATAAGGTACTTTATCCAGTTATAAGGTACTTTGCAATGCCGAGGACCAAGAAATGAGTGGGCCTGAATCTGTATCAAGCCAAATAGATATAAAATGCACTATTACCTCTTGCAAGGCTTATCTACATAAGTAGAAGGAATATATGACCAGATACAACTACCCCAAACTAACAGAACCAACTCTGCTCCATTGGTGATAAAACTCAAGTGCTGTACATGGCACTGTAAAAATAGTGGAAACACAGTTAAACATATTAATGCAGAACGGAACTCTGCTAATATGTTAATAGTTTTCAGGTGGAATGGCTCACATACCTGCAGACAAATTTAATGCTATGGGGCTGGCAGCTATTTTTAAGTTAGAAAAAGGACCGCAGTCATTTGGGCGGGGGGGAGAGGCGGGGGGAGGGAGTGGTGGCAGGAGAGAGGGAAATGCGTCTGTTAACCCATGGCATAGTTTGGGTCCATTCCAATACATGGCATCAGTCTAACATTTAATTTCAAATTTTAGTCCAATATTTAATTTCATTCACAATCTGCTTGCATCATTTTTTTTTACATCAACATACTCTGGATTAGCTTAACAGGGACATTGGTACCACTATAAACGGTGAGCTATAATTGCATGCTTACAGGACTATATTGCAGAAAATAAAAACTCGGTAACGATTAAAATAACATTCATAAAATTGCAAACTCAAACACAATTACTGCATTGCAACTCACTCTTAGATAGTTATTTAATCAATGCTTGAAAATATGGTATTTAAGAGTACAAACATTTTGGCCGGAATTTTAAACCTCCTCATTCAGCGAGACTGGTGCATGGGAGGGTTTAAAATTTGAAAAATCTAACTCCCGGTGCCCCTGCCATGTTCTTGGCTGCTGTAATTTTTATGACGGCAAATCATGCAATGGCCAAGGCTCCCTCTAACAACAACTTTCAATTATATAGCGCCTTTAACATTGTAAAATGTTTCACGGCAGTTAACAGAAGCATTATCAAATATAAGGAGATATTAAAACAGGTGACCAAAGGCTTGGTCAAAGAGTTAGGTTTAAAGGAGTGTCTTAAAGGAGGAGAGAGAGGTAGCAGAGCGGAAAGGTTTAGGGAGTGAATTCCAGAGCTTTGGACCTAGGCATCTGAAGGCATAGCCAAAGGTGGAGTGATTAAAATCAGGGATGCACAAGGGGTCAGAATTGGCAGATCGCAGGGATCTCGGAGGTTTGTAGGGCTGGAGGAGGTTACAGAGATAGGGAGGGGCGAGGTCATGGAGGGATTTGAAGACAAGGATGAGAATTTTAAAATCGAAGCATTGCCCGGACTGGGAGCCAATGTAGGTCAGTGAGCACAGGGGTGATGGGTAAATGGGACTTGGTGTGAGTTAGGATACAGGCAGCAGAGTTTTGGATGAGCTCAAGTTCATGGACGGTGCAAGGTGGGAGGAGGGCCAGGAGAGCTTTGGAATAGTCAAGTCTAGAGGTAACAAAGGCATGGATGAGGGTTTCAGCAGCAGATGAGCAGGGGCGGGGCGGAGACGGGCAATGTTATGGAGGTGGAAGTAGGCGGTCTTGGTGATGGAGAGGATATGTGGTCGGAAGTTCAGCTCAGGGTCAAATAGGATGCCAAGGTTGTGAACGGTCTGGTTTAGCCTCAGACAGTGACCAAGGCAAGCAATAGCACCAACGGCTAGGAAACGGAGTTTGTGGCAGACACTGAAGAAAATGGCTTCGCATTCCCAATATTTAATTGGAGGAAATTTCTGCTTATCCAATATTGTTGAATAAGTAGCATAGCAAATCAGAGGCAGTGGAGGGGTCAAGAGAAGTGGTGGTGAAATAGAGCTGGGTGTCGTCAGCGACCGTGTGGAACCTGACATTAGGGGAAATTTTGACCTTAAAAAACGGTTGGGTTTGGAGTGTGGGGGTAGTTAAATTGTTAAAAATGGGAGTGCCAACCTGATCCTGCCACCAACCCACCCACTTCCGGTTTTAACGGAAGCGGGACGGTGGGGCTGCGGGACGGGGGCAGGCGGCCAACCTGCTCCCAGGGCGCGGAACGTCAATTTAAATATTATAATGAGGCTGGAAGCCTCCTTATTAACCTCCATTTTGTCTTTAACTGCATGTGGACGGGTTTCACACAATTCGTGAAACCCGGCAGTTACAGCAAGTTGGGGACTGCTGGATCCAGGAGGTAAGTGCCTTTACACCTACCTCCTGGACCCAGGGAGCCTACCTAACCCACCCCCCCATGATCAGAGACACCCCTCACAAGGCCTCCGATCACCTCCCCAGGCCTCCGCCGCCCCCTCCCACCCCCCCAGCGATGTTGCTGAGGCCGGCCACAATCCTCCAGTGGCTGGCCACGATCTTCTCTCCCCCTTACCAATCCTCCAGTGGTCGGCCAAGATCTTCCCTTAACCAGCTCCCCTTCATCTGGCCCCGATCCTCTCTTTTCCACCCCCCCCACCCCGATCCATTTAACGCCCCGGCCCCCACGCAGGCTTACCCGCCCGGAGCCAGCCAACCTCTTAATCTGGCTGGCTGCCGACGGGAAACCGAGGCCTCACATGCAAATCAGGCCCTGCCATTAAAGTCAGCAGGGCCTGCGGGAAACCCGGCCTCGGAGCCGCCCTGCCCCCAACCCACCTTCCTCCTCAAAATTCCGGTCATTGTGTTTTCGGATGATGTCGTTGAGGGACAGTATTTGGACGAGAAATAGGAAAGTCCCAAGTCGCATTCAAAAGTAGCAGGCCGATGACGTCATCGGTGCCGTAATGTAACTTTAACCTCATGTCCATGGCAGGATGAGCCAATTGGCCAAAGTGGCCAAGGTAAGTTTAAAAAGTTTGCTTCTTTTAGGACTTCTTGTGGGCCAGGAGGAGCAGGAGTGATCCCATCAGGCCCCGCATGGAGTCCTTGGGCCTCCCCAGTCCCAGCCTCCCTCTGACTGTGTTAGACTCCCCGTAATGCTTACTATTATCATTTTGTTTTGCTTTGATGTCATTTCATATTTGTACAATTAATATATTTGACAATTAAACAGTACATTAAGTGAAAACACAAATCTAAACAGAAATCCAGAAAAAAATATTCTATATTGCAAAGTATCTATTAGTTTTGTTTTTATAGTAAAGTTGCAGTACCCTTTAGTCAACCTTTACTCTTTTAAAAAAAAATCCCATCATACAACATGATTTTAAAATATTTAATGTTCATTAATTTATGTTTGATTTAATTTTTAAAAACCTGTTTGATTTGCTTTTTGTTTAGATGTATGCATGATTCAGCAGACCACATTGCAGAGCATTTGATCATGCAGAAGTTTTTAAAATTATTGCCACCCATCCTCTTTAAACACCGATTGTATGATAACAATTATGTTTCTTAAATGTGCCTACTCAACAAGTCAAAATACCGTGAAATTCAATTTTACGCCTATTTGACTCACCCTGATTTGAGCACAAGTCAGAAGAGTTGATAAAGACCCTTTGGCCAAGCGTGCAGACCAGTTTTACATCTGTGACATGGATATTTAATAGCTGAATTTACAGGAACAGCACTTGAAAATTCCCTGGCAAGCAGACCATTAAGCTAAAGCCTATCTTCCGCCCTTCTGATTTGCTTTCTTCAACACTCTCTGGTTGCTGGGTGCTAAAACAAACCAAAGCTCTGTTTACAAAGTCTACTATTACAATACTCCCACCAAATATTTGTCAAATGTCAGTCCATGCAAAACTATAAATGCATTAATCACAGGTGTGGAACTGCTATAGCAGGGTAGCTCTTTGGTGTGTTCTCCAGTCTGAGTATATCATTCAGGTAAGAGCTTTGGAACAACTACCACCTTTTTACTATTTTTATAAACGATTTCCTGAACCATTGAAACTAAGGTAAAGCTCTCAGCAAACACTGTTGTTTAAGATTTAAGCAGTAGCAGTAACATTAAGAAAGGATGATAACCATTTTGAAAATTGCTAATTTTCTAGAAGCTGTATTAAAAACACATTGTGTAGTTGTTAAGGGAGTATGCACTTTGTAAAATCAAGTTATGAGTACTAAAGAAAAAGCATTTAACAGTAAGGTGGACTTTTCAATTGCTTAATAGATTTGCATGTCAAATTAAAATGTCTGTTAAAATTCTTATAATGAAAATCGTTTAAAAAATTTACACTTGACTACTTTTGAGATGACTTTATTCATTTAAAATATTTTAATATTTCAAACTAAGCAAATGCTTTTAATAGAACACAGAAGTAACTGGTTTATTACACCAATTATCAGATTAATGATTCTAATTTATTGATAATCAACTGTTCTATGTTGAAACAATATTAATGGTATTCTAACAGTGGTTTCACCTTGTGTGCTACTTATTTTCCAATTAATATCTGATTAATTAGTTGTTTCCCCATGCACTGTAAAATCATTACAATACTATATGTATATTTTTTTTAATTGTGTTCAGGGGCTGATACAAGCAAGAGCCAGAAGCGAGATAAGAAAGCCATGGCAGCAGGTGTGATCAAGAACATGTCAGATTTTAGACTAGCTCCTACTTTTCAGCTTCCTTTTCTAAATCTCAGTGTTCATCAGGACATGGATTTCCAGGAAACATCTGAGGAAGAGGAAGAGTTGGAAGATGACAGCGAAGAGAAAGTATCAGGATCCATCACCAAATGCATTGAAAGTGAAAACTGGAGTCCTGCACGCCAGTCATTCACTCCTGTAGCAAACAGCACTGACACCACAATGCAGCTACTGAGGTTTACCGAGTTAATCAACAATGATATCCAGAAGTACTTTGGCAGAAAAAACAAAGATGATGATCCTGATGCTTGCAATATTTACGAAGACAGGTTTTCTTCTGGTAAATCAGGCAGAGAGCTGTACTATGCAGATCTCATCAGAATTGCACAAGATGGAGATCAAGAAGAGGAGGAATCCCATGTACCTTTAACACCTCCCAGAGAAGTAGACATTCAGGCATTGAAGTTAATCTGTGACAGAGAAAGCATTAAAAAATTAGGGCCCCTGGCAGAGCTTTTTGAATATGGTTTGCACAAGTACATGAAACAAACAATCTTGAACAGGAGAGACAGCAGGAGGCAAAAACTGGATAGAAAATATGCCAATATAATCCCAATGCACAGACGAAGGCTTCCTTTATCTTTTTGGAGAGAGCCCATTTCTCCCATGCCTGGCTGCATCCTTCATACCAGCACACCTGATTTCAGTGATCTTTTAGCCAACTGGACTTCAGAATCAAATGGGCAAGAACTCCAACAAGTTACGAGAGAGATCTCAACTGAAATAAATAGACAGTCACTGGAATCAGAATCTTATCAGGTTGTATAATGCAAATAGTGTTTCTCAATAAATCTGCTATTAACCTTTTGAGTACTGAATCATTATGCCATTCTTTAAGAGCTTAAATATACCCATATCTATCAAAATAGTTCCTAAAATAATTTTTGGTTTTGCTAATATGCAAAATAATTGTAGATTTTGTTCGCAAGAATTTATCAAATGCATGGTTTTAAAATACATACTTCTGGCATTATAGAAAATTTGTGGTGCTCATTACATTGAAATTTCTTTAAGATTAGCTTTGACTTGTTAGGTTTCAAATCTTGCTTTGTGTTTTATATATTCAGATCCTGACCAAAGTATGGAAATATAAGTATTAATGTTACACATGTGTTGTTGATGTGTAATTATATGTAGTATTACATTTAATAAAATACTAATCATAATTGGGGTATCTTTGGTCAATCTGTTTATATGTGTATAAATAGTTAATTCTTTAATCAATATATTTTGTGATTAGATCATACTTTTAAATTGCTATCCATTTTTTCAGTATTGTAGAACACCAAGCACTTGGTGGAGTCTCTCACAGTATAAGTAGAAATAATGGAGCACAGAAAACACTGGAAACACTCAGCAGGTCAGGCAGCATCTGTTGAGTGAACCCAAGTCAACATTTCGGGTTCCTCGGAACTGGGTGGAATACCCAAAACTTTATTGTTTCAAATTTCCAGCGTCTGCAGAATTTTGCTTTTGGTACATTATCTATTATTTTTTAATTGTTTTACTTTATTTTAAATTTGCATTCTTCTCTCAATATCAGATCAAACCCAAGACACTTAGGGGGTTATTTTGCCAAAGGGTGAAAACAGGCACTAAATGGGTGCTGTGCTAATAAGACACGCCTGTTTCAAAGTCTGGTTTTAGCACACAATTTTGGTCCTAATTGCTGATTACCTTCATTTGAATTTGCCTGGAGGTGCTGAACCAGAAACCTGCAGGTTTAGCACTCAAGTGCTCATTAGACGCAATTTTCGTGGAGCAGTGTATGTGGACTCCTTGCAACCAGTTCCACTGAAGGTGTGGAGACAGCGGCACGTTGCAGGTTGGCTCAGGAACCGAGGGAGAGGATGCACAGATTCCCGGATGCGGCACTGGAGGTCCTGGTGGAGGAGGTCCAGAGGAGGAGGGATGTCCTGTACCCGCAGGGGGGAAGGAGGTCACATCGCCCTCCTGTCCCTCTCTCCTGCAGAAGCTGGTGCTGCTCTGCCTGGCCTCAAGTCCTCCTCCCATTCCTCATCCAGACCAAGGGGGACCCCTAGCAAGATGCCCATGACCAAGCACTCCCTTTCTCCTGGTGACTCCTATAAAGTGTCCAATAAGGTGGCATAGCACAGAATTTAATCTTTTTAGGTGAAGTTCTCAGAGAATTTGCCGAACAAATTTTGCTCGAGTGTTGGTGAAATCTTGACTAAGTGTCCCAGAAAGTCTCCCGATGTGTTTCAGAGGTCCTTTGCACAGCTCCAGCAGCAAGTGAACATGTAATGGTGAGTATCCCTATAAGTAGTGCTTTAAATCCACCTCAATGCCGTGTTTACTCCCAAACAGCTGGTCGCTGTTAGAGGGCGTTAAGACAAGCGCTAGCCACCAAAATGCCGTGCAGCCTCTTTAATGAGCGCTAGCAGGCATTTTAAGTGGCAATCAGCTGTTTCACAAGCCTCCCAGCGGATGTTCCTAGCGCAGTCTTCAACTACTTTACCAAGATGGCGTCTTGTGCTAAACGCAGGCTAAACCTGCATTTCAGCTGAAAACCCCATCTTCGAGGCTCGTTAGTGCTTGAACGCACTGCCAAAAATCATCCACTTTTTTTGCTTTACTCAATTTTAGCAACGTAATTGTTGATTACAATAAATCAATACTTAACTGGACCAGCCATATAAATACTGTGGCAACAAGAGCAGGTAAGGGGCTAGGTATTCTGCGGCAAGTGTCTCACCTCCTGACCATACCCAAAACCTTTCCACCATCTACAAGGCACAAGTCAGGAGTGTGATGGAATACTCTCCATTTGCCTGGATGAGTGCAGCTCCAACAACACTCAAGAAGCTCGACGTCATCCAAGACAAAGCAGCCCGCTTGATTGACACCCCATCCATCACCTTAAACATTCACTCCCCCCACCACCGGCATACCGTGGCTGCAGTGTGTACCATCTACAAGATGCACTGCAGCAACTCGCCAAGGCTTCTTCGGTAGCACCTCCCAAACCCGTGACCTCTTCCACCTAGAAGGACAAGGGCAGCAGGCGCATGGGAACACCACCACCTCCAAGTTCCCCTCCAAGTCACACACCATCCTGACTTAGAAGTATATCGCCATTCCTTCATCGTCGCTGATACAAAAATCCTGGAACTCCCTCCCTAACAACACTGTGGGAGTACCTTTACCACAAGGACTGCAGCGGTTCAACAAGGCAGCTCACCACCACCTTCTCAAGGGCAATTAGGGATGGGCAATAAATGCTGGCCTTGCCAGCGATGCCCACATCCTATATACGAATTTTTTAAAAATTACCAATTTGACTATGCAACACAAGGTATTAGGTTTTTTTTAAAAGTTATGAACTTTAGGTCTGCAATATTCTTTTTCTTTAATGAAGACATGATTGAATAATACATTTTATGAAGCATTTGAGATCTTTTTAAAAAATTATCTTCTACATCCAGATGCAACTCAAATTTCTGGTAAATGCAGTGATTGGAAACAATAGCTATTTGTCTGATACAGAACATCAATTTATTTAAATGGAAAGCGATTCCTCAATCTTCAAATCCAAACCTTTAGCTTGTGAAACAGAAAAGACTTGATAATGACACTGATTACTTGGACAATTACTTCTTGTTTATACTATATTATTTAGACATCTTCTGTCTGTCTCAAATGCTTAATAAACTCCAATCTGGAAGAGACAAAAGATTTTACGATGGAAGCATCAATGAGTCATTTTTTATTTTAATCTAAACACACAACTGTTTAAATACTTGTTATTTATACAGAATAATGGTTCATCAGGGATTGATTACAGAAATATATATAATGGTTCTGGGCTAGTTTATGACACCCAAGCATCGGTGAGGGATTACATACACATCAGTAATCTAATTTGATAAAATGAGGCCGTAATTATTTTAGTGATTTGAAACTTTTTACTGATTTATGTTGCATAAATAGTGAAACCATTCTGTAAAAAATGGTTGCAACACTCTTTATGATGAACTTTTCCTCATCCTGGCTGAAGCATCACTAAATTCAGGAAAGAGGGCATGCACAGTGCACTAGTGCGACAGTACATTGTCCAGAGTTGTTTGGTTCCTCACCCAGATAAGTTCCTAAATCAGCCATGGCTCAGTGAGTCAGAAGGTTGTGGGTTCAAGTCCCACTCTAGGGACTTGAGCACAAAAATCTAGGCCGATACTCCAGTGCAATGCTGAGGGAGTGCTGCACTGTCGGAGGTGCTGTCTTTTGGATGAGACGTTAAACCAAGGCCCCGGCTGCTCTCTCAGGAGGACGTGAAAGATCCCAAGGCACTATTTCGAAGAGCAGGGTGAGTTATCCCTGGTGTCCTGGCCAATATTTATCCCTCAATCAACAGCACAAAAACAAATTATCTGGTCATTATCACATTGCTGTTTGTGGGACCTTGCTGTGCGCAATTTGGCTGCCGTGTTTCCTAAATTACAACTGTGACTGCACTTCAAAGTACTTCATTGACTGTAAAGCACTTTGGGACATCCTGAGTTTGTGAAAGGTGCTCTATAAATTCAAGTCTTTCTTTTCTTTCTAGTCTGAACCGGGTTGCTTTGGAAAGATGCCAAACAGAAGCCATTGTGTGGGGGAGGAGGAAATGTGATAGGTAGCCACCTTGTTGTTCTCATACAATTCATTGCAATTGACCAAATTCAACATGGATAGCAGCCTGGCAATAGACTACACACCCCAATTTGTTGGCCATGCGAGAGGAAAATGGGGACGTCATCTGGGAGGGAATAGAAAGTTGTTGTTTTTGGAGCTACTGACAGAATCACTTGCAGAATACCACTGTTATCTGTCATTCCTTATTTAAGGATGAGCTATCTCAGAGACATATGTTAGCATAAAATCTATAAGAGAACACGCTCAGTTTTGGTTCTTCTGAGCTGAAGAAATCTGGAATTAGTAGCAGATACTGCGAATGGAGTGTTAAGGCACTTTTATGTTCTATTTCAAGAACCGGCTGAGTGTTATTCAAATGACCCATGAGCACTATACACCACTCTCCCCAATTTATCTTGCATTCTGCTGCTGCTATTGTTGTAGGCCTCTTTCAAAATGGAAACCAGCGCATTGTACATGTCTGTGATTGTCGCAAGTGTGCATATGTGAACTGACGTGTCCTAATGTAGCAATATTATGACACAATGACATGCAACATGCTTGGAAACGGGCCTAGAAATCAATACGCTATGACACTGCATAGTCAAAACAAAAGAACAGAAGCCAGAAGAAGGAATGATAAAACTTTACAGTGCTGTAGTCAGACCCCCATCATCAATTATGCATCTAGTTCTGATCGCCAAGAAACATGGGAGTCTTTCAAGCGCTCAAGGGAAGAGCCATGGGGGTGATCCCCAGTGTCAGGGGTCTGAGTTAGGAGGAACCACTGGCGAAACTTGAACTTTTCCAGCCTGGAAAAGAAGCAACTGAAAGGTTATCTTATCGAGGTATATAGGATTGTTAAGGGTATAAAAAAAAGTTTGCCTGGCATATTACTTTAAATTAAACTACAGCAGTAGAATTAGGGGACACATGTTCAAACTAGAGAAGGGTACCTTTGGAACAGATATCAGAAGAATCTTCTTCACACAGCGATCAGCATGTGGAAAATACTTCCAGATAGAGCGGAGGTAAAAACCCTGGAATCATTTAAGAAACAATTGGATGCTGCAATGAGTTAGGACTTCTCTGGATGGATGAATCAAGATGAGTCAAATAGCGCTCCTCATCCATAATTATCTTGTGATCTATGCATGCAGACAGAATCAGCATTGTGTGTTTACTAGGTACATATAGAAGGAGTGCAGCTCAGGAACCCACTATCAGAAGTCACAAGGTTAGATCCTTTATGTGAGCAAGCAGCATTCACTGCAGGATTAAAACATGTGCCTTGATACAATGGAGAGATTTTCATGGTTTTTTTTAAATTTTTGGACACTTGCTGAAAATTACCTCCTTCTGCACTATGACATCTATTATTTACACTCCCTAGCGCTCCCTAGTTTCTGTACACTGCTGTATTTTCTGCATGATTTGTTACAATAATCTGTTGCACAATTTATTTCAAGCTTCTAATTACATTGGATAATCTCCAAAATGTGAACTGTTTCAGATGATCATTGTAACAGGGATCATGACCCCTTTGCCCAAATTGCAAGACATCGTTAGGTTCACTTCTCACTATCGGGTCCAGGTGGAGCACTGGGCACAAGTGAAAAGTACGAATTTTATTAAATTTGACTTTGTGTTAACAATACAGGAAGCCGCATTATACCACAGAATAGGACTAAAACTATAGCAAAACAAATATTCAATTTCACACATGATAAGCATTTAGGTGGGATCATAGAAAATACAAAGAGGTCTAAGTTAGGTTTGGAGTGCATGGGCTAAAAATTTGGTTGCTTAGCGCCCGTTGTTTGTGCGCTACGGGTACCATTTTGGGTCGAAAAGGGTACACTTCTGGTGCGGGCCGCGCAGGACGACATTTTGGTGAGGGCATTAGTGTTGGCGCTGGGAACGTGCGCCGGAAGTATACAGAGTACGCAGATCGTGACATCAATCAGCATGTAATGCTAAATTGACGCCAGCGCTGCCATTTTTGACCTCAACACTGGAGCTTACGTGCTATCTTAACCTCTCACAGCTGAACACGCATTCAGCAGCAGGATGGACCCCCCACCAGCACTATTTAAAGGGATCATCACCTACTTACAGGTTAGTTGCTGGTTGATTTCTACTAGCTGTTGCTGAGTTTGTAGAAGCATTTGGTGCTTTCTAGACTTCTTTAAAGTTACCTAAATTCTACAAGGACTGGTGTGGCACGTGCTCAAGGACTTGGTACTGACTTGCAAGGGGTCTGCTCAGACCAGTTGCTCCCAGACATGGGTGCAGTAGTTTGTATCCCCCTTGGCCTGCAGCATGACAGGGAGAATGAGCAGAGGTGACACAGAGCAGGACAAACTGCGGGAAGAGGCAGGAGGAGGAGGGGGAGAAGGGCTCTCAGCAGGAGGCCATGTCTACCCAGGGTCTTCAGGGAGCAATTCTTCTACCTCAACCTCAGCAAAGGAACAGAGACATCTCTGTTTTACTAGGGAGGTGCTCACTGAAATCTGCCACCTGCTGCAGGCAGACCTGCAGCCTCAGTCCAGGGTGAGGACGACACTGCCAGTGGCTATAAAGGTGACCGTGGCCTTGAACTTCTTCACGTCAGGCTCCTTCCAGGCTGGAGCAGGCAACATCTGTAACATCTCCCAGTTCACCGTCCACTGCTGCATAAGGGGGGGCGAGTGAGCCTTTGTATGCAAAGAGAGCTGAATACATTTCATTCTTTCTTGCCAGAGAAAAGCAGGCAGAGCGAGCATGCGGCATCACCATGATAGCAGGCTTCCCCATGGTGCCATTGATGTACCGCAACCGGAAGGGATTCCACTCCCTCAATGTCCAGCTGGTGTGCAACCATACGCAGCACATCATGCAGGACAATGCTCAGTATCCTGGCAGCAGACATGATGCCTTCATTCTGCGGCAGTCCGCTGTACCATCAGCATTGGAGCCACCATGACAAACAAGGGTGGCTACTGGGCGACAAGGACTATCTGCTGACCAGCTGGCTCATGACTCCGCTGCGCGGCCTACGCACATGTGGGCAGCATGCATACAATAAAAACCCTGCTGCCACACGGAATCTGATAGAGCAGACCATTGGCGTCCTTAAACAATACTTCCGCTGCCTGGACCGCCCTGGAAGAGTCCTGCAGTACTCGCCAGAGCACGTCTCAAAGATTCGTAATGAGGGCACAACACTTGTCACCAAGCATACGGCAATCAGCTGAGGAGGAGAACAAGGAGGAAGAGGAGGAGGAGGAAGTGAGGAGGCAACCCAGGCAGCCCCTTTCTGCTCGGGCTGTCCATGATCGACTCATCCGACAGTGGTACCAGTGAACGCAACCCCAATTCCCCATTCACTAATAGTCCCACGCCTTACCTTACCTCTGTTACTGACCATCACAGCATCCTCTTGGCCGCAAAGCTACAATAAAAGCCACCACAAAACAAACATTCCAAACCAATCTTATGAATCAAATGATTACAGGATTTCACTCAAAAGTCAACTAATCACCCTTGTGCATTCCCTTAGTGCCTGTCTTCTGTGTGCCTTTGCCTGTCCTAGTGCTCCTACGAAGTGCTACCCCAGTGGCTGCAGCATGGCTGGTGGAAGGCTGCTGACATTCAGTGGGGGAGACTGCAGATGGCAAGGACAACCTTGAGCAGCTCTGGGCCTAGTAGGCTGCACCACCTCGGCATAGGCGGCAGCAGTCTGGGTTGGCTGGCTGACAGGCAACAGCAAGGGCACAGTGGAGTGGCAGCGGTGGAAGGATGAATGCTGTCACCCTGAGAGAAGACAGTGGGTTTGTGCTCCACGAAGCCGTTGCCACTCCCCCGGGGCGGCGCTTCAGCAATCCTAGTAATCTGTTGGAGGACAGATTGATGGACTGCTGTGACACCCTGCAAGCCGCTTTCAACACTGCTAATCGCAGCCATGATGACAGCAGTCTGTGCTTGCGTGGCGGCAAGCTGAGCTTCCACTGCAGCACTCAGACATTGGGTGGCTTCTGCTTGTGCTGCAATAGAAGCTGAATCATCAGCCATCAGACGCTGCATCATGGTTGGGTCCACAAATGTGCTGATGGATCTGCCCACCCCTTCCGCGCTTGAAAGGATGGGCTCCAAGCTCTGTGCAAAGCCCTGTGCAATGTTGGACCTGGACTACTCCATGTTCCTTGACATTGCATTCAGGCTTCCAGGCAGGCCTGCCAATGCACCAAGCATTTTGTTGTACAAACCCATCAGCATTCTTCTGTAGGCGACCCCATTGAAGTCTTAATCTGAGTCCTGTGCAGCAGAACTTTTGTGCAACCTCGCCCTCCAGAGAGCTGGCACCCTTTCCTCCTGACTTAGCTGCAACCCACTCATGCCCGGTGACTCACCACATGCAGATCCCACCTCTAAACCACCCTCTAAAGTCTGCGCGGTGCCAGTATCTGAGCTGGTGGCTGCGAGTGTCAGATCAAGTAACGGTGCTCCTTCTTCATCATCACTCTCCTCTTCCTCTTCCACCACTGCCTGGCCAGGTTGGATTTCTTGGGTCTCTGAAATGAGAAAGGCACAAGGGTAGGGTCTGGTGAGGCAGGGGGGAAGTAGGAAGTGCATGCTTCCACCATCTGCAGCTTGTAAGTCAGAAGAGATTGTGGGATGAGGGGGAAATGGGATGTGAGAAGGAGGATTAGGTATGAGCATACCATCGTGTTCAATGGTTTCAGCACCGCTGCTGGCCACGGCCTCAGTCATAGCCACTCCAATTATGCCGAGAACCATCTCCTCGACTGTGGTCAGGATATGGAGGCGTGCCTGTCCCCCTCTGGTTAGCTGCTGCTGCCTATGGTTGTGTGCTCCCTTGTCCTGCAAGAGAGAGGGAAGTGTGTCAGTGAGTATGGGGTTCAATGTGTTTGGCAGATGTGGCTGTCATGGTTGAGTAGCTGACAGTGTGTACATGCTGTGATATGTGGGTGTGAGGCTTGCAGCAGCGCTAAGTGTGTGATGAAGCATATGAATGTGAGGTATGAGTCGTAGTTGATAGAGATTGTTGGTAGGTGAGTGATGGGGCTGTGGTGCATTGAGCAGTGTGTGAGGCTAGTGGTGCAGTTTGTGGGATATGGCATTTGAAGATGCATTCACTGACCTTGACCACTCATGGTCATTGAACTTCTTCCGGCACTGCATCCAGGTCCTTGGGGCAACACTGTTGGCATTGACGTCCGTGGCTATCTGCTCCCACTGTCTTCACAGTGTCTGTCTGGAGGGCCTCCTCTCCACCTAAGGCCTCCAGTGCTGCGCCTGAGAACCTTGGAGCCCTCTCTCTGGCCTGTTGTGCCATTGCTGATTCCCAGTTGAAACTGCCTTCTGGAATGACTTTCAGCACCTGGTCTCGTCAAACAGCACCTCCCGTTTAAGAGATGCAGGCTAGCTTTAAGAAGTGCAGGCTAGTTTTAATTGGTGCTAGCCTCACACAAACTTGGGCCCCTTGCTGAGTGTGCAGCCACTTAGCAGTGCATTTAAAATAGTAGGCAGCACCAAGTTTGCATGCTGCCTGCATTACTTTGAACGGGCGTAGGTTAATCGTGTATCGCGATCCCCTTGCCCGTTTTCATAGAAACATAGAAGATAGCAGCAGGAGAAGGCCATTCGGCCCCTCGAGCCTGCTCCGCCATTCGATGAGACCATGGCTGATCATCCAAACTCAGTACCCTGTACCTGCCTTCTCCCCATATCCCTTGATACCTTTAGCTTTAAGAAATATATCTAACTCATTCTTGAATATATTTAATGACTTGGCCTCAACTACCTTCTGTGGTAGAGAATTCCACGGTTCACCACTCTCTGGGTGAAGAAATTCCTCCTCATTTCTGTCCTAAATGGCTTACCCGTTATCCTTAGATTATGACCCCTGGTTCTGGACTCTCCGACCATCGGGAACATTCTTCCTGCATCTAGTTTGTCCAGACCTGTCAGAATTTTATATGTTTCGATGAGATCCCCTCTCATTCTTCTATACTCCAGCGAGTATAAGCTCAATCGACCCAATCTCTCCTCATATGTCATTCCTGCCATCCCAGGTATCAGCCTGGTGACTCTTCGCTGAACTCCTTCCATGGCAAGAACATCCTTCCTCAGATAAGGCGACCAAAACTGCACACAGTACTCAAGGTGTGGTCTCACCAAGGCCCTGTACAACTGCAGCAGGACATCCCTGTTACTATACTCAAACCCTTTCGCTATGAAGGCCATTTGCCTTCTTCACTGCCTGCTGCACCTGCATGCTTACTTTCAGCGACTGGTGCACAAGGACACCCAGGTCTCGTTGCACCTCCCCTTCTCCCAATCTATTGCCATTCAGATAATAGTCTGGGTTGCATCCTTCCTTCTGCTTCCTCCTCTTCGGCTTCTTTCTCGTCTGTGTCTTCCTCTTCCCTCTGCGAGCGGATGCTGTAAATCTGAAATGACAGCATAAAATTCTGGAAATAATCAGCTGGTCAGGCAGCATCTTGACCTGAGACGTGAACTCTTGTTTCTCTCTCCACAGATGCTGCCTGACTTGAGTATTTGCAGCATTTTCTGTCTTCTCAGAGGCCTTCCTTTATAATAGTCTGCCTTTCTGTTTTTGACACCAAAGTGGATAACCTCGCACTTATCCACATTATATTGCATCTGCTATATTCGGGAGGCTATTGAATTTTTATCCCCAAGTGTGTAAATGCACGAAGTGTGGTTAATAAAGTTGGTGAGCTGCAGGTGCAAATAGCCACACGGGAATATGATGTAGTGGTGATAACTGAGACCTGGTTCAAAAAAGGGGAGGATTGGATGCTTAATATTCCTGAGTACAAGGTATTCAGGAAAGATAGGGAAGGAAAAAAAGGAGGGCTAGCAGTTTTGATTAAGGAAAATATTACAGTGCTAGGAAGAGAGAACGTCCTTGTGGGATCAAAGGCAGAGGGCTAGAAATTCATCTACTTACCATGGTGCTATCTCCATAGCACCATGAAATGGAGAAAAAATGGTGGCTGCTGCTCTTTCGTCAGCTGGTGGTGGATCCTAAGCACAGCAGATTGACAGTGGTGATGTCAGTACCTCTTAAAGGGATACACAGATCTTTAAGGTAAGTTTGGATTTAAGCTTTTGGACTGGATTTTTTTGATTTTATTGAAGTGGTGGCTTGCTGAATTAGATGTTGAAAGTTTTTTTTAAATGTGTAGGGAGTACTGCTGGATGCTTCCAAGGCCTCAGATGGTAAAGGAAGGCCTCTGAGAAGACAGAAAATGTTGCAAATACTCAAGTCAGGCAGCATCTGTGGAGAGAGAAACAAGAGTTCACGTCTCAGGTCGAGATGCTGCCTGACCAGCTGATTATTTCCAGAATTTTATGCTGTCATTTCAGATTTACAGCATCCGCTCGCAGAGGGAAGAGGAAGACACAGAAGAGAAAGAAGCTGAAGAGGAGGAAGCAGAAGGAAGGACGCAACCCAGACAGCCCCTTTCTGGCCGGGATACCCAGGATGGAATCATCCGCCTGCGGTACCAGTGACCACAACTCCAATTCCCCTTTCCACATTTGTCCTACACCTAAACTTCCCTCTGTTACTGACCATCACAGCGTCCTCTTGGCCACGATGCTGAAATAAAAGCTACCACAAAGCAAACCTTCCAATCCAACTTTATATATCTATCAATCCAATATGGCATCAAGAAATCAACACATCACCCTTATGCATTCCCTTAGTGACTGTCTCGCCTATCCTACTGATGTCACGCAGTGGCTGCAGCATGGCTGGTGGAAGGCCGCTGACTTTCAGTGGGGGACACTGCAAATGGCCTTGCTGGTCAACCTTGAGGAGCTGGTGGCTGGGAGTGTCAAATCAAATGATGGTGTTTCTTCTTCTTCTTCTTCACTCCAAACCATGGCTAACAAAAGAAATTAAAGCTTGTATTAAGTCAAAGGAGGAAGCTTATAAAATTGCCAGAAAAAGCAGTCAGCTTGAGGATTGGGATCTTTTTAGAAATCAGCAAAGGGGGACCAAGAAATTGATAAAGAAAGGGAAAATGGAATATGAGCACAAACTAGCGAAAAATATAAAAACGGATTGTAAAAGCTTCTACAGGTATGTGAAAAGGAAAAGACTGGCGAAGGTAAATGTAGGTCCTTTACAGTCAGAGACGGGAGAATTTATAATGGGGAATGAGAAAATGGCAGAGAAACTAAATAAATACTTTGTTTCTGTCTTCACAGAGGAAGACACAAAAAACCTCCCAGAAATACGAGAAAACCAAGGGTGTGGCGAGAATGAGGAACTTAAAGAAATTATTATTAGTAAAAAAACAGTACTAGCAAAATTAATGGGACTAAAAGTCGATAAATCCCAAGGACCGGATGACCTACATCCTAGGGTTTTGAAAGAGGTGGCCAATGGGATAGTGGACGCATTGGTTGTCATCTTCCAAAATTCTATAGATTCTGGAACAGTTCCTGCAGATTGGAAGATAGCAAATGTAACCCCACTATTTAAGAAAGGAGGGAGAGAGAAAACAGGGAACTACAGACCTGTTAGCCTCACATCAGTAGTTGGGAAAATGCTGGAATCTATTATAAAGGATGCAATAACTGGGCACTTAGAAACTAATAGTAAGATTGGGCAGAGTCAACATGGATTTATGAAAGGGAAATCCTGTTTGACAAACCTATTGGAGTTCTTTGAGAATGTAACTAGTGGAGTAGACAACGGGGAACCAGTAGATGTGGTATATCTGGATTTTCAGAAGGCCTTCGATAAGGTCCCACACAAGAGGTTGGTGAACAAAATTAGGGCACATGGAATTGGGGGTAAAATACTAGCATGGATTGAGAATTGGTTAACAGACAGAAAACAAAGAGTAGGGATAAACAGGTCTTTTTCAGGATGGCAGGCTGTGACTAGTGGGGTGCCGCAAAGATTGGTGCTTGGGCCCCAGCTATTCACAATCTATATCAATGATTTGGATGAGGGGACTAAATGTAACATTTCCAAATTGGCTGATGATACAAAGCTAGGTGGCAGTGTCAGTTGTGAAGAGGATGTGAAAAGGCTTCAAGGGGATCTCGACAGGCTCAGTGAGTGGGCGAGAACATGGCAGATGGAATATAATGTGGATATATGTGAAGTTATCCACTTTGGTAGAAAAAACAGAAAGGCCGAGTATTTCCTAAATGGTGAAAGATTGGGGAATACAAATGCTCAAAGGGACCTGGGTGTCCTTGTACATGAGTCACTGAAAGTGAATGTGCAGGTGCAGCAAGCCATTAGGAAGGCAAATGATATGCTGGCCTTCATTACAAGAGGATTTGAGTACAGGAGTAAAGAAGTCTTACTCCAATTATATAGGGCCTTGGTGAGACCACACCTGGAGTACTGTGTACAATTTTGGTCTCCTTACCTAAGGAAGGATATACTTGCCATAGAGGGAGTGCAACGAAAGTTCACAAGATTGATTTCTGGGATGGCGGGACTGTCGTATGAGAAGAGATTGAGTAAACTAGGCCTGTAATCTCTTGAATTCAGAAAAATGAGAGGGGATCTCATTGAAGCATACAAAATTATTACAGGGCTTGATAGGGTGGATGCTGGGAGAATGTTTCCCTTGGCTGGGGAGTCTAGAACCAGGGGCCACAACCTCAGGATAAAGGGTAGGCCAGTCAGGACTGAGATGAGAAGAAATTTCTTCACACAGAGGGTGGTGAATCTTTGGAATTCTCTACCCCAGAGGGCTGTGGAGGCTCAGTCATTGGGTATATTCAAAACAGAAGTCGATAGATTTCTGACTAGTAAGGGCATCAAGGGATATGGCGATAGGGCCGGTGAATGGAGCTGAGACAGAAGATCAGCCATGATCTCAATGAATGGCGGAGCAGGCTTGAAGGGACGAATGGCCTACTCCCGCTCCTATTTTTTATGTTCTTAGGGGTAGAAATTAGGTCGCGCCCCATTTGGGGCGCAAATATCGTCCGGATGCAAATATTAGCGCCTGGCGCTAATTATCGGCACTGACAGGAAACTTCACTTTTACCGCCCCGGGAGGTGAGTGGAGCGCTAAATTAGGCGCTGCACACCTCTCTTAAGGCGCAAAGGCCAAGGAGTGAGGCGCTAACTCAGCGCACGAGCGCAGCGCAGCTGCTGCCAGTTAGCGAGGGAACACAGACACAATGGCGCCGGACACTTCTTAAAGCGGGGGGGGGCCACTTGCTCCCCAGCCACACCCTGCTCATTGCAGCCTTGAATCTCAGCCTGGAGAGACCTGTAATCCATTTTGCTGCCAAGCATGGAGAGGGTGAGAGAACGCGCTCATCGCTTCACCGAGCGGGCCTTGGATGCTCTGGTTGGCGCAGTGGAGCGCAGACGATGCATGCTGTTCCCGGAGAGTGGCAGGAGGCCTTTGCCACGCGAGTTCAGAAGAGTGTGGAGGGAGGTGGCTCAGAGCGTCTCCTCCAGGAGCATGGTGCCCAGGACCCATGTTCAATGCCGCAAAAAGTTCAACGACCTCACTCGGGTCGTCAGGGTGAGTGGCTTTTTCTCAATACCTCTCCATCCCTCCATCTCAACCTCACTCTATGGCCAGAGGGTCTTAAAACCCCAATGCACAACACTCATCCAACACCTATGGCCCTTTCATCAAACACACACACACATTCCACACTTTGCATACAGTAAGGGCTATTCACCTATGGGAGGCACATCAGGCAAGATCATGGCTGCATACAGTAAGGGCTATTCACCTATGGGAGGCACATCAGGCAAGACCATGGCTGTATATTGTAAGGGCTATTCACCTATGGGAGGCACATCAGGCAAGACCATGGCTGTATATTTACTCAGATGCTGTCCTTTTTCTTGCAGGCTAAGCTGGCTCATAATCGGAGACAGCAGCAACGGACGGGTGGAGGGCGGCTTCAGCTGCAACCCCTCAGCGATCTGGAGGAGCGCGTCCACAGGATTGTGGCAAGCCGGGTGATCGGTCCCGTCGCCACTGGAGACGCCGACCCCGTTGTGGACAGCAATGGTAAGGTCATCACCTTTTTGTCCTCTGTCCTTCCACTTGTCCCTCACAATACCAGCCTTTGACACTTTCAATCCAACTTGCTAACTCGCTGCACTTATTCCTCCCTTACTGCCACCCTGTCCTCATGCTAAAGCCACTCTTGTACCTCACTGCTTTCAGATGGTGATTCACCAGCTGAGGAGACGGGCCCTGAAGCTGCCACTGGGAGTGATGCTGCAGCTGAGGAGGAAGAGGAAGCCAGAGCATCAGTGCCACCCTCTCCCGAGGAAGCCCATGCCCACACTGGGAACACGCCTTCCCCGGAGGGGAGCAGGGGGGAAGGGGCTGATGATGGTGAAGCTCCAGGACCCAGCGGGCTGCAGCAACGCCATGGGGGGGGTAGGGAAGAACGGGGGCCTTCTCCCCAGAGGGAGAGTATGCCAGACACTCCTACTGCAATGGACGCAGAGGAGGAGCGGCTGATTGCAGAAATGAACAGCCAGGCGGTGGGCATGCACACTGAGCTCATGGGTGCAGTGGGAAGGGTGCCCGAATGCATTGAGTCACTGGCAAGGAGTGTGGAGCACTTCGCTGTAGCACAGGCGGATGCCACACTAAAGCTTAGTGCTGCAATTCAGTCACTGGCTGCCAGGAACCCATCTGAGACTGCTCTCATGCAGACTCAGATTGAGGCCACGCGAGCACTGACTGCTGCCATCTTCGATGGTTCGTGCACATGTCCCCGGGGCTGTCACCGCGCCGCAGCAGGCCAGCAATCTGTTCTCCGGCAAATTGCTCCGGATGCTGAAGTGCTGCCCCGTGGGAGTGCCAGTGTGTCGGGCGAGCAGGGAGTTGCTGTCCTCTCTCACGATGACAGCATTCCTGCTGCCAACACTGTCACTTCTCCACTGCACTTACCACCGCCTGTAGGACAGACTGCTGCCGCCCATGCAGAGTTGGTGCAGTCTGCAGCCGGGCCCTCCAGGCCCAGAAGTGGTCGAGGCCGTCCTTCAGGGGCATCTGCAGTGTCAGGGTCTGACGAGCAGCAGCCTTCCACCAGCCTTGCTGCAGCCACTGAGGTCCCATTACGGAGGAGCAGTAGGGTTAGAAGGGGGGAAGTGCGCAAGGGAAGGAGATCACCCTCGAAGGGCAAAAAGTAGGAGGTGTGCCAAAATGCTGGTCATTTTTTTATTAAAGGCCGAGGTTCATGGTCCAACTTTTGTTTAGTGTTTTGGACATTATCTCCAGGTTGTGAGAACCAGTTATGTTATTGACTGTTTTTTTGTGTTTATTTCTATGAGTTTGTCATGAGGAATTGACACACACAGAGTTTGTAAAATAAATAAGTTTCTGTATTCAAAATATACATGGCTGGTGGTTGGAATTATTGGTGCCTTGGCCGGCTTAGGGGTTGCGTGCTGGGTTGATTAGTGTTTGTAGCAATGGCAGGGGCCCTAGAAGCGGCTTGCTATTAGTCGTTGACGGACGGCCCTTGCAGTTTGACCATTGTGGGCCGCCCTCCTGCCTTGGTGCTGCTGATGATCATCGTCCTCGTCCTCTTCCTCCTCCTCCTCTGGTGGTGCTACAAGGCCTGGTGGCATTGGCTGGGTCCTGAGGATTGCCATGTTGTGCAACATGCAGCACACGACTACGAAGTTCGAAACTTGCTCAGGCGAGTACTGCAGGGCTCCTCCGGAATGGTCCAGACAGCGGAACCGTTGTTTCAGCACGCCGATTGTGCGCTCAATAATGTTCCTGGTTGCTTGATGGCTTTCATTGTACCGCAGCTCAGCAGGGGTGTTTGGCGTACGGAGCGGTGTCATCAGCCAGGTGCTCAATGCGTACCCCTTGTCCCCCAGAAGCCAACCAACTGGCTGATGCGGTGCCTCGAAAACTTCTGCCACAGTAGTCTGGCGCAGGATGAAAGCATCGTGGCAGCTGCCCGGATAGTGGGCATTGACAGCGAGTATCACCTGTCTGTGGTCACAGACCAACTGCACATTCAAGGAATGGAACCCCTTTCTGTTCCTGAATTCCTCTGCATTCTCTCGCGGAGCACGCAAAGCCACATGCGTGCAGTCAATGGCGCCCTGCACCATGGGGAAGCCCGCTACCCTCGCAAAGCCCAGAGCACGGTCACGCTGCTTGTCTGGGGTCATAGGGAAAGAGATGAAGTCTCGTCTCCTTCTGAAGAGGGCATTGGTGACCTGCCGGATGCAGCGATGCACCGCAAACTGGGAGATATTGGCGAGGTCCCCAACAGCAGCTTGGAATGAGCCAGTGGCGTAGAAGTTCAAAGCCACTGTGACCTTCACTGCCACCGACAGAGACGTCCTGGACCTCAGCTGAGGCTGCAGATCTGGCTGCAGCAGGTGGCAGAGCTCAGTGACCACCTCCTTGCTGAATCGCAGCCTTCGCAAACACAGCTCCTCGGACATATGGATGTAGGAGAGCTGTTCACGATATACCCTGGGAGGGTAAGTTCTCCTGTACATGCGCCTGATGGCCCTCCTCCGTCTGGCCATCATTGCCACTCTCTGTCTGCGTCTCACTATCCTCCGATTCAGCTGGAGCAGGACGACGCCCCCAATCATTGCAGCCCCCATATTCTCTTTGCCAGAAAAGTAATGAGGTACAGCAACTAAAGTAGCAACAAAGTTAGGATGAACTAGGCCAAACTACCTCACAAAGCGTTGAGTCAATGTAGAAGTCTCTCTCTCTCTCTCTCCGAATCTCTCTCTCTCTCTCAGAACGAGTGGTGCATAAATGTCGACCACAGAAAAAGACAGGAAGAGGCTCCCTTTAAATAGCGCCCCCCCCAGCCCCACACCGATTGATAACGTTCCAGTCTTCCGGTCGTTGGAAGCGCCAGGCGGTAAGGCAGGGGGCGCCACTCAATTTCCGCTCCGGGGCGCCCCAAGGGCGTTGCACCATGGAATGACGTCACAATCTGCGCGCGCAGGTGGTCGCAGCGGTAAGTTTTAGCGCCGCCGCACAATCTCAAGTTAAGTTCTCGAGCGGCGCAAACAGCGCTGCGCCCGGGCGTTAGCGGCTTAACGCCCCATTAGCACCCTCTTAAGGCGCTAACGGGAGGCGCAACCAAGTGAATTTTTCCCCCTTACTCTCTCTCCCTGTTCTTGGTCAACCATTGGCTGGGCAGGCTGCATTTCATGGGTGTGTTAAATGAGGAAGGCACAAGGGTGGAGTTGTGGTGAGGGGAGGGCAGAAAAGCAAGAAGTGCATGCCAGAAGGATAACATATGAGGATACCAGCATCTTTTATCCTTTCAACCCCACCGCTGGCCAAGGGCTCAGCCATGCCCCTGCCAAGAATGGCCTGCACCGTCTCCTCCAAGGGGGTGAGGTGAGGCTAGGAATGGGGGATGTGCCTCATGATTGGTGTAGATTGTTGGTAGGTGAGTGGTTGGGGGTGGGGGCTATGCTTTGAGCAGTGTGTGAGGCTAGTGGTGCAGTTGGTAGGAGACGGCTTTTGAAGATGCATTCACTGACCTTGACCAGTGATCTGAGGTCATGAAGCTTCTTTGGGCACTGGAGCCAAGTGGTGGGGGCGACACTGCTGTACTCCCACATCCTTCTCTCTGGAGGGCCTCTTGGCCCCTGAGGGTAGAGGACCTGTCTTGCAGTGCTGACCCCCTGCACAAAGCTGGAGTGCTGCGTGCGAGACCCTGGGTGCCCCTTCCCTGGCTTGCTGAGTCATTTATGTTAGTGCTGAAGCACTTTTTCCATTTTTTGAGGCTCGGAAGGGAATTCAGCTTTAAGAGCTGAATAATCACATTTGGGACTTCTTTTTAATGTTATTTTTTTTTTTGAAAGGCAGTAAGGACTGAAAACTGCATTTTTTCACTTTTTGTATGAGTACTGAGTGCATTGCCCCTTTAATTCATAGTCCTTTTAATTGCCCACAATTCCTTGCAAGCTCCACAGCCTCTCTCCCAGAGGCTGTAAGAAACTGCAATGCCACTTCAGGACAGGAACCTCGCCTCAGAGGTCTCCACTAACGCCACCAGTAGGGAGTTGCATGGAAGGTTAGCGCTGCGCCACCAATCTCCAGCTCCCCAGCTGAATTTATTCTCCTTAGCATTGCGGCCATTAACTCCAGTTGCCGGTGAACACAAATTTCTAGGCCAGAATCTATTTGGTTGGAGTTGAGAAATAATAAAGGAGCTATTATGCTATTTGTTGTATTTTATAGGCCACCAAATAGTGGGAAAAAGATAGAGGAACTGATTTGCAAAGAAATTACTGAGAGGTGCAAGAACTATAGAGTAGTGCTAATGGGAGACTTTAACTACCCCAATATTAAACGAGGCAGTGATTATGTTAAGGGCAGAGAAGGGGAGGAATTTCTGAAGTGAGTTCAGGAGAATTGTCTTGCTGAACGAGGAATGAGACATTGCTGGATCTAGTTCTGTGGAATGAAGTGGGTCAAGTGGAGAATGTCACAGTTGGAGAGCATCTCGGGAATAGTGATCATAGTATGGTAAGGTTTAGATTAGTTATGGAGAAGGACAAGGAGCAATCTAGAATAAAAATACTTAACTGGAGGGCGGCTAATTTCAGCAAATTGAGAAGGGATCTGACCCGGGTAAATTGGAGTCAAAGACCGGCAGGCAGAAATGAAATGGAGCAATGGGCAGCCTTTAAAGAGGAGATGGTTTAGGTACTGTCTAGGTACATTCCTACAAGGGGGAGAGGGAGGTAAACCAAAGCCACACCTCCCTGGATGACAAAGGAGTTAGAGAGGAGGATGAAGCAGAAAAAGGGGGCATATGTCAGATTTCAGCTTGAAAATACAAGGGAGAATCAGGCTAAATATAAAAAGTACAGAGGAGAAGTGAAAAAGGAAATAAGAGGGGCAAAGAGACAGTACGAGAATAGATTGGCAGCTAACATAAAAGGGAATACAAAGATCTTCTATAGGCAAATTAATAGTAAAAGGGTTGTCAGAGGAGCGGTGGGGCTGATTAGGAACCAAAATGGAGAACTATTGGTGGAGGCAGAAGGCATAGCTGAGGTACTAAATGAGCACTTTGCATTGATGTTTACCAAGGAAGAGGACTTTGCCAAAGCTATGGTAAACAAGGAGGTTGCTGGGATACTGGATGAGATAAAAATAAATAAAGAGGAGGTACTAGAAAGGCCGGCAGTACTTAAAGTGGATAAGTCACCCGGTCCGGATGGGATGCATCCTAGGCTGCTGAGGGAAGTAAGGGTAGAAATTGTGGAGGTGCTGGCCACAATCTTCCAATCCTCCTTAGATACAGGGATGGTGCCAAAGGACTGGAGGAGTGCAATTGTTGCACCCTTGTTCAAAAAAGGGGAGAAGGATAAACCTGGCAATTACAGGCTAGTTAGTTTAACGTCGGTGGTGGGGAAGATTTTAGAAACAATAATCCAGGAGAAAATTAACAGCCACTTGGACAAGTATGGACTAATGAAGGAGAGCCAGCACGGATTTGTTAAGGACAAATCGTGTTTGACAAACTTGATTGAGTTTTTTTGATGAGGTAACAGAGAGGGTGGATAAGGGCAGTGCAGTTGATGTTGTGTATATAGACTTTCAAAAGGTGTTTGATAAACATATTAGGCTTGTTAGCAAAATTGAAGCCCATGGGATAAAAGGGGCAGTAGCAACATGGGTACAAAATTGGCTAAGGAATAGAAAATAGAGAGTTGTGATGAATGGCTGTTTTTCAGACTGGAGGGAGGTATGCAGTGGCAATCCCCAAGGTTCAGTACTAGGACCACTGCTGTTTTTGATATACATTAATGACTTGGACTTGGGGGTATAGGACACAATTTCAAATTTTGCAGATGACATGAAATGTGGAAGTGTAGTAAATAGTGAGGAAGATAGTAATAGACTTCAAGAAGACAGAGACAGGCTGGTGGAATGGGCGGACACATGGCAGATGAAATTCAACGCAGAGAAGTGTGAAGTGATACATTTTGGTAGGATAAATGAGGAGAGACCGTACATATTAAATGGTACAATTTTAAAGGACAGAGAAACCTGTGGTGCCTGTGCACAAATTTTTGATGGTGGCAGGACAGATTAACAAAGCAGTTAATAAAGCATATGGGATCCTGGGCTTTATAAATAGAGGCAGAGAACAAAAGCCAGGAAGTTATGCTAAACCTATTTAAAACACTAATTCGGCCCCAGCTGGAGTATTGTGTCCAATTCTGGGCACCACACTTTAGAAAGGATGTGAATGCTTTTGAGAGGGTACAGAAGAGATTTACTAGAATGGTTCCAGGGATGAGGGAATACAGTTACGTGGATAGACTAGATAAGCTGGGGTTGTTCTCCTTGGAGCACAAAAGGATAAGAGATTTAATAAAGCTGTTTAAAATCATGAAGGGTTTAGATAGAGTAAATAAAGACACTGTTTCCAATGGTTTAAAGGGTCGATAACAAGCAGGCACAGATTTAAGGTGATTGGCAAAAGAACCAGTGACGACATGAGGAAAAACTTTTTTACGCAACGTGTGGTTAGGATTTGGAATGCACTGCCTGATAGCAGTTCTGACGAAGGGTCATTGACCTGAAATGTTAACTCTATTTCTCTCTCCACAGATGCTGCCTGACCTGCTGAGTATTTCCAGCATTTTCTATTTTTATGCCTGATAGGGTGGTGGATACAGATTCAGTAGTAGCTTTCAAAAAGGAATTGGATAAATACTTGAAGGAGAAAAAATTGCTGGGATATGGGGAAAGAGCAGGGGAGTGGGACTAACTGGATTGCTCTTTGAAAGAGGCGGCACAGACTCGATGGGCTGAATGGCCTCCTTCTGTGTTGTACTATTCTATGATTCTATGATTTAAATCACTAGGATCAAACAAGTTTTGTATTTCTTATTCATTAGCTTTAGGCAAGGCAAGATACTCTTGTAGTGTCACATATATTATCTGCTAACAGTCATACTTTCCTGTACAGAACGAAAACACCAGGTTGTCAATCAAAATCTACCAGACCTCCAAAAAGGCTCAGTCTTTTCCCCCAGAGTGGCTAACTCTTAGACCGACACTGCCAGAGTGACAGCCCTGTGATTGCCCCACTGACCTTTTTTCAAAAGTTTACAGAATTTTAAAAGCACCCTAACACAGAGCGTTTTAGTATTCCTTTCTCGCTTATGACATGTTCGTTATAAAATTTACACAAAAGGCAGAAATTTCAGTTGCATGGAAAAGGGTGTGTGTGAGAGAAAGGTCTAATAAGAATGGTTAGAATGTAGAAAACATCCTGGTATGTTTAAAACCTAATGCATATTATAAACCCTATTGTGTCACAGATGTACAAAGATATTTGCCTCCAGTTTCTTAGCTGTACTGCTGGTGTGCAAACAGTTATCCACAGGTGTCTGCTTCTCCCAAAAGGAAGGTCTTTACTTTTCACTCTTTCTTTCCTCACTGGTTTGTTCTATTGCTGTTTCTGTATCATTTTCATATTATTTTGGTTCACAGTAATAGGAAAAACCAGACAGTATTTTCCCTTATATCAAAAGATCAAGTACAAGTGTTTGCAAGATGGGAGGGGTGAGACCACACAAACACATTTTCATACCTTTCATTTTTTTCATGGCTACACTGTTCTTATGGTTAATAACTAACTGATCCAATAAAGCAGATTACTAAATTAAGAACAGAAGAAAAGGATATATATCCTACCTAGTTGATCCTTTCACCCCATCATGAACTCTACCCAACCCATTTAATTTCTTGAGGGAGGGCTCTGCAAAGTTTCTCCCTTCTCACCAAAAGGTAAATTGAGTTAAATTCCAGAATACCTCATCTTACTGTGTGTAGATTTCACCTGCTGTGAAATCTACTAGCAATTGCCCCTCAGAATCATTTCCATTTATCATTACCTTCTACTTCCTGTCAAGCCAATACTCAATATGGATAACTTGATTGTTATTAATTTAATGAGCCATAATTTGCTTTAAACACCTCAGATATGGAACTTTATTGCTTTTGAGAAATACAAGGAAAGCATATCCACTGAAGTGGCTTAGTTTACCAATATTTACCTCTTCAAAGTACGCTGGTAGCTGTGTCTCACACTACCTATTTTGATTACTCCCTATGAACTCTGTACTCTTTAGATCCTATAAAATGCTCTTGATTTTCTCCCCCAAAACCGACTAACTAGTATAATTCCTGAACGCATCTCACTCCTTTATTGAATAATCAGAATTCTACTTATATCTGTATCCCTAGGGTACATCTTTACATTTATAAAGCACCCAAAATATTAACCAGAGGCTCAACTATTTCCTCAGGAAAGACTGGAGAAACTGGTGCTTATTAGCCTTCAATAGAGGAGACAGGGAGATCTTATAGAAGTATACAAAATATTAATCGGCATACATAAGGTAAATATGGAGCACTACTACTTCAAGAATGCTAGAACAAGAGGTCACAGGACAAAAAAATGGAAATTTAGAACAGATAGCCTATAAATTTTTCACACAAAGAAAGAGCAACACTGAGAGTGGTTTTCTGAGCAGAGTAGTGGAGTTGAAAAGCTTGGATTCATTCAAGGACAGTTAGATGACATGATAAGAGAAGTTTAAATGTTCTTTAATTCTGAATGAGATAAGATGGGCTAAATAGTCTCCGATCTGTACCTATCTTGTTCCATTGAATATTTCAATGTTTAAACAATTTCCCAATTATCAAATTTCAATGCATGTCAACACAGCTACCGTACAATTTTCAGAGAAAAGCAGCCTTGCATCAATGAAAATCACCACAATCTTTACCGCCAATTAATTTTTTTAACATAAAAATTATAACCCGTAAGAGTCCTGAAACATGGGCATAGTGTTGTGCTGGTGCAGAATTGGAAATATCCAACTGTGCATGTGTACAGCCAATTTTCAAAACAACAGCATCTGAGTTGGCATAACATTTAAATTTTACCCGTTAAATCTGAATCAGCCCAATTTGGAAATGCTTTGGAATAATCTATTTTAGCATTCATAACATAACCAACAATTTCTATCAGTTGGTCTCAGATTTTAATTTTTTTTTAATCCAGTGCTCCAGAGGTCATGCTAATGTAAACACATAGGGCTAAAAATTCGATACAGCCAAGAAATGGGTAGTGTTTCGACGAAAAAAGGTTAAGGTGCGCCACCTGAAAATCGTCTAGGATGCACGCAAAATTCGTGCTCACTCCTCATTAAAATGATTGTAGTCATGATTCTAGTCGAAAAACTCAAGCTCATTGGCATTACACTGAAAAGCTGGACCAATATCGGGGGCAGTCTAATTGCAAGTAATGATTGCCCCAGGCTTTTTTCACTACTTAAAGGGGAGGTTCATTGACGCTGCAGCATCTCATTGTCAGGATTGTTGGGTGTGCAGCTGCCCCAACAACCAGAAGAAGGTCAAGGAGAAGGAAGAGTTCTGTACAAATCTTGATGGCAGATCGTCGCCCCAGGGAGAGAGCCCGGAGGTTCTCCGATGAGGCATTGGTTTTCACGGTGGAGAGAAGGCAGCGGTCCTGTACCTGCCAACTGGCAGGACGTCCTACCACAAGTCTACCACACTATGTGGAGGGAGGTAGCACACCACGTCACCGGCATCACTGTGGTTCCCCAGGACCCACACCCAGTGCAGGAAGAAGTTGAATGACCTCACACGGGTGGTCAGGGTGAGTGAAGACTTCAACAAATGCTACATACCACCGTCTGTACCACAAGCTTCACACACCGCTCAATGCACCACACCCCCAGCATTCACCCACCAACAATCTCTACCTATCAACACTGACACCCACATCTCACACCTTTCACACAATGACAGCTATTCAACTATGGAAGGCACATCACTCAAACACATTGCACCACACTCACTCACACACACTTCCCTTTCTCTTGCAGGCCAAGGTGACATATAATCGGCAGGAGCAGGAGCAGACAGGCAGGGCCCAAGCCCACATTGAAGAGCTGAGCCAGCTGGAGACTTGAGTGCTGCAGATCATTGGGTGCCAGGTCATTGGCACCATGGCCACCGGTTACGTTGACCCCCCTTGGGGACAACAACGGTATGTTCTGTCTTAATCCTTCTTCTCACATCCCACTTCCCCCTCAGCCCACAATCTTTTCTCACTTTCAAGCTACTCATGCTGTATGCATGCATTTCTGCCTTCCCACCCCCCTCCCCTCACCATAACCCGACTCTTGTGCCTTTCTGCTTTCAGATAATCAGCAAGCACCCGAGCAGCC
The DNA here is from genome assembly GCA_030390025.1 of Squalus acanthias. Classification (NCBI taxonomy): domain Eukaryota; kingdom Metazoa; phylum Chordata; class Chondrichthyes; order Squaliformes; family Squalidae; genus Squalus; species Squalus acanthias. The sequence goes on along the minus strand of CM059442.1, from coordinate 25,404,207 downwards.
TGTCCCTGAGGGCACCGTTGAGAGTGAGGAGGGAGAAGAGGAGGAAGAAGACACCATGTCACTGCATCTGTCACTCGCAGACACCAGCTCAGATACTGACACTACATGTACTTTAGAGGCTAGTGGAGAAGCGGCATCTGCACAGGGCGAGGCACCGTGCACGAGTGGGCTGCAGCAAGGCCAGGGGGAAAGGGTAGCTCAGGGGCCAGCTCCCCGGAGGGCGAGTTCTGCTGCACAGGACCCAGATGAGGATCTCGATGGGGAGGCCTTCAGAAGAAGGGTGATGGGCATGCACACAGAAATGATAGGTGCAATGGCAAGGCTGCCAGAGAGCTGCTCGGCAATGGCAAGGAGCGTGGAGGAGTCCGCCTCCAACATTGCACGGGGCTCTGCACAGAGCATGGAGCCCAGGATTTCCAGTCCCAGAGAGACCGTGGCAACCCAGACGTGATGTCACGCATGATGAGCGATGTCGCAGCTTCCATTGCAGCACAGGCGGAAGCGACCCAACATCTTAGAGCTGCAGCGGAAGCTCAGACTGCTCTCATGCAGTCTCTGCTTGGTGGCATCCAAGCTGTGACTGCTCTCATGCAGTCTCGGCATGAAGAGTCCCAAGCTCAGACTGCTCTCCTGCAATCTCAGCTTGAAGCCACCCAAGCTCTGACTGCTGCCCTCGTGGCTGGGTTTACCACCGTCAACTGTGGCTTTCATGGTGTCGCTGCAGGCCAGCAATCTGTGCTCCAACAGATTGTTAGGAATGCTAAGGCGCCGCCCCGGAGAAGTGGCAGTGGGTCAGTGGAGCAGGAACCTGCTGTCCTCTCTCAGGATGACAGCATTCCTACTCCCACCCCTGCCACTCCCCTTGCTGCTGCCTGTCAGCCAGCCAGTCCAGAGACTGCTGCCGCCCATGCCGAGGTGGTGCAGTCTACAGCCGGGCCTTCTAGTGCCAGAGCTGCTCGAGGTTGTCCTGCAAGGCCATCTGAAGTCTCCCAGACGGAAACTCAGCAACCTTCCACCAGCCGTGCTGCAGCCACTGGGGGCGCACTAGAGTAGGAAAGGCACACGAACGACAGGCACTAAGGGATTGCACAAGGGTGATTAGTTAATAGTATTCATGTAATATGTGTGATATGTTTATAGATAAATTTATTGTGTTTGGAATCTTTTGTGGTGTCTCCCATTTGTGCCCAGGAGGACGCTGTCTTATGGCGTGGGACAGGTTTAGTATGATGGGGATGTGGTGAGCTATGGGGATCTGAGGTTTCATTCATGCGAATCGGAGTCTGATGAGCCAGTCATGGACAGACCGTCTGGAAGGCCGATTGTCTCGCTGCCTCCTCCCTCCCTCCTGTTCCTCCTCCTCCTTGTCCTCTTCCTCCATGTCTTCCTCCTGAGGTGGTCCCGCAATCCCTGGTGGCAAGGGCTCCACGCTCATGATGGCCAAGTTGTGGAGCATGCAGCAGACCACCACGACATGGGACACCTGCTCAGCCGAGTACTGGCGGGCTCCTCCCGAGCGGTCACGGCAGCAGAATCGTTGCTTTAGTAGGCCGATGGTCTGCTCGACGATGTTCCTGGTGGTAGCATGGCATTACAGCTCCCATTATATGAGTGGTGAGCACGAGTGTTGGGTTGCGGAGGTGAGTCATGAGCCAGGTGGAGAGCGGATAGCCCTCGTCTCCGAGCAGCCACCCTCGAGCTTGACGTGGGGGCTGGAAGGGTGCTGGCACACCAGTTTGGCACAGGATGAAGGCATCATAGCTGCTGCCAGAATAGCAGGCATTGACATTGAGGATTCGCTGTTTGTCATCACACACCAACTGCACATTAAGTGAGTGGTAACCTTTGCGGTTACAGAAGATCTCAAGATTGTTATGCACTGCTCGCAAAGCCACGTGGGTGCAGTCGATGGCGCCCTGCACCATGAGGAAGCCCGTTATCCTGGCAAAGCCATATGCACGTTCATCCTGCTTCCCTCTAGTGATCTGGAAGCCAATGTAGTCCCTTCCCCTAGTGTAGAGAGCCTCTGTGACCTACTGGATGCAGCGATGGACGGCAAACTGAGAGCTGATAGCTATGTCTCCTGCTGCAGACTGGAAGGATTCGCTGGCAAAGAAATTGAGGGCCACAGTGATCTTGACTGCCACTGGGAGAGCTGTGGTCACCCTGGTCTGAGGCTGGAGGTCTGGTTGCAGGACATGGCAGAGTTCTGTGACCACCTCCTTGGTGAAGCAAAACCTCCTAATACACTGCTCCTCGCTTAATTGAAGGTAGGAGAAGTGCTGTCGGAAGACCCTAGGAGGGTAAGGCCTCCTGTTGAGAGCCCTGATGGCTCTCCTCCTCCCTCTGCGCACATGTTCCCGTCTTTCTCGCTGCCTCCGCTCCCTCCGCCGTAGATCCTGGAGGGCGTGGTCGACTGCCAGTACAGCCCCCATGACTTTTAGCAAGTGTTGTAGTTTGAAGCGTCTCAAAAATAATGAGGGAGTTTTGTACTTGCCACAACACTCCCTGATACCAAATAACCTTGAAATAACTAAAGAAAACTCTGGCAGTAGCAGGAAGTAGTACACAGCCACTCAAACTGCAAAACCCTGTCAGGTGTGAGTGATTGGTGATGATCCCTTTATATAGCATCACTGGAGCTGGCTCCCTGTTGCTGCGCGCCACCTGAAGCTGTCGTTGCTTTCTCCAGCCTGTAACTTCAATGGCCAAAACGAAGTTGGGAGATCAGGCGTCAAGTGAGTTTTGCACACTCACTGACGTCATGATCTCTGTGATTGCGATGTCCCCGGCGATCGAGTTTAGCGGCAGCAATACCGGCAAGACGGATATGGTGCGCGCTGCTGGAACCACCATCAGCTGGCGGTAGAGCGCTGAACAACGTTTTAGCGCCATCTCGTGGCGCTAACGTGTGACGTTAAACACACGAATTTCTCTCCCAAAGTATTCTAATCTTTGTAGTCTCCTAAAATGACTGAGCTCATTTTCAATATAAATAATTTACCTCCTATAAGATCTGTATGGTTTTCAATAAATATGGTAATTTTAATAGACTTCATATGTGGAAACTGAATTCCACACACTGAAATTTATTCCATTTGGGGTTTAATAATTAATTACCCATCCTGAAAGGTAAACACTATTGATCATCATACAAGTCTCTACTTGATCAGCAATTGATGGTGTGCAGCAAATCACTACATATAGTTTAGGACTATTTAATAATTCCATTCAGCGGAGTTAGTTAACAGGTCTATTGAAAATATCCAAATGACCTTGGTCTTTCTAGCACATTTAATTTTTTTAATAAAACATAAGCAAAACTATTTTATCATTGTTCACTGAATTGACACAAAGCACAAGCTATTTCATTTATTAGTTCACGTTGCTTTAACTTTCTTTCTAATTATTGAAAGAGTTTGGATAAGTAAGTTGCCTCTGTTAATTGCCATACTGAACCCTTACTCACTTATACACATAAATGTATGTAAAACAGGCAATTTCCACAGTGTGAAGATTAACAGTAATGTTTGTAAAATAGGTTTTGGCACAAAGTCTCATGCCCCATTGATACCTAAAATGCACTGTTCACTCAAAATAAGCAAATCAGTCACTAAACTTTGTAACAGCAGCACATTTATAGAAACAGCAAAAATTTAACACCAGTGCTATTTGGTCACCATTCATGATCAAGTACTGCCCATCACCCTCTGCTTTGAAGTTTCCCTGTTGTGCTGTGAGGAAGAAGAATTGATTAGTCCACAGATTCATTTTGCTCCTTTACATGGTTTCCTTTTTAAAAATCACGCAGAGCCATCTTCTTTGTCAGACGGTTGCTTATCCCTTCCACTTTTTAACTTTGCTTTTGCTGACAGATTTCTTAGCTTTTTCTTCCACTGTGCCCACCTAAAAGCACACAAGTAAATACACTTTAGTATTTATAACTATTATTGTAAATAAATACTTTTGACTATTAGTGATTTAATTTTGCTATTTATTTTGCACCATTGTATATAATAGCAATACAAATCAATTACAATGAATAAAATGTCATTACTCAAACAGTTGTAGCAACAGTAAAACAACATAATGTAAAACAAGAATAGCTTTTTAACTTGCTTATTGCTTCAGCAACCTCAGGGGAAACTTCAACAAAACTAAAGTATTCAGATTACAACACTGCACAACAACAACATCTCGTCACTGCCACTGCTTCCAGTTTATTATTTTACTTCTGAATAATCGTTTAAAAATGTTTTGAAGTATAGTCACATTGCACTTGCTTTTAATAAACGAGTACTTTTAGCTCATTGAAGCCTGTTACAGTATGGGTTCTCTCCAAACACTTTTGTCTACGGCCAGCTATTTACTAATGCTTAATGCTTTATCCGGTGTACATTTTGAACTTCTTCGAGAAAAAAATACGCTTGATAGTTCAACCATTTAGGATTTCACATATTTGTCTGTAAAGTCCCATATATTATCACTTACCGGCAATTAAAACCATTCCTATGCCTGCCTGGCATATACTTGAGTCTATAAATAAAACACCCATTGACCGCTAAAGGACCAATAAGTTGATTAACACTTAGAACTAAGATTCTGCATTGTAGCTAATGCATTTTGCAGACAATTGTGCTCCAGGTCCCTATTTTGAAGTTTACAAGGAAACAACAGCTATCTTAAATCTAGTTATTACTAAGTCACATTTACTTTGCATATCTATGGCCATGTAAAAAAATACAGAAGTCTCCCAAATCATCACAAAAAACTCTCCTGGCTGGCATTCCCATCTTCCACCCTCCAGAAACTTGAGCTCATCCAAACCTCTGCTGCCCGTATCCTAACTCGCACCGTCCCTTCACCCATCATCCCTGGCCTCGCCGACCTACTTTGGATCCTGGTCCAACAATGCCTCAAATTTAAAATTCCCATCCTTGTGTTCAAATCATTCCTTGGCCTCGCCCCGCCCGATCTCTCTAAGATATTTATAATGTTGTTAAAGTGTGCAGGGAGTGCTGCTGGATGTTGGGAAGGTGTTGGCTGTTACTGGAAGGCCACTTGCTCCCAGTCATGGGGGCTCTAGTTGCAGCCCCCCCTCGCGCTGCAGCATGACAGGAAGATGGAGCAGAGGCAGCAAAGAAGACAAGCTGCTCGGAGAGGGAGGAGGAGGAGGGGGAGGAAGGCTCTCAGCAGGAGGCCTTACCCACCTAGGGTCCTCAGGGAGCACTTCTCCTACCTGCACCTAAGCCAGGAGCAGTGTGTTCGCTGGCTCCGCTTCAACAAGGAGGTGGTCTCAGAAATGTGCCACCTCTTGGAACCAGACCTGCAGCCTCAGAGCAGGGTGCTGACGGGACCACCAGTGGCCCTCAAGGTTTCGCCAGTGGATCCTTCCAGGCTGGAATGGGCGACATAGCAAACATCTCCCAGTTCGCCATCCATCGCTGCATCCGCGAGGTCACAGAGGCTCTGTACTCTGGAAGGGACTTCACTGCCTTCTCTCTAAACAGAGAGAAGCAGGAGGAGTGTGCACGTGGCTTTGCCAGGATATTGGGCTTCCCCATGGTGCAGGGTACCAGCGACTGCACACACATGGCTTTGCAGGTGCCGCATCTCAATGGTGAGAAGTTCCGTAACCGCAAGGGGTACCACTCACTTACTATGCAGTTGGTGTGCGACCACACCAAGTACATCATGCTGGTGAATGCCCGCTATCCTGGCAGCAGTAATGATGCCTTCATCCTGCACCAGTCCGCTGTGCCAGCAATTTTCCAGCCACCATGTCGAACCCGAAGGTGGCTGCTCGGCGACAAGGGCTAACCGCTCTACACCTGGCTGATGATTCCTCTCCGCAACCCCACCACTCGTGGCCAGCACTCATACAAAGGAGAACCATGCTGCCAGGTGGAACGTCACCGACCAGTCCATCGGGGTGCTCAAGCAACGGTTCCACTGCCTTGACCACTCGGGAGGCGTCTTCCAGTATTCGCTGGAGCAGGTGTCACAATTTGTGGTGGTCTGCAGCATCCTCCACAACTTGGCCATCATGAGGGGGCAGCCCTTACCACCACAGGTTCCGCGACCACCTCAGGAGGAGGAGGGGGGGAGGAGGAGGATGAGGAGGAAGGAAGGAGGCAGCCTCAAGCGCATCATCAGACTCCGGTTCCCCTGAATGAAATCCCAGATCCCCATTGATCAACACTTCCCCACCTCTGTCACGGAACATCACAGCATCCTCTTGGCCACAATGCCGAAATGAAAGCCACCACAAAATAAACATTCTAAACCACATTTATAAATCAATCAATCAATCCAATACTACATAGCAAAGTCAACTAATCACCTTTGTGCATTCCTTCGTGCCTGTCTTCCGTGTGTCTTTGCCTGTCCTAGTGCTCCTACACACAGTGGCTGCAGCATGGCTGGTGGAAGGCTGCTGACTTTCAGTGGGGAAGACTGCAGATGGCCTTGCAGGATGACCTCAAGCAGCTTTGGGCCTAGAAGACCAGCTGTAGACTGCACTACCTCGGCATGGGCGGCTGCAGTCTGGGCTGGTTGGCAACAAGGGCACTGGCGGAGTGGCAGGGGTGGGAGGACCAATGCTGTCATCCTGAGAGAGGATAGCAGGTTTGTGCTCCGCAGAATCACTGCCACTTTCCCGGGGCGGCACCTCAGCAATCCTAGTAATCTGTTGGAGGACAGATTGCTGGATTACTGTGACACCCTGCAAGCCCCTTTCCACACTGGTAAATGCAGCCATGATGGCAGCAGTCTGAGCTTGCATGACTTCCACTGCAGCACTCAGACGTTGGGTCGCTTCCACTTGTGCTGCAATGGAAGCTGAGACATTGCCCATCAGACCCTGCAACATGGTTGGGTCCACAAGTGCTCTAATGGGGTTGCTCATCACTTCCATCAGGAAATCATGGGCTCCCAGCTCTGCATGAAGCCCTGTGCAAGGTTGAAGCCGGACTCCTCCATGCTCCTTGACAGTGCCAACAGGCTCTCAGCAGTCGCCTCCGAGTCAGAAGGCTGTGGGTTCAAGTTCCACTCCAGAGACTTGAGCACATAAAGCTAGGCTGACACTTCAGTGCAGCACTGAGGGAGTGCTGCACTGTCGGAGGTGCTACCTTTCGGATGAGACGTTAAACCGAGGCCCCGTCTGCTCTCTCACGTGGACGTAAAAGATCCCATGGCACTATTTCGAAGAAGAGCAGGGGAGTTATCCCCGGTGTCCTGGCCAATATTTATCCCTCAACCAACATAACAAAAACAGATTATCTGGTCATTTTCACATTGTTGTTTGTGGGAGCTTGCTGTGTGCAAATTGGCTGCTGCGTTTCCCACATTATAACAGTGACTCCACTTCAAAAGTACTTCATTGGCTGTAAAGCGCCTTGAGACATCCGGTGGTCATGAAAGGCGCTACATAAATGCAAGTCTTTCTTTCTTTTCTTTCTCTGGCAGGCCTGCCAATGCACCAAGCATTTCTGCGTGCATGCCCATCACCCTTCTTCTGATGGCCGCCCCATTAATGTCCTCATCTGTGTCCTTTGCAGCAGAACTCGTGTGTGGCCTCACCCTCCAGGGAGCTGGCACCTGCGCTACCCTTTCCCTCTGCCCTGGCTGCAGGCCAGCCTGATTACTTACCACATGCAGATCCTGCCTCTATACCACCCTCTAAATTACGCGCAGTGCCATTTTCTGAGCTGGTGCCTGGGAGTGTGAGATCGAGTGATGGTGACTCTTCTCCATCTCGCTCCTCTTGCTCTTCCTGCACTGGCTGGGAAGCTTGGAGTTCTTGGGTATCTGAAAGGCGAAAGGCACAAGGGTGAGGGGAGGGGGGAAAGCAAGATGTGCATGCTTACACCACCAGCAGCTTGTAAGTGAGAAAAGATTGTGGGATGAGGGGGAAGTAGGATGTGAGATGGAGGATTAGGTATGGGCATACCGTCATCTTCAATGATTTCAGCCTCGCTGATCACCATGCCCTTAGTGACAGCTCCTCCCATAATGTCAAGCACGGTGCCTTCCAGCTGCATCAGGATATGCAGGCTTGCCCATCCCCCATCGGTTAGCTGCCTGCGGTTGTGAGCCACATCGCCCTGCAAGAGAAAGGGAAGTGTGTCAGTGAGTGTGGTGCAATGTCTTTGGGTGATGTGCCTGTCATGGATGAATAGCTGGCAGTGTGAGCAAGGTGCGAGATGTGGGTCTGAGGCTTGCAGCAGTGTGTGAGGGTGAGGTGAAGCTATGAATGTGAGGTATGAGTCGTGACTGATAGAGATTGTTGGCCAGTGCATTGAGCAGTGTGCAGTTGGTGGGAGACGGCTTTTGAAGATGCATTCACTGACACTGACCACTTGTGTGAGGTCATTAAACTACTTACAGCACTGGATTCAGGTCCTCGGGGCAGGACTGCTGGCTATCTGCTCCTGCTGCCTTCTGACTGTGAGTCTGGAGGGCCTCCTGGCCCCCTGCGGGTAGAAGATCTGTCTCCTCCGTTCTACACCCTGCACTAAGGCCTCTAGTGCTGTGCGGAAAACCTAGGTGCCCTTTCTCTGCCCTGTTGAGCCATATCTGAGTGGCAGTTGCCTTGACAACCAGTTCAATGAGGTGCTGAATGCAGAATGCTCCACCCCTTTAAGAGGTGCAGACTGCGCTTAAAAGTGGCGGCTAGCTTCAAATAGAGCAAGCCTCGCACGAACTTCGGCCTCCTGCTGAGCGCTCAGCCACTCAGCAGCGTTCTCAGCGCTGGGCTGCACGCATCAATAATGATAATTAGCAGGCAGTTTGAAGGTCGTGTGCTGCCTGCATTACTTTCAAAGGGCGCGGACCGATCGCACGTCACGATCCTCGCACCCGTTTTCAGGCCTAATCGAATTTTTAGCCCTTAAGGTGATAGAACCAATCCAAATTAAAGTGGAAAACATGTTGCATTGTCTCCTGGGGTTTTTGCTTCAGATTCCTCCAAGGAACATCTATTGAACAGCTAGTCCCACTATTTACAGAATGCATGGTAGAAACAGGTTAAATCTCCAGCAAATGAGTTATAATTATGATTGTAATAGAAACTTTTACAACCAGAGAAAATAATGTACTCTTTACACTTCAAGCAAGCTAAATTTGATTTGCTAGTTTCCATTCATAGAATATTGTAGCAAAGAATAAATGACGGAACATAAGAAAGAAAACAGGAAGCAAAGCAGATCAAATCCTGAAGTAACACTCCAACAGAAAAAATGATTATATAATAAACCAGAACTTAGTCACACTTAATACACTCACTTGAAGTAATTTTGCCTTTTTTTGCAACATCCAATTACTTCATTACCTTTATTCCAGTCTATCGTGGGATAGTTAAGACACCCATTATTATTGCGTTTTTGTTTTTACATACATCTCTGAGCTATCGGCGGATTTCCAAGTCTATCTCGTCTCCATTGTTTTAGAGGCCTGTAATGCACAGTAAGAATTCTGCCAGTTCCCTTCCTATTGCTCAGGTCTATCCATATGGATTCTGTCTTAACACAACCCTCTAGGACAGCCTTACCTTTTAGCACTGTGATAAAATTCCTATACCAACACTGGTGCCACCCTCCTCTGAACCTTTTCCCTCCCTATATCTCCTGAAAATGTTACAATCAGGATTATTGGGTTCTCAGTCCTGTCCAATCCCAGGCCATGTCTTCATTATAGTATTATATCATATCCTCCATAGTTATTAATGCTTCCAACTCTCCAATTTTAATTTGATTGCTTTGTGCATTCACATGCATGTCACTCACTCCTGACTCAAATTTTTTGGAACATTGACCCTTAGGGCTAGAAATTCGTCTTGGGCGGTGGCGCAAAGCGGGAGGTATCGGATCGGCCGCCCGTTAACGCTGCGCCTGATATTCAGTTCTATTGCAGTCAATGAAATTGAATATCAGGTGCTGCGTGTAATGGGCGACCGATCCGACACCGCCTGCTTTTCGCCACCGCCTGAGACGAATTTCTAGGCCTTATTCTTTTTACTAATTTTCTCCTTTATTTTTTGATGTCCCTTGCCCATTCTAAAACAGTGTCCCAGAATTTGCGATCCTGATGACGGCGAACTGGCAGCGTTCGCCATCATTCGCCTTTGAAACTGACGGCAACTTCAGGATTTAGCGCATGCGCAGCCTAATGCGGAAATCCTGAAGTTGCGGTCTGTCATTCACTGCTCCCCCACAGGCTGCGCTGTAGACCCCCAACAGAGCCAGCAATCAGTGAAATCTCTCAAATCATGGAAACTGACAAAAACTTCGGCTCTTCTGCAGTAATTACGCTATTAAATTCCCCACTAAAAGTTAGATCCAAAGGGATTAGGTGCAACTGGGGTTTTAACAGCTTATTGACTGCTAAACAAAGGTTATGGCCCTGAAAAAGTAATTTTAGTTTTGTGCAGTGTCAAATTTATCCATTTTAATAAAAATTAATATTTTTAAGAAACTTTAAAAAAAGTTTAACATTTTTTTTTAAAGTTTGTTCATCTTTATTTCAGGTTTGCCTTTTCCCCATGTGAGAGCCCCAATCTTGTTTTGCTCTCTCTAACATTTAAAACAAGTTAGAATTAAGAGCTTATCCACTTCCTTGTTCGCTGTCTGTAAGAATTTTGCGTTTTGATTGGTTGCTTAGACAGCTTGTTGACGTCATAGAAGCTCGCACTAGGGGATCCCCACTATACTCCGTTGATTTGAATTACACGTCGAAAAACCTGAACATCGCGAGTTCTTTGTGCGAAGCTTACTTCGGGGCCAGCGGCAAACGCCTTTGCTTCGCCGCTGACCGCAAATTCCGGGTCAATATTTTTATCTCACTACATCGCTTAATTTCTCTCTTTAGCCTTAAACCTTAATTTTCCCCACTCCCCTGCCATATTAGTTTAAATCCTCCCTCACTAGTACCATTTGGTTCAAGTGAAGGCTGTCCCTTTGGTCAGCCTTCCTTTGTTCCAAAAACTTGCTCCAATGCCCCAAGAATGTGAACCCTTCTCTCCTGCACCAGTTCTACAGCCAAGTGTTGGCCTTCCTAATATTCCTCTCCTTAACCTGTCCAACATGTGATGTAGGAAACAATCCAGACATTACCACACTTGAGGTCTTTTTTTTTTTAACCTAGTGCCTAACTTCTCAAACTCCCTCTGCAAGACCTCAAACATACTTCTTTCTGTGTCATTGATTCCAATATGATCAACAAATTTTGGCTGCTTCCCACCCATTCCGTGATGTTTTTCACCCTGGTACCAGGCAGCGTATTATTCAGGACCTCCGGCACAACTGCAATAAAGACTGACTACATTCTGACTATAGAATCTCTCACTACTACCACTCTAGTTTTCTTGTAGTCATATGCCACTCATTTCCTTGAGTACTCCCCTACTCCACAATGTCATAATGTTGCACAGGATCACCTTCCTCTGAGTCACTGTCACTATCCACCTCATACTTGCCCAACACAAGTATCTATTGGACAGTTCCATGGACCTGCTGCTATTGTGGATGTTCACGTGCTTTTCTTGTTTTATGCTATCCCGGTATTCTGAACTGTCTAATATAATTCATATAATAGCAGCCTATGAATCCATCTGACGGTACATTTACACTGCAAGTCTAGCATCAGCATGAAGCAATTTCAATTTCCCTTGATGCCAAACTAGTAGTATAATTAAAAGTTAGGACCTGACCTGATTCCGGAGCAAATTGGCATGGGACTCTGTGGAGTGGGTAATCTTTCATCATTTCAGTTTGACAAAACTGAACCCTCTGGACTCTTCACGCTATGAACATTTAAATTAAGATCAGGTAGGTTGACAGAGATACTTCCCTCCTCACTCTCCAAACATTTAAACTTCTAACTTTTGGGAGACATCTCTGCCCATGCTCTCTCTTAAACCGGACAATTAGAGTTCCAGCAGGCAGGAGCCAAGCATTGTAAACAGGGTTCTGCCTGGCTGAAGTGTGAACTGTCGGCTCCAGTTCCAGACCTGCAGCTACAATGTAAATGCATTCCAAACTCTAAACCTTCTCACTTTTCATCAGTAATGGCTCTGGCCCAGTCCCTCTTCAATCATTTAAACATTATACCTGTGTAATAATACTCTGAAAGAAAGATGTTATAAAGTCCTGTGACCAGCTTTCTTTTGTAAGGAGTTTGTTAGAAAGATCGTCAAGTGTAATTTCTGCTGAATGTTCCTGGATAGTCATAATGTGTCACGGCTATAGGAACATAGGAACAGGAGGAGGCCATTAAGCTCCTCAAGTCTGTTCAATGAGATCATGGCTGATCTGTGATCTAACTCCACATACCCGCCTTTGGCCCATATCCCTTAATACCTTTGGTTAATAAAAAGCTATCAATCTCCAATTTAAAATTAACAATTGATCGAGCATCAATTGCCGTTTGTGGAAGAGAGTTCCAAACTTCTACCACTCTTTGTGTGTCGAAGTGTTTCCTAATTTCACCCCTGAAAGGTCTGGATCTAATTTTTAGACTATGCAGAAATAGTTTCTCTCTATCTACCCTATCTGTTCCCTTTAATATCTTACAAACTTCGACCCCTTAACCTTCTAAATTCTAGGGAATACAATCCTAATTTGTGTAATCTCTCCTCGTAACTTAACCCTTGAAGTCCGGGTATCATTCTGGTAAACCTATGCTGCACTCCCTCCAAGGCCAATATATCTTTCTTAAGGTGTGGTGCCCAGAACTGCACACAGTACTCCAGGTGTGGACTAACCGGGGTTTTGTGTAGCTGCAGCATAACTTCTACCCCCTTGTATTCTAGTCCTCTAGATATAAAGGCCAACATTCCATTAGCCTTTTTGATTATTTTCTGTCCCTGTTCATAACATTTTAATGATCTGTGTACCTGAGCTCCCAAGTCTCTTTGGACCTCCACTGTTTTTAGCTTTTCACCATTTAGAAAGTACCCTGTTCTATCCTTTTTAGGTCCAAAGTGGATGACCTCACATTTGCCTACACTGAAATCCATTTGCCACAGTTTTGCCCATTCACTTAATCTGTCGATATCCCTTCTTAATTTTATGCTTTCATCTACACTGCCTACAATGCCGTCTATCTTTGTGTCATCAGCAAATTTGGATGTATGACTTTCTATGCCATCATCTAAGTCGTTAATAAATACTGTGAATAATTGAGGCCCCAACACAGATCCCTGCGGGACACCACTAGTCACATCCTGCCAAATGGAGTACCTACCCATTATCCCTACAGCCTGTCTCCTGCCGCTCAGCCAATTTCCTAACCAGGTCAATAATTTGCCCTCAATTCCATGGGCTTCTACCTTAGTTAACAGTCTCTTATGTGGGACTTTATCAAATGCCTTCTGGAAGTCCATGTAAATAACATCCACAGACATCCCCTGTCCACTACTTTAGTCACCTCCTCAAAAAATTCAAGCAGGTTTGTCAGGCATGACCTACCTTTCACAAATCCATGCTGGCTCTCTCTGATCAACTGAAAATTTGAGGTGTTCAGTCACCCTATCCTTAATTATAGACTCTAGCAACTTTTCGACAACAGATGTTAGGCTAGCTGGTCTATAATTCCCTGGTTTCCCTCTCTCACCATTCTTAAATAGCGGAGTGACATGTGCAATTTTCCAATCTAAAGGAACAGTTCCTGAATTGAGAGAACTTTGGAAGATTATAGTTAGGGCATCTGCAATATGCTCACCTACTTCCTTTAAAACCCTGGGATGGAAACCATCTGGTCCTGGAGATTTGTCATTCTTTAGTGCCATTATTTTCTTGATTACTGTTATTTTACATACATTAATTTTATTGAGTCCCTGTCCCAGATTCAATATTAGTTTCCTTGGGATTTCTGGCATGCTATCCTCTTCCTCTACTGTAAATACAATTATAGACAATGTTTTAAAAAATCTGGTAGGTTCAGATTATGTTCAGCATATAACTGGTGAAAGAAAGAAAGTGGTCTTGAAATAGGTTATATACCTGTTTCACGTTACATAAAAGCAAACACTGAAAAGACATGTTGTGGGAGAGGTGCTTCTATAAGAAGAAAAAGGAGTGAATTTACCACAGGATTTATAGCAAATGTCAGTTGTCCACAGGTAAAGCAAGAATATAAATAGGAAAAATGAAACTTCAGCAAAGTAGCACAATACAAAATCATATTACTTTCAGTTTAGCGAAACAAATTGAAAACACAGCCATCTGCAACTTGCATCAGAAAAAGAAAGGCTCACATTAGTTTTGTTATCTTGATTAACATATGCATGAACCACACACAGAGTACATCAATAGTCTCCTAATAAGTACAACATACAAAAATATCTAAAGATGTATTTCCTGTGCTATGAAACAATTGTGATGAACTTTGAACTGTAGGCAGCACTCAGCCTGAAAACGTGTCAGCTCTCCTGCTACAATAACTTAGGCCTTAGCAAACCAACTGCTATGTTAAAGCCTACATTAGTAAAAGGACAGATAATATTAGAACACATCTTTACATTTGTCTGCCAAAAGACGCTTTTACTAACACTTCTTTGTTGTTCTTGTCAACCTCCTTCATACCTGATGGCTTGATACATGCCCCATCTGTTAATCGCTTTGTCCTCAGTAGCATTAGATCCTTTAACAAATAGCTGTCTTCTTTGAAGTGTGTCATTTTCTTGCTCCAGGTTTGCTACAATCTTTAGCTTGATTACATCATCCCTTAGACTTTTAATTTCTGCAATGCACTGATGAATAGATGGTAAAACAAAGAGAGAGAAATTAAAACAAAAAGGAAAGAAAGGAAGAGAAACTTGATGGAGATATGAATGGTCAAAGAGGAAGACAAGAAACAAGACATATTAGAAATACTGTAAAAGGATAAAACAACATTGTTTGTAATCTGAGGTTAAGTAAACTCCTTATATTTAAACAAGGATTTTTATCTGCATTAAAGCCAACAAAGAATTTCAATCTTATCTATTGTTGGTAATCCTTTTAGTGAATCGGTAATAACATCAGACAAGTTCATCCCTTGTCATTAGTAAAATGTAAGTAACCAGGGATATGCCACAAGAGTGTGATTTTCCTTAATACGGTAAAATCGGTCTATTAGAGCCGTGTAAACCTACTTATATTAATCTCACTAAAGGGAACTTTTATGATCTTTAATTTTCACTGTATAGGTTACTCTTAATGGTGCAAAGGTAAACTAACAAAATGTATTTCTGTCATCATAAATTTAAGTGAATGGAAACATCAATTCTAAATTCAGATTCATATAATTTATTCTGAAAACACACAATTTATTTCCTGTTTACAGAATCACAGAATCCCCACAATGCAGATAGAGGCCATTTCGGCCCATCGAGCCTGCACCGACACAAATCCCACCCTATCCCTGTAACCCCACGTATTTAAACCCCCCTAACACTAAGGGTCAATTTTTATCATAGCCAAATCAACCTAACCCGCACATCTTTGGACTGTGGGAGGAAACCGGAGCACCCGGAGGAAACCCACGCAGACACGGGGAGAATGTGCAAACTCCACACAGACAAAGGATAATTTTTTAAACCATCAATCCTGTATATTTTTTGAGCTTTGGCAAGATGTTAAAATTTTCATTTAAAACCACAGAAAACCACTGTTTTCAGGAACCATTCAAAAAAGTTGTTGTACCAAGGGATATATAACAAGCATATTTTATAGAATTTCTCAATGAGCGGGTAAGTCATAAACAGGGTGGCCTAGAAATTTGTCTTGGGCGGTGACTGCAATGGAACTGAATATCAAGCGCTGCGTATAATGGGCAGACGATACCGGCCATTTGGTGCCACCACCCGAGCTGAATTTCTAGCCCTGTATGTTATACAAGAAGTGCTGGTATATCAGAGAGAGATTTATAGTGATTGTGGAAAATGGTGAAAACCCATACTAAATAAAAATCATACTTCATCTTTAATTGCAAGCTAAAAAAAATGACTTGTCAGATATTTTACAAAATATACCTGGATATAGTGTTGCTTATGAGGGGAAAAAAATATTTCAAGCACATTTGTATCTCTGTTCCTGTAATTGTCTATTTAAAAACTACTTTCAATCTGAATAAAATCTTTCTCTGTTGAAAACTTTTCACTGGATGCCTTAGATCTCTGAGGACATGAGAAAGGTGGCAAAAAGATAATTAAGTTAAAAATAAAATGAAATCTTTCCACGCTGAAAGATCAACAGGAATAAAATCTTGAAAAATGCCGCATAATGGGAAGAAATGTGCTCTGTTGACTAATAATGAAAATGAGAAGTCGCACAACACCAGGTTATAGTCCAACAGATTTATTTAATTTTACAAGCTTTCGGAGCTGTCGCTCCTTCCTCAGGTAAGTTAGCAGTGAGAGAATCTCCCAGAATTCACAATTTAAACACAGACAAAATCTATTCAAATATTTCCCTACATCAAAGACACACTAAGAGCACAGCCAAGACAATGAGATGTGTCCCAGGGGGTCCAACGTGTCAAACCACCTGCTGGCTGCATATCCTGTCAATATGTGTTGGTTCTTGTGTTAGTCTTTTTTTAAAAAAAACACCTGGGAAGACCGGCCATGATGTCAAGTCACGTTCTGTATCGTGACATGAACCCGATATCGCGATTGAGGCCATCCTCATGAGTGCGGAACTTGGCTATCAGTTTCTGCTCTATGATTTTGCGCTGTCGTGTATCCCGAAGGCCGCCCTGGAGAACGCTTACCCGCAGATCTGAGGCTGAATGCCCCTGGCTGCTGAACTTACCTCTCACTGCTAACTTACCTGAGGAAGGAGCGACAGCTCCGAAAGCTTGTAAAATTAAATAAATCTGTTGGACTATAACCTGGTGTTGTGCGACTTCTCATTTTTGTCCACCCCAGTCCAACGCCGGCATCTCCACATCATGACTAATAATGAAACATTTCAAGAAACCTGCCAAAGCATGTCAGTACAACAATTTGCAGTTATAGAGTGCCTTCAACATAGAAAATATTCTAAGGTACTTTACAAAGAGGGAAGAAAAGAAAATACATAAAAGAGAGGCATGGTGGAAGAGTATGGACAGGTGACCAGAACCTTAGTCAAAAAGATGGGTTTTGAGAAGATTTTGCATAGAATCATAGAAAGTTACAGCACGGAAGGAGGCCATTTCGGCCCATCGTGTCCGCACCGGCCAACAAAGAGCTATCCAGCCTAATCCCACTTCCCAGCTCTTGATCCGTAGCCCTGCAGGTTACAGCATCCCAAGTGCACATCCAAGTACTTTTTAAATGTGGTTAGGGTTCCTGCCTCTACCACCCTTTCAGGCAGTGAGTTCCAGACCCCCACAACCCTCTGGGTGAAGAAATATCCCCTCAAATCCCCTCTAAACCTTCCACCAATTACTTTAAATCTGTGCCCCCTGGTTTTTGACCCCTGTGCTAAGGGAAATAGGTCCTCTGTATCCACTTTATCTTTGCCCCTCATAATTTTATACACCTCAATAAAGTCTCCCCTCAGCCTCCTCTGTTCCAAGGAAAACAGACCCAGCCTATCCAGTCTTTCCTCATAGCTAAGATTCTCTACTCCCGGCAACATCCTTGTAAATCTCCTCTGTACCCTCTCTAGTGCAATCACATCTTTCCTGTAATGTGATGACCAGAACTGCATGCAGTACTCTAGCTGAGGCCTAACTAGTGTTTTATACAGTAGAAGGATGACAAGGTGCCACACAAAAGATTATTGCTTAAGGTAAAAAATCACGGGATTGGGGGTAATATTCTGGCATGGATAGAGGATTGGCTATCTAACAGAAAGCAAAGAGTTGGGATAAATGGTTCATTCTCAGACTGGCAATCAGTAACTAGTGGTGTTCCACAGGGGTCAGTGCTGAGTCCCCAACTCTTCACAATCTATATTAACGATTTGGAGGAAGGGACCAAGTGTAACATATCAAAATTTGCAGATGATACAAAGATGGGAGGGAAAGTAGTGAATGAGGAGGACATAAAAAACCTGCAAGGAGGACATAGATAGGCTAAGTAAGTGGGCAGAGATTTGGCAGATGGAATACAACACTGGAAAGTGTGAGGTGATGCACTTTGGCAGGAAAAATCCTAGAGCAATTTATTATCTTAATGGCAAGAAACTGGAGAGTACTGAAGTGCAAAGGGATTCGGGGTCCTGGTGCACGAAACTCAAAAGGTTAGTATGCAGGTGCAGCAAGTGATTAAGAAGGCAAATGGAATGTTGGCTTTCATTGCTAGGGGGATAGAATATAAAAATAGGGAGGTATTGCTTCAGTTGTACAAGGTATTGGTGAGACCGCACCTGGAATACTGCATACAGTTTTGTGTCCTTACTTAAGGAAAGACATCCTTGCTCTCGAGGCAGTGCAAAAAAGGTTCATTCGGTTAATCCGGGGATGAGGGGGTGGTCATATGAGGAGAGGTTGGGTAGATTGGGACTCTACTCATTGGAGTTCAGAAGAATGAGAGGCGATCTTATTGAAACATATAAGATTGTGAAGGGGTTGGATCGGGTGGATGCGGGGAGGATGTTCCCGATGCGGGTGAGACGAGAACTAGGGACATAGTCTTAGAATAAGGGGCTGCTCTTTCAAAACTGAGATGAGGAGGAACTACTTCACTCAGAGGGTGGTAGGTCCATGGAATATGCTGCCACAAAAAGCTGTAGAAGCTACAACATTAATTAAATTTAAAACAGAAATAGACAGTTTCCTAGAAGTAAAGGGCATTAAGGGTTACGGGGAGCGGGGCAGGAATTTGGACATGAGTCTAGGTTCGGATCGGTCATGGCCCTGTGGGTAGTGGAGCGGGCCCAGGGACTGTGTAGCCTGATTCTGCTCCTATTTCGTGTGTGCAATTCTGTTAGATGCAGGAGATGGTTCTGTGATAGATAGTAGATTGGCGGTTAGGATCAGATCAGCCATGATCTTATTGAATGGCGGAGCAGGCTCGAGGGGCCGATTGGCCTACTCCTGCTCCTATTTCTTATGTTCTTATGTTCTTATGTCTACAGCTTCCTTCTTCAGTATCAACCACACAGCCGATTTTAGTATCATCTGCAAACTTCTTAATCATACCCCCTATATTCAAGTTTAGATCATTGATATATACCACAAAAAGCAAGGGACCTAGTACTGAGCCCTGCGGAACCCCACTGGAAACTGCCTTCCAGTCACAAAAACACCCATCAACCATTACCCTCTG
Source organism: Squalus acanthias (assembly GCA_030390025.1). NCBI lineage: Eukaryota > Metazoa > Chordata > Chondrichthyes > Squaliformes > Squalidae > Squalus > Squalus acanthias. The sequence goes on along the minus strand of CM059442.1, from coordinate 25,384,967 downwards.
CTTTCTGTCTCCGAGCCAGTTTTGAATCCAACTTGACACTTTGCCTTGGATTCCATGGGCTTTTAACTTCGTGACCTGTCTGCCATGTGGAACCTTATCAAAAGCCTTGCTAAAGTCCATATACACTACATCAAATGCACTATCCTCATCTACCCTCCTTGTTACCTCCTCAAAAAATTCAATCAAGTTTGTCAGACAAGACCTTCCCTTAACAAATCCGTGCTGACTATCCTTGATTAATCCGTGTCTTTTGAAATGAAGATTTATCCTGTCTTTCAGAAATCTTTCCAATAATTTTCCCACCAGCGAGGTTAGGCTGACTGGCCTGTAATTATTCGGTCTATCCTTTTCTCCATTTTTAAACAAGGGTACCACATTAGCAGTCCTCCAGTCCTCCGGCACCACACCTGAAGCCAGAGAGGAGTAAAAAATGATGGTCAGGGCCTCTACTATTTCCTCTTTTGCTTCGCTTAACAGACTGGGATACATGTCATCCGGGCCTGGTGATTTATCCACTTTTAAAGCTGCTAAACCCCTTAATACTTCCTCTCTCACTATGTTTATTTCATCTAATATTTCACACTCCTCCCCCCCGATAGCAATGTCTGCTTCGCCCCTCTCCTTTGTGAAAATAGACGCAAAGTATTTATTAAGAACCCTACCGACGTCTCCCGCCTCCACACACAGATTACCCTCATGATCTCTAATAGGCCCTACCCTTTCTTTAGTTATCCTCTTACTCTTAATATATTTATAAAACATCTCTGGGTTTTCCTTGATTTTACTTGCCAAGAATTTTTCATGCTCTCTCTTTGTTTTCCTAATATCCTTTTTAATTGCACCCCTACACTTTCTGTACTCCTCTAAAGATTCTGGAGTATTTAGCCCTCGGTATCTGCCATACACCTCCCTTTTTTTCTTTATCCTACCCTGTATGTCTCTAGACATCCAGGGAGCTCTAGATTTGTTAGTCCCACCTTTTTTCTTTAAGGGCACATATTTGGTCTGAACCCTCTGGATCTCCTCCTTGAATGCCTCCCACTGCTCTGACACTGATTTACCTTCAAGTAGCTGTTTCCAGTCCACTATGGCTAAATCCCCTCTGAGCTTAGCAAAATTTGCTTTTCCCCAATTTAGAATTTTTATTCTTGGTCTATCCTTGTCCTTTTCCATAACTACCTTAAATCTAACAGAATTATGGTCACTAGCACCAAAATGCTCCCCCACTGATACGCCTTCTACCTGCCCAGCTTCATTCCCTAAAGCTAAGTCCAGAACCGCCCCCTCCCTTGTTGGGCTTGCTACATACTGGCTAAAAAAGTTCTCCTGGATGCATTTTAGGAATTCCGCACCTTCTATACCCTTCACACTAATTTTATCCCAGTTATTATTGGGGTAGTTGAAATCCCCTATTACTGCCCTATAGTTTTTGCACTTCTCAGAAATTTGTCTACATATTTGTTCTTCTATCTCCCTCTGTAGGGGTCTGTAGTACACTCCCAGCAATGTGATCGCCCCTTTTTTGTTTCAATTCTACCCATGTGGCCTCGTTTGATGATCCCTCCAACATATCATCCCTCCTCACAGCTGTAATAGTTTCTTTAATCAATACCGTGACCCCCCCCCTCCCTTTTTACCTCCCTCTCTATCCCGTCTGAAAATCCTGTAACCAGGAATGTTGAGCTGCCATACCTGCCCCTCTTTCAGCCACGTCTCTGTAATAGCTATAATATCATAGTCCCAAGTATCTACCTGTGCCCTCAGCTCATCTGCCTTGTTCGCTATACTCCTTCCATTGAAGTATATACCATTTAGTACAGGCAAACCTCCTTGTTGACTACTATCTAGCCCTTGATTCCTCTGTCCTTCCAATTTATTTTCTACGTTTTTGTTTTCCAATTCCAGTTTTTCTTCCCTCCCTATTGACTCTATACTTAGGTTCCCATCCCCCTACCAAGCTAGTTTAAACCCTCCCCAACAGCACCAGCAAACCTTCCCACGAGGATATTGGTCCCGCTCCCGTTGAGGTGCAACCCGTCTGGCTTGTAGGGGTCCCACCTCCATCAGAAACGGTTCCAATTCCTCAGGAATCTAAAGCCCTCCCTCCTACACCATCTCTCCAGCCACGCATTCATCTGCTCTATCTTCCTATGTCTCAACTCACTAGCATGTGGCACTGGTAGTATTCCAGAGATTACTACCTTTGAGGTCCTGCTTTTTAACCTCTTTCCTAGCTCCCTAAACTCTGCCTGCAGGACCTCATCCCTCTTCCTACCTATGTCGTTGGTATCAATATGGACCACAACCTCTGGCTGTTCACCCTCCCCCCTCAGAATGCCCTGCAGCCGTTCAGTGACATCCTTGACCCTGGAACCAGGGAGGCAACATACCATCCTGGAGTCACGTCTGCGGCCGCAGAAACATCTGTCTGCTTTGAATCCCCTATCACTATTGCTCTCCCTCTCCTCTTCCCTCCCGCCTGTGCAGCTGAGCCTTCCATGGTGCTGTGGACTTGGCTCTGGCTGCACTCTCCAGTGGAACCATCGCCCTCACCAGTACTCAGCACCGAATACTGGTTGGTGAGCAAGATGGGCTCAGGGGACTCCTGCACTACCTGCCTGGTCCTCCCCTTCTGTCTGACAGTCACCCATTCCCTCTCTGCCTTCACACTCTTAAGCTGCGGGGTGACCACCTCCCGAAACGTGTTATCCATGTAGCTCTCAGCCTGGCGGATGTACAGCAGGGACTGCAGCCGCCGCTCAAGCTCCGTAACCCGGTGCTCGAGCTGCTGTAGCTGGCGACACTTCCCGCACATGTGGTCGTCCAGACCACGGGAGGTGTCCAGGACTTCCCACATGGCACAGGATGTGCCTTCCACGGGTGTGAGCTGCCCTGCCATACCTCTAATTAACTAACCTAGCTGGAATAAAGTTAAAAACCTTCAGAAAACCAAGTATAAACACTTACCAGATACTCACCAATCAGCTCCCTCCCCTTGTGCCGACGTCACTTTTGACTTCTGACGTCACTCTTTGAAAATTCTGCCGGTGCTGAGTTGGTACCGCCGCCGCCGCCTCGCCGCTCCTCCCAGGTTCACTCTGCCGCCGCTGCTGCTGTGGGGCCTACCTGCGCCTCGGGCTCGCTTTATACCGCCGCCGTCGCCTCGCCGCTCCTCCCAGGTCTGCTCTGCCGCCGCTGCTGCTGCTACCTTTTTAAAGGTAGAGAGAGAAGTGAAGTGGGGGAGGAGTTTATGCAGGGAATGTGAGAGAATAGGATCAAGGCAGCTGAAGGCTCTGTAACCATTGGTGGGGCAAAAGAAGGGGAGGATGAAAAAAAGGTCAGGGGCATTGGAGCAGCTTGCAGAGATAGGATTGGGTCGGGCATGGAGGGATTTGAAGATGAGGACAAGGATTTTAAGTTCAATGTGTTGGAGGAGATGTAGGTCAGTGAGCACAGGAGTGTTGGACAAGTGAGAATTAGTGTGGGACAGGACATGGGGCAGTTGATTTTGGACAAACTGGAGTTTACGGAGGGTGGAAGATGGAAAGCTGGCAAGAAGGTACTCATACTCTGAGGTTCTAGGAGTCATAGTCATAGAGTCATAACGGCACAGAAGGAGGCCATTCAGCCCATCGAGTCCGTGCCGGCTCTCTGTAGAGCATCCAGTCAGTCCCATTCCCCCGCTCTATTCCCTGTAGCCCTGCAAGTTTATTTCCCTTAAGTGCCTATCCAGTCTCCCCTTGAAAACATTGAGTGTCTCCGTTTCCACCACTTCCGTCGGCAGCGAGTTCCAGGCCTTCACCACTCGCTGTGTAAAAAGGTTTTTCCTCACATCCCCCGTATCTCTTGGGAAGACTAACAAATATGTAACTAAAAAACTGACACCCTGAAGTTGCTTTGCAATGTCTTCCACGGTAACATAATTGTTATTTCCACTGGTTGGTTGACTCGTTGAGAATGATGCTCAATGAGCATGCAAGAAAATGGCATGCAGTTTGAACGAAATGGCTCATTGGAAACCAATCAGGTGACTCAAAAGTGACATTCAATTTCTTAAAATATAGATTGAAATTTAATGTCCAGCAGTATCAGAACACTAGGTAGACCACAAGGATTCAAACTCACTAAGTTCAAAACTATTAAACTCCACACACCAGGACTTGTTTTTGAGAACCTGCATGATAACATGGTAAAAAAATTACTGTAGATATTTTCTCCCCAATGCTAACAAAAGCACTAGCTTCATGCAAATGTGAGGAAGACCAGAGTTCATAGTAGCAGCCCTTTCTTTCAGTGTCACTTTTTTGTCCATAAGGTCGTCTCCAACATAAACAAAATGTATTCTAAGCTGGAGATCTATATTGTGATCTTCTACAGAGTCCAGCTTGTATCTACTAAACTGCCAGCAGCTCTGAGAATTCCAGAGAGATATTATTTTTATAAATGTTTTTGCTCACATACTGGAACACTGAAGCACAACTTCATTGCACAGTAATAAAGCTACTCAAATATCAACAGTAACTATTATTTTAATATTAAACCATAAACTAAAATACTTAAAAACTATTTTCAACTATATAAAAATGTAAACATTAATGATAAACCGGGAGCTGCTAATATTTCAATCACAGTTTTTCTTTTCTAAAAAATAACTTTAAATGTTTTCTTTCACTTCAGAGGTGGCTAGGCCCACACCATTCATATTGAATGTAAAACTCAAAACAACAAAAAGGCACCTCAGGTTGGCTGAAAACCTTTTTTTAAGCTAATTGAGGTGTGGGGATATGAACTAAAAAAAGACTGTGGCTGCTGGAAATCTGAAATAAAAACAGAAAATGCTGGAAACGTTTCAGGTCCACCCATGATTACAGATATCTCCAAGATATTCAGTGTTCGTAGGTGAGTGATAGGGGTTTGGTGAATTGAGGAGTGACTGAGGCTAGTGGTGCAGTTGGTGGGATATGGCATTTGAAGAGGCATTCACTGACCTTGACCACTCGTGTGAGGTCACTGAACTTCTTGCAGCACTGCATCCACATCCTCAGGGCTAGACTCCTGGAATTAACCTCCATGGTTATCTGCTCCCATTGCCTTTTGACCGTGCGTCTGGAGGGCCTCCTTCCCCCCTGCAGATACAGGACATCTCTCCTCCTTTCCACCTCCTCCAAGACCTCCAGTGTAGCATCGGAAAACCTTGGGGCCCGCTCTCTCCCATGTTGTGCCATTTTCCACTGTTTCCCAGATCAGATTCACTTCCTGCATGACTCCCAGCACATGCTCCAGCCACAATGCACCTCCCCTTTAAGAGGTGCAGGCTAGCTTTAAGCAGTGCAGGCTAGCTTTAAGAAGTACTAGGAAGTTATAATTCTGGGCCCCTGCTGATGCGTGCAGCCAATGAACTGCGCGGTTAGCACTGGCTGCATGCAGAAGTCATGCTAATGAGCAGGCAGCACAAAGATGGCGTGCTGCCTGCATTTCAAACAATGGACATGGGGCTATCATGCATCGGGATCCCCGCATACATTTTCAGGGGCTATCCAATTTAACCCCCACTGTGTTCAAGTCAAGTCAGTCTACCCACTGATGTGTGGAAGTTAAGAGTATATATTTTTTGTATTATTATGCAAGAAAAATTGTACTGATTGAATTAAGTAAGTCTGATCATAATTGTTGTGCTGTATGTTCACTTGCTGTGAAATAAAGCAGTTTAAAATTTATATCTGGCCTTATTTTACCAAGTGCTTTCTTGATCTGCCTTTGAAATGATTGGAGAGGCCCATGTGAGGACATTTGTTAAAAACAGAACTTTCCAGTTCAGATCGCAAGGGGATCCTCTTGTTACCTCGGGGTATGCTTTCGTATAGTTAGATACTGGGCAGGATGGGTACATCACTAAGCATAAGACAGTCAGACCTTTAATGGAAGTGACTAGCACTGCTGTACCCGTAAAAATATCTATGCCAAGACCTAAAATTTGTAACAATCAACACACAAGTGCTACTGTTGTCTGCCTCTAGCGATCATGTCTATAACTCTGTCAAGCCGATTACATTTTGATTAGCAAATCATCCACAGTGCAGTAAGGCTCAATATGCATAATACATTAAAATATAATTAGGAATCAGCATTTTAAAGTCATTGTCCCCCAATCCTCCCAGACTGTTGCTGCGCATCTGACATATTCAATCTCACTGTAATTTATTCCATGGATGAAATTTATCTCTGCCCTTATTATCTAATCCTGCAATGTTCTCTTTGAATTTAAAATAATTTAAAGTTTATGCAATGGTTAAATATACTTAGGAATTGGGACAAATTTTAAGTCATTCACATGACCATTTTTGCTTAATTAAAAAGTTAAGTTAGCTTCCTCTTACTGTCCCTCAAGGCAAACTTTATTCATGCCACCATATTTTTAACATATTTTGCTCCCCATCATCAACGCTGATACCACTTCTCGATGCAGCACTCTCCATCTCAGATCAGCTGACTAAATGCTACTGGCAAACATTTAAACAAATATCCCAAAATTCTCAATGAGTATACATTCCACTGAGAAATAAAAACTCCACGGGAAAAGTGATCCATCCATGGCTAACTAAAGATGTTAAGGATAGTATTAGATTAAAAGAAGAGGTTGTGAAAAATGCTATATAAATGCAAGTCTTTCTTTTTTCTTTTGCACTCACATGCTGAGCTCCGCCATCATTGAGAATGGGGATGTTCATGGAGCCGCTTCCTCCCACTCGTTGCTTAATTGTCCACCACCAATGTTCCTGCTAAGCTGCGCAGTGGTCTGAAACTCCCACGCAGGCCGATCACTGGCTTTTCAATTGGAATACCTGCGCATGCGCAAACATTTGAATGGGCTGTGCAGCCACTTAAAGGGGCCGTGCACCCCCCAAAAAAATAAAAGGAACATTGTCCATCACGATTCGTGACTGGATGTGATAGGACTTCAGATCTTTGACCTGATCCGTTGGTTGTGGGATTGCTTAGCTCTGTCTATAGCATGCTGCTTCCATTGGTTCGCATACATGTAGGCCGCGGTTTTGCCGGCGCTCAGAGGGCGGGTTTGGAGGGGGGTCAAAGGTTAAAGTCGTTTTGATTGACGGTGGGTCCACGCAACTTTGGGAGCCCCGATCAGACCCGACACTAAGCGGCGGGAGAGGCACTTAAGGCAGTTAACAGCTTGTTAACTGCCTACATAATCCCATTTTACCAGGCTCTTCCCATTTTACGACATTTTCAATGTGTTCCACGTCGTTCGCCAAACACGCCAGCTGATTGTGGCAGGTTGAGCAAGTACCTGAATTCTTGACAGCTGGTCCTGCAGCATAAAAGTGGACCTGTAACATGGCTGACTTTCAGATGCCAGAACTTTGTGTTTTGAGGTGTTGGAACACATTTTGAAGGTCTATTGAGCTTGTAAGTGTTTAAGCTGAGATCTATATGCACTGTGACCTCCTTGGAAAACCATCTCCCCACATTGACTGAGCGCTTATAGCATGTATTCCTCAACTGAGATATATACCAGCGGAATGGGAACCATTTATACCCTCTCATCCTGGTCCTGAGAATTGGAGGAAGAGCAGCTGCGGCAGCAACAAAACCAGGCACAACAGCAGCAGCAACAACAGGAGCGCCAACCTTCTCCTCAGCCACCTGAAGCTGCACAGGGCAGAGGGTGTCAGCGCAGGGCTGCACCTCGCCGCAGGAGATAACCCAACACAGGCTTTACAGGCCGAGGATGAGCTTCCTCAACATGAGTGAGCAGCAGTGCCAAAGGAGGATGAGACTTTCGCGAGAGGTAGTCGCTGACATCTGCGCAATGCTGCACCAACACCTGGAGCCCAGAGGAGCAGGTGGACACTCCTTACCAGTGGCTGTCAAAGTCACCACCGCACTCAATTTTTTTGCTTCGGGGTCCTTCCAGGGATCAGCAGACATCAGCGGCATTTCCCAGTCGGCCACACACACTTGCATCACGCAGGTTACCGATGCCCTCTTTGCAAAGGCACATAATTACATCCACTTTTCCATGGATGAAGCAAGTGTAACCACGCGTGTGGTTGGCTTTGCAAATATGGTAGGATTCCAAGGGTGCATGGTGTCGTAGACTGCACACATGTGGCTATTAGGGCACCCCATCACAACCCAGCTATATTTGTCAACCGCAAGGGCTTCCACTCCTTTAACATCCAGCTGGTGTGTAACCATTATGCATGTTTGTGCCAAGTTCCCTGGCAGTTGCCATGACTCGTTCATCCTGCGGCAGTCTACTGTGCCTCAGCTCTTCAATCCGCCAACTCAACTTTCCGGATGGCTACTTGGAGACAAGGGCTATCCCCTGAAGACGTGGCTAATGACACCGATGAGGAGGCCATCAAAAGAAGCTGAGGAGTGCTACAATGCGAGCCACATTTCCACCAGATGCATCATCGAGCAAACCATCAGCTTGCTCAAAATGCGATTCAGATGCCTCGACAGATCAGGTGGAGCCCTACAGTACTCACCAGCCAGGGTCTCCAGAATCATCGTGGTCTGCTGTGCACTGCACAACATTGCACGGCAGCGTGGCTTACCGCTACCTGAGAAACACGTGGTTCAGCACACAGCCTCCTCTGAAGAGGAGGAGGAGGAGGCGGCAGATGAGGGACATCTTGCGGAGGAGGATGTGCCAGTTCCACCAGCACGCGAGCACATTGCTGCCATGAGGCAAGGGATGCACTAATCCATGCCAGATTCGCTTAAGTTAACGAAGCAAACACATGTGGCTGCCACATGGAAATGAGTGCATGGCCGACCTTCTTAACACACCATACTCCATCTGTACAATAAACTGTGGGTTCCTATCACTCTCACCACCATCATTACAGATGAAAGGTGCCCTGCCACCTCACTGTGACACTTCCATTTCTGGGCACACATAGGCCAACTCTTTGAATTTTTGCAATTGCTTTTGTTTATTACAATTCAAATAACGACAATAATCTTCACTTTGAATTACATCAAAACACCCAAGTGACTACCCTTGTGACTATTTGTGTGTTAACTTTCTCTTACGCATGCTCCTACGTGGTGCTTCCCCTGTGGCTTCAGCAGATGTTGAGGCACCTTGCTCACTTTCATGCTGCTCCTGCTTCGACACCTTTGGCGGGCGTCCTCTAGGTTTGGGAGCCTGAGAGGGCTCGGCAACAGTCTGCTCCTCCTGCGGCTGTGCAGGGGCTGAGACAACCATCTCAGTTGGGTGAGGAATCTGGGGCTCTGACCGAGGGCTCCACAGTGGCATGGGAGTGTGAGCGCTTGGAGAGGAGCCCACACTTCCTTGTTGTCGATCATCAACATCCCTCTCATTGGTCGCCCGCACTTCACTGCTAGCAAGTGGCTGGAGAGCACCTTGCTACACATCAGTGGGGCCATAAGGATCCGTCTCTGTACTGACAGTCCTCATAACGGGGATGTCCATGTACCTCTGATGTCTCTCCTCAATAGATGCCCATCTATCCTCCATAGCAGACCATCTATTTAGAAGAGTCACCAAGCTCTGTTGAGTCTGGCGACTTATGTCCTCCAAGGAGATTTCCAACCTTTCCATGGCGGAACGTTCATGCGCCATTGCCTCCACCATGACATTGCTTATGTTTGAGATGGACTCCTCCATTCTCTGCACACTCGCAGTTATCGTGGATGCAAAACCTGTAAGAGACTCCTGCACTTGTTGCTGAAGTTCCAGCACTGCTCTCTTTCTGGATGGCCCCAGAGGCACAGGGTCCACATGCAGCTGAGTAGAGCTAGGAGCGTCCAGCGCCCTCCGACAAGGACTCTCCTCTGTTGTCGCTGTCTCCACCATCTACTGATGCTCACTTGTGAGCTGTGATACACCAGGTGACAACACTACTCTATCTCGCAAAGGACCCACCGAGGTGTGCGTCTCTGCGCTGGTGCTGAGTGCGCTCAATTCTGCTGACACTGCGCCCTCAGAGGATGCAGCTTCCTCTGAGGAGTCTTCCGGCTCTTCCTCCTGGACAGTGGGGAGGGAGGCTCTCGATGGTCCTGTGGGGGAGTAAAGGCATGAGTTAGACATGTGATATTAATGTAGCAGGCACATCGAATTATGCAGATGATCAGAACTCAATCTGTATGAACATCAGATGCCATATCAGTCACTCATGCAATCTAAATGAGGGTTTGCAATCTATTCTGTCACCAGCTTGCTCTACTGTGCCTGTCTCTCCATCCCCCACTTCCAGCTCCTCAGCACCTCCAACAATGTGGAGGGCATCCTCCTCGGCGGTGGTCAAGTGGGCAATCAAAGGTGGCCCTCCTCCTGTCCTCCCCCTCTCCCTCTTATTGTCGGCTCTCTTTTCCTGCAATGAGGGACACAAGTGGAGTTTGATGTTGGAGTGAGTGTAGAGAATCCATAGCATAGATGCTTAGAGGGAGACAAAGATGGAGTGAGGTGCCAATACCAAGGGCCCTCCCTGTGTGTTGTTAGTTGTTGTCATTGCATAACAGTGATAGCGAGTGTGAGGGATGCATAGTAGAATGGTGAAGTGATTCTGTATATAGAGAGAGAGGGATGGTTAAGGGTGCAAGGGATGTAAGGGTAAAGTGGGATGTGCAGGAGTAGGTTGGCAATGCAGAGTGCTGGTGATGAGAGGAGATGGGGAGCAGATTGAAGGTAAGTGTGATGTTATACTCACTTTTGCTGTGCGTATCAGGTCATTGAACCTTTTCCTGCACTGGACCCAGGTGTGACCACACAATGACCTGGCGCTGACCTCCTCAGCAATTTGCAGCCAGGCTGCCTTGGTTTCCTGAGGAGGCTTCCTCCGTCCATTTGATGGGAACAGTATCGCTTGGCGCCCTCTCACTCCCTCCACAAGTCATCATCGAATCTTGGAGATGCCTTAGGTCTTGAAGCAGTCATTGCGATATATGCCAAACCGGGAAGCAGCAGAATAGGAATGAACAACATCAAGGCTGCATGGGCCCCTTAAATGCAGCTGGATGAAAGACATCAGCAGAGGTGAGCAGCAGACCCGAACCCACTGATTGGGCCGGGTAGCGCTCACGATGGGCTTAATCAGCCCACTTAAGGCAAAATCGTTATTTCACAGCGGCTGAAGCCGGCAGCGGGACTGGAACCCGCCGAACAGCCAACTCGACTCCAACCCGCTGCCGAGGGTAAAATTGAGCCCGTAGTCTTGTGTTATACCTTCACCAGGTTGGCACTTCATTTTTAGGTACACCTGGTGCTGCTCCTGGCATGCTCTTCTACACTCCTCATTAAACCAGGGTTGATCATTTAGCTTGATGGTGATGGAGGTGTGAGGGATATGTCAGGCCTTGAAGTTACAGATTGTGGTGGTATATAATTCTGCTGCTGCTGATGGCCCACAGCACCTCATGGATGCCCAGTTTTGAGCTGCTAGATATGTTCTTAATCTATCCCACTTAGCACGGTGGTAATGCCACATGACACGATGGAGGGTGTCCTCAGTGTAAAGACGGGACATGGTCTCCACGAGGACTGTGCAGTGGCCACTCCTACCAATGTTGTCATGGACAGATGCAGCTGTGACAGGTAGATTGGTGAGGACGAGGTCAAGTAGGTTATTCCCTCATGTTGGTTCTCTCGCCACCTGCTGAAAGCCCAGTCCGGCAGCTACATCCTTCAGATCTCGACCAGCTCAGTCAGTGGTGGTCCTAGCGAGCCACTCTTGGTGATAGACATTGAAGTTCCCCACCCAGTCCCAAGTTGTGCAGACAGGAAGTGTACATTGGTGCATGATTTTTATCTGTCATATAAAAGACAGATAAATATATATAATTTCTGAATTCATATACACTCAATTCATACATTGTAATCCTTGTTAACTTTTTGTGAAACAAAGTGATTAATGAGGGAAAATTTCCATTTAGAAAAAATACTACAGATAATCTTTTAAAAAGTTTTTCAAAGCATAAAGTAAAGATGGTAATTTGACCCACTAATCCCATTCCTTTCACAGACTATGTACAATTTGCCCTATCTTGGGGCGGTTGGGGGTGGTGGGAGGGAGTATTTCCTCAGGACTTCTCCCACTCTGCCACCCTAACAATGGGGAATTCGGTTTACACACATAAATGCAATTTCTTCCAAAGTTACGGTGCCAGAGTGGGAGAAACCTTGAGGAAATTCACCCCCATGGACTTTGCCCAACTAACTTGATCTCCTGAATGAAGTGAACTAACACAAGTAAAATGTCCAGGAAGAAATGACCAAAAAGAAACACTTATGTGAAATTTCTCTCTGACCCCTTACAAATCTAGCATTACAGCCTCCATTATTCAGCCTTAAGCAGTTGTATTCTGCAGGTAAAAACATTCAGAATTTCAGGACCCAACGAACCATCATCTGTGTCTATACTCTTCCTTTAACTTCAGTTGCATTCTTACCCATTTACAGCTGTGTTCAGCCATAAAATCTTTTAGAATTCATTAGTGATTTTAGCACAAACAGAGGTCATGCAATTTTAATATGCAAAATGTTTCAAATGAAATTGTATCCTTCACATGCAACTATCATTTTATGTCAAATCCTTTTCAAGTTCTAAATTTATTACAGCATATAGGTTAAATTATACTTATTTTATATTAAAAGAAAAGAAGATAATTTTTGATTCCAAAGATCAAACACACCATGAAATGTACTGATTCATAACCCAGCTATTTTATTTCACCACACAAACCAACGATATAACAGCTGGCCATTTGATGTAACATTGCTTGAAGTCTCTAATAGATGCCTACTTAGGTTTTTTTTTACAATTCAATTGGCTTAATACTAGGAACATTGACTGCCGTAGTTGTTTCTTGTGGATGTCTTTTTAAATTTTATAAATCTGATAAGGGGCAGTGCACATTTCAATTGTCATGCTGACTTCCATTTAAACTGTTTGCCTTAAAGCTTAAGATAACATGTTTTTACCTAAGATAACCTGATTTTGTTTTTTTTTTGCAGTTCAACCACAGTGCAGTGTCTCATGAATTTGTTCACCAACAATTTTCTTGTGCATTGTTTCAGGGTCAGTGAAAGACTACCATGCATGATTCAAATTTTGACTGATTTTATTTAGAATAATTTTCAAAGCCACAAGCAGACAAGGGTCTGTCCAGTTTATAAGCTACAGCGCCAAAATCATTGCTTGTAAAAACATGATGCAAGTTTAAGATTTCAGAGTGACAGGCTTTTGCACTGTGGTCCTGCAATGTTTATCTGTGAGACTGCTGTATCAAAAAAGCAGACTTTCTGGACTGAATTACTAAAGTTACTTTCAGCTTTATCCCAAAAACTATCAATTGCTTAAACTAGAACCTTTAGCAGTCTTATTCTAAAAGCACCGTTTAACAATTGTCACTTTTTTTTCCACCTGGGGTGCAGTTCCACAGATGCCCGCAGCTCTCCAATACCTCACCTACGTGCCCATTCTTCATGTGTGAGCAAGACAGTGACTGTGGACAGGGTATTCGACTATGTAGAACATTAGAACCAAGTTTGAAGCTGACCTCAACTAATGTCCACACATATGGACTTTTAAGTAGGAGTCAATATAGCCTATCTTTAATCTGGTTGAACCAGACTCTTCGCAATCTTGGTGTCATATTTGACCCCGAGATGAGCTTCCGAACACATGTTCGCGCCATCACTAAGACTGTCTATTTCCATCTCCAGAACATCGCTTAACTCCGCCCCAGCCTCAGCTCATGTGGCTCGATGTCAAATTTTGTTTTATAACACTCCAGTGAAGCTTTACTATGTTAAAGGTGCTATATAATTACAAGTTGTTGTTGTTGATATAAAATATATTTTACTCATTGTTTAATACTTTTTAAAATATAAATTCTAAATTACGTAAAATAACCTTTCCGTAAAAGCTTTAGAAAATAATCGATTGCCATTTCTGCTGTCCTTAAAATGATGCTGCTCAAAACTATCATGCAGCACTCCTGAAAGAATTAAACTTAAAAAAAAATACAAATCGATGCTCTCAAGTACTACCTACAAAACTGATATATTAAGTTCAAGCTAAAATTAAGGGATAATGTAAAACCATGGAACATTTCTAGATCAACAACATGATCTGAATAAAATCTAAAAATATGTAGCTCAATAGCTATCATAGTCTTGGAATAATTTGTTTTATGCTGATAATAAATGCAAGCTTCATTCAGCTTGTGCAGCAACTCACTGAAATTTTTTTCATGTTTGACTAAACTTCACCCAAGGTCAGTAAACCTCCCACAAAGCATATTACTGCATTTCATGAGTAAATTTATATCATAATAGTACCATTGTAGGTGCAGCATAACTGCATATAAAGTTTTCCATCAGTGTAGCTTGAGAGGATTGTGAGTGGGCAGTGCCAAGTTATACTGTCTGCTTCCCACCACACTCAAACAGGGAAAAACAAAACAGCGTACAAGCATTTTCAAAGGTTCTGCTTGTGGACATCTGAAACTCAGCAACATTTTTAATGTTACTAGAGACCTGGCTGTTAAAGCTTTAAGGGCAGTTTAGCAAACTACCTAGATATTTTTTTTTAACTTAAATGTTGCACTGGATGCAGCTATACTGCTCCAGCGAGAAGCTATCTCCTTGAGGTGGTCTTACATCCACCACCAGGATCCTGAACTTGCCAGTTCGACCACAGTTATATTGTACACCTTCTGTCACTGTGATCCTAAACACTTCAGCCATAGAATTGCCCTAACACAGTACTTACTGCAGTAGTGAAAAATGTGCTTTATAATGTCTCTAAGAGTATGATGATTATAAACTACTTAAATACAGACAAAATTCTTCATCATTAATTACACAATCATCGGTTACAAAATTGACTAATTATGACAGGTTAAAAAGACCAAATAAATGTAATCAGATGTTAAACTTACAACTATCAAGTTTTCTTTGATCTTTGCAATTTCTCCAGGTGTGTCCTCTTTAATTCGATGGATGTCAGCCAACAATGCTCTCATGGCCTGTCGCACTAACTCAACATCCCACACCCTAAGTACACAAATTCCAAATCTGAATTAACGTTTTTACTCTGTGTCCATTTTATGTATTAAAGTTACTGGAATTTATCTGTCCAGTAAGACATTTTGCATCATCCAATAAAGTACACCAAATTATCTAAATTGTTTTACCTTCAAAAATCCTTAAAAGTACATGGTGAAAGATTGCCACATTTTTTATTTAGATGACGGCTGTGTTTTCATATTGATTCAAGCGATACAAAATACTTACAAATATGATTTAATTTTAATTTATCTGTAATAATGTTAACAAGCAAAGTGAAATCGAACGTTTAAGATTCTACATGCTTCGAGAATAAAATCTTGAATTTCAAGAAATAACTTAAAAAGTAATTTAGACAAAGACTGAAACAGACAATTAACAAAAAGTAGGGAAGTGATCACTTTAGACTCCTTATATAAGCAGTATCGACATCTGCTTCAAGATAACTGGTTTCAGTTGATCAAGGGGAAATTTGACCTTTCCTATTTTTACAAGAAATATGTTACTGAGAACCTACTACAAGTAGTTTTATCTCAATTCTGCCCTGCCCAATAGGCTTTTAGAGTGTTGAATAGATTCTGAACAATATAATTGCACAAGCCTTATTTTTTTTTAGAAAATTGATGGAAAAGCAGAGCTATTTTAATACTTTTGCACTCATTCTATGTTGCTAAAATTAATCTTGTATAAATAATCCAGAAAGAATCACATGAAATACAAAGAAACAAAGAGAACATGTGTTAAATATTATTAGGTAGGTGCACTGACCTTATTCAGGAAAGAAACTACCAAGTTTCAACAACATAAATATACTGCACAAATGTAAAGGATTAATGAAAGCATTATTCTCCACTTACATTAATAATGGATCAACACTTGGAGAGAAGTTAACTTATCTTAAAGGAAGCAAGCCATTATAATCTAAATCCAGTAATATTAAATTAGAAATTTAAGAAATGCTGGAAATAAATGACAGATGTGGATATATACTGCCTATAATGTTTTGTTCGATTAATGTGGTGACTAGAGCTGGAGTTTAGAGTAAAATAAAATTATGTCTCTAAAAGCATTTCCTCGTGTCAGGAATATCAATAAGATAGACTTTAAACTGGCTACAAAACAGAAAAGAGAGAGTAAGGGTTAAAGGTAGTTATTCAGACTGGCAAAAGGTGGGAAGTGGTGTTCCACAGGGATCGGTGCCGGGACCACTGTTGTTCACAATTTACATAAACGATTTGGACTCGAGAATCGGAAGATCAAAATTTTAAAATTTGCGGACAACACCAAATTGGGGGATATAGTTAATACAGAGGAGGACTGCGACAAAATACAGGAAGACATTAATAAACTTGCATAATGGGCATGTAATTGGCAAATTAACTTCAATATAGATAAGTGTAAGGTGGGAAGAATAAGGAGGCCACATACTCCTTGGAAAATAAGTGTCTAAATGGGGTAGAGGAGCAGTGGGATCTGGGGGTACGGTACAGGTACACAAATCACTAAAAGTAGCAATGCAGGTTAATAAGGCCATAAAAAAAACAGTGGGGTTCATTTCTAGAGGGATAGAATTGAAAAGCAGAGAACTTATGTTAAACTTGTATAGAACCTTGGTTAGACCACTCTTGGAAAACCATGAACAGTTCTGGTCTCCAGATTATAAAAAGGATATAGAGGCACTAGAGAAGGTGCAAAAACAATTTACGAGGATGATACCAGAACTGAGAAGTTATACCTATCAGGAAAGATTGAACAGGAAAAAAGACTGAGGGGTGACCTAATAGAGGTATTTCAGATTTTGAAAGGGTTTGATAGGGTAGACGTAAAGAAGATGTTTCCACTTGTGGGGGAGACCAGACTTGGGGCCATAAATATAAGATAGTCACTAATAAATCCAATTGGAAATTCAGGGTAATCTTCTTCACCCAGAGAGTGGTTAGAATGTGGAACTCCCTACCACAAGGACCAGTTCAGGCAATTAACATAGATGCATTTAAGGGGAAGCTAGATAAACACATGAGGAAGAAAGGGATAGAAGGATACGTTGATGGGGTTAGATGAAGAAGGAAGGGAGGAGGCTCATGTGCAGCATAAATACCGGCATGGACTTGTTAGCTGATTGGCCTGTTTCTGGGTGTACTATGTAATACTATACAACTGAATTACATTAATAGTGGCTGCTGCTGACAACTTGCATTTTAACCTTGAAATCTTTTGAGTTTAAGTGATAGCCACAGTTTTATGTTTGTTCTCTCTTTCTCTCTAGTTAATGACTTGAAGCAGAAGTTTATAAGATTTATTTAGAGATAGGCAGATTTTTAAAATCCCATTTTACAAGATTATCAATACAAATCTAGTCTGGTTACCTGTTTTGGAATTCTTCCTTCATCTTAGCTTTTGACTCAGCATATTTTAATTGTACTGCTTCAGCCTATTGTGCAAAATTTTATTAAAAAGGTTTAGTCCCCATTGAACAAGGCATGTTTTAATTTTCTTCTAAATCAACTTGTAAATCTTGTAATTTTCTATCTTTAGAAAGCGTAAATAACTTTGCATGCCCTTTTCAATCAACTTTCTCACTCTAATATTTTTATTCCTCTTCTTTAAGTATTTATCTGGAAGGTAGCCAGACAATTTGGTCCTCTATCGATTACAGCCTGCAACTCGCAGCTAAGAGGTATGTGAAAGAGGTCAAGGGTGATTCTCCATCCAACTTTCCTTATTTCCAGAAGGTAGGAAAGGAGATTCACAGGGAAGAAACCAGATCGTAATAGTAAACATTCGACACTCAATGGATAACTACTTTACTCGACTCTTTTACTTTGACTGCTAAAATTCAAAATGTTTCACTTACCCAATTATGAGTGAAGACTAGAGAGGAAGGTTTACATAAAGACCTTCACCCTAACAAGCCTGTTCCAATGAGTATCTGATTATCTATAGCCATTCTTATCCTTATCAATTCCATTCTTAATCAGAAATCCATTAGAAAAGGAATTATTTACTATAGAACAGTTTTTGCTATGATTCTATTCCTTATGTCTACTACTCTGAAGAAAAAATTCCAATCATCTCAAGTGTTGTGCTGTGGTTTGTTTTTCTAGACATGTCCTTCAGTTCTGTGATCATAGTCAAAATTAAACAACCGCTATATCCAGCTGGGTGGTTTGCCATTAAGACCACGGGCCTTGATATTCTTTAAAAAGCTCACATTCAAATATTGGAAGCAGTTCAAAGAAAAGCCACAAGTGCTAGACATCTGAGTTAGGAGGAAAGACAAACTTTTCAGACTTGAAAGGAGGCATCGGAGAGGTAATCTTGTAGAGGTATATAAAGCAGTAAATCATATGGAAAAGGTAAATCTGGAAAATTACTTTAAATTAAATTGCAAAAGTAGAACAAGTACAAACCAGTAAAAGGCAAAATGAGAACAGGCATTAGGAACTTATTCACACAAAGACTGATAAACACAGGGAGCGGACTTCGATATGGAATAATGGAAGTGAAAATCCTGCAATCATTTAGAAACCAATTGGATGCTGCAATCGGGGGCACTTTAGGGTAATTTTGGATGCATGAACTAAGATGGATCAAATGACCTTCATCATCCATAATCATTTTGTGATCTTATGACTATAAGGGAGATTTTCCTAGGTCAGTACCCAGGCACACTAGATCACCTGGGTACAACAAATATTGGAAAATTTGACAGCTAGTCTGTAAAAGAACCTATTCAATTTTCATCCACTTAATTAATGGAAGGTAAATCAAACCGTACCATTAATGGTACGTGCTCCCTCCGTCTAATTTTCCAGTATTCACAGTGCCCAGACAATCTAGTGTGCCTGGGAACAGATCCAGGGAAATGTTCCCTTATAATTCAAATCTCATATCTCATTCCTTTTTTGCATAGTCAGGGTATGATTCACCATCTACCAGCCCATTGTCAACACTGGATATAATATCTAACATATAGAGTAAATAAGGAGAAACTGTTTCCGCTGGTAGGAGGGCCGGTAACCAATGTTCCCTCTAATTTTCTTTTCCCCTGCCCGGGCCCTTCGGCGGCAGCTGGTGAGCGGCCTGCGCGGGTCCTCACGATCGGTGCGCAGCTGCACACCTTAGGGGGAACACTGCCGGTAATCAAAGGACACAAATTTAAGATAACTGGCAAAAAAAAGAGGGAAGCTGAGGAGAAGTGCTTTTTACGCAAACTTGTGGTCTTCCTCCACAAGTGAAACATCTTCTCTACATCGACCTTATCAAACCCCTTCATAATTTTAAAGACCTCTATCAGGTCACCCCTCAGTCTTCTCTTTTCTAGAGAAAAGAGCCCCAGCCTGTTCAGTCTTTCCAGATAATTATATCCTCTCAGTTCTGGTATCACCCTTGTGAATCTTTTTTGCACCTTCTCCAGCATCTCTATATCCTTTTTATAATATGGAGACCGGAACTGTACATAGTACTCCAAGTGTGGTCTAACCAAGGTTTGATACAAGTTTAACAGAAATTCTCTGCTTTTCTATTCTATCCCACTAGAAATGAATCCCAGTGCTTAGTTCGCTATTTTAATGGCCTTATTATCCTGCATCACTACTTTTAGTGATTTGTGTATCTGTGCCCCTAGATTCCTTTGCTCCTTTACCCCTTTTAGAAACTTAGGGCTCGATTTTGCCACTGGGGGCGGGCTGGGGCGTGACAGGTGGTTTTCATGTCAGGACCCCGACTCTGATGTGAAGTGGGGAAAAAGTGCAATTTTGCCCTAATTGGGCACTTGATTTCCAACGTGCGGAAACCCCTGGCCCAATGAGTCTTTTCATACAGAAAGTCGCCTCCGATGACATCATCAATGCTGCTGGATTTAAGGCCTGCAAGCAGCCTTGCTTCTTCTGGAGACTTTAAACTTTATGCCCATTGTTGTGATTGCTTCATTCAGCAACTATGTCCACCAGTAGGCCAAAGTGTGTTCCAAGGTTCGATGAGGCCTCCCTCCAAGCTCTGGTGGAGGGAGCAAGATCAAATAAGGAGGTGCTCTTCCCTTCCTTAGGGAGGAAAAAGCCTCCCCAGCAGACTAAAGCAGTGTGGATGCAAGTGGCCCAGGAGGTCAACTCAATCTCTATGTGCCGCAGAACCTGGCTGCAGTGCAGGAAGAGGTTTCATGACCTTCTCCGCACAGGAAAAGTGAGTATGACTTTCCCATCACCCTCAATCTGATCCCCATCGCCTCTCCTCACCAGCACTCTGCTTTGCCAACCTCTTCCTCCACATCCCACTTGACACTTACATCCCTGCACCCTTACTCATTCCCTCTCTCTCTATGGTCACATTCACTTAACTATTCGACCATGCAGCCCTCACATTCTCTATCACTGTGATGCAATGACAACAACTTACAACACACAGGGAGGGCCCTTTGTCTCCTTCTAAGCATCTATGCTATGGATTCTCTACACGCACTCCTTCATTCTCACTCAAACTCCACTTGTGTCCCTCATTGCAGGAAAAGAAAGCCCATAATAAGAGGGAAAGAGCGAGGACAGGAGGAGGGCCACCCTCAGTAGCCCAGCTCATCATCTCGGAGGAGGCGGCCCTGGAAATTGCCGTTGTCGAGGACGATTCGCAAGTGCGGAACGGACAGACGGGCGCATCACAGCAAGCTGGTGACAGAATAGTTTGGCATCTCTCTCATTGACATTGCATCAGTGACTGATAATGATTCTGAAACTCTAACAGTTTGACTTATGATCATCTGCACAATTCAATGTGCATGAAACCTTTACCTCACATCTCTAACTCTTTCCTTTACTCCCCCACAGGACCATCGACAGCCCCCATCCCCACTGAGCCTCAAGACTCCTCAGAGGAAGCTGCAACCTCTGAGGGCGCAGCATCAGCAGAATTCAGCGCCCCCAGCACCAGCGCAGACACTCACTCCTCAGTGGGACCTTCACGAGATAGAGTAGTGTTGCCACCTGGTGTATCACAGCTCACAAGTGAGCATCAGCAGATGGGGGAGACAGGGACAGCAGTGGAGAGTCCTCGTCGGAGGGCGCAGGACTCTACCAGCTCGGCTCAGCTGCATGTCGACCCTGTGCCTCCGGGTCCATCCAGAAGGAGAGCGGTGCTGGAACTCCAGGAACAGGTGCAGGAGTCTCTGGCAGGTTTTGTCTCCAGGGTCGCTGCGAGTGTGGAGTGAATGGAGGAGTCCATCGCTAACATGAGCAGAGCCTTTGTGGAGGCATTGGCGCATGAACGCATCGCCACGGAAAGGATGGCAACCTCCGTGGAAAGGATGGCTACGGTAGAGGAGAGGATGGCTACGGCCATGGAGGACCGAAGTCGCCAGAGTGTTGAAAACATGGTCATTGTTCAGAATAGACTGACATCTCTGGAGGAGCGATGGTCAGCTATTGAGCATCGAAACCAGACCTTCATGGAAGTCCGCTGGAGTAGGACTTCCAGTGCAGAAACGGGTCCTCATGGCCCCCCTGAAGTGCAGCAAGGTGCTGTCAAGCCACTTGCTAGCTCTGAAGTGGGGCTGACCCATGAGAGGGATGTTGGTGGCAGACAACAAGGAAGTGGGGGCTCCTCTCCAAGCGCTCGCACGACTATGCCACTGCAAAGCCCTCGGTCAGAGCCCCACCAGAGTCCTCACCCAACTGAGATGGGCGTCTCAGCCCCTGCACAGCCACAGGAGCAGCAGACTGTTGCCGAGCCCTCACAGGTTCGCAACCCCAGAGGACACCCGCCAAAGGTGTCGAGACAGGAGCAGCAAGAAAGTGAGCAAGAGGCTTCCACATCTGCTGAAGCCACAGGGGAAGCATCACGTAGGAGCACACGTAAGAGGAAGATAAAGCACAAGTAGTCACAAGGGTAGTCACTTGGGTGTTCTGTTGTATTGTTTTTTGACAAGCCATCCTTGTAATGTTATGATAGACAGATTTGATGGCAAACTGTTGAAGTTGTGGCCTGTGTCATCTCGCAAATGGGACTTACACATTGAGGGCTTAGGGCGACTTGCAATTGTCAGTATGGTGGTCAGAGTGATAGGAATCCGCAGGTTCTTGTCCATTGTCGATGCTCTGGTAAGAAGGTGCGAGGCAAAAGTGTTTGATTGTGCAGGCTAAGCAAATCTGGCCAACATGTGTGCGTCCCTTGTATCCGGGCAGCAATGTGGTCGCGTGCTGGTGCCTTCTGGCCTGTGCAGCTTCAGGTGGGTGAGCAGCAGCTTGGCGCTCCTGTTGTTGCTGCTGCTGTTGGTGCTGCTGTTGTTCATGGTTCTGCTGCTGCCGCGGCTGGTCTTCGTCCGAATCTGATGTCCAGGAGGAAAGGAATTAAATGGATCCTATGCTTCTGGTATATGCCTCAGTTGAGGAAGCGCTCAGTCAAGCTGGGGAGAGGGGTTTCCCAGGAGGTCACACTGGAGATGGGTGTCAGGCTCCAAACTTCTACAACAATGAGTATGCCTGCTAAAAGTTCCCCCAGGCCTGAGACAACAAAGTTCTGCCACCTGCAAATGATCATTGTTGAAAACTGCTTTTTAATGGTGGAGCTGCAGCTGTTAGTAAGCAATCCACTTGTGAGGCCACCAGGATTAACTGGTGTGTTCCAGAGGAGACGTGTAGGATGGGGGAAATGTGTTAAAATCAGAATGGCCTCTCAAAATGGGATTATAGATGCAATTAACTGGTTGTTAAGGGCCTATCCCACCTCTTGGAGGCAGGATGGAAATGGGGTCTGAAACCCCGATTCTGGGAAAATTGCTCGGAGGCGGGCTGGAGGCCGGAACCTCCATTTTTTGCGATTT
This sequence comes from Squalus acanthias, assembly GCA_030390025.1. Taxonomy (NCBI): domain Eukaryota; kingdom Metazoa; phylum Chordata; class Chondrichthyes; order Squaliformes; family Squalidae; genus Squalus; species Squalus acanthias. The sequence goes on along the minus strand of CM059442.1, from coordinate 25,362,093 downwards.
TAACACCTCACACGCCTCCAATCCCGCCTCCTTGGGCCTGGCAAAATCGAGCCCTTATTATCCAAGCAGTATGTGACCTTCTTATTCTTCCTACCAAAATGTAACACCTCACACTTAGCTATATTGAAATTCATTAGCCAACGGCATGCCCATTCTGCAAGTTTATTCATGACTTCTTGTATTTTGTCACGGTCTTCCTCAGTCTTAACTATACCATCACCCCCCCACCCCCAACACCCCCAATTTGGTGTCATCTGCAAATTTTGAAATTGTACTTCCGATTCCCGAAGCCAAATCATTTATGTAAATTGTGAACAACTGTGGTCCTAGCACCGCTCCTTGTAGAACACCTTTTGTCAGTCTGCGTAGCTACCCTTAACCCTTACTCTCTGTTTTCTGTTCTGTAGTCAGCTTGCTATCCATTCTGCTACTTGTCCCCTGACTCCACATGCTCTGATCTTGGTCATGAGCCTACTATGCGGTACCTTATCAAAGGCCGATTGAAAATCCAAATATATTACATTTACTGCATTACCCTCGTTTACCCTTTCTGTTACTTCTTCAAACAATTCAGTAAGGTTGGTCAAGTATGACCTCCCCTTTTGAAATTCCTGCTAACTATTCTTCATTATATTTTCAGTTTCCAGATGTTTTTCTTTTTGCATTTTTCAGTAAAGATTCCATTATTTTTCCTACCACCAATGTTAAACTAATTGGTCTATAGTTCCCTGGACTTGTTCTATCTCCCTTTTGAAATATAGGTTTTACATTAGCTGTCCGCCAGTCCTCTGACACTATTCCCTTTTCTAGTGAATTTACACATGTAACAGTGTCTCTGCTATCTCTTGCCTAGCATCTTTTAATATGCACGGATGCAATCCATCCGATCCCGGGGTCTTATCCTCTCTAAGTTTGATTAGTTTATTAATTATCTCCCACCTTTCTATCTTAAATGTCTTTACCTCTATTTTAATCTCTTCTTCTAATGTCATGCACACTTTGTTAGTCTCCCTGATAAATAATGAGGCAAAGTAATTGTTCAATATTTCTGCCATTTCGATGTCATTACCTGCAAGTTTATCTTGTACATCCCTTAGTGCCCTATCCCTATCCTGATTTTTTTTTTGTTATTTATGTATCTGTGGAACACTTTAATATTTCTTTTTATATTCCTTGATAATTTAATTTTGTAGTTCCTCTTTGTCTTCCTATTTTTTTTTACTTCTTTCCTAACCTCTTCATATTCCTTTTTGTCATCCTCTCCTTGGTTATCTATGTACATAGTGTACATCTTTACCTTTAGTCTCAATTTTGACCTTATGAGCTGGATTTTAAGGAGGCGGGCGAGTTGGGGGTGGGGAGGCTCCGAGGCGGTCGGGAAACCTGGGAGGCAGGGTTTCCCGCAGGCCCTGCCGACTTTAACGGCAGGGCCTGAGTTGCATGCGAGGCCTCGGTTTCCCGCCCACAGCCAGCCTGACTGAGAAGCTGGCTGGCTGCGGGTGGGTAGGTCTGCAACACTAGGCCACACAGAGGAGGGAGGGAGGGATCGGGTCGGGTCGGGTCGGGCCAGTAAAGGGATCGGGGGGGGGGGGGGGTCAGCCAGGGATCGGAGGCCTCGTGAGGGGGGTCTCCGATCACGGGGGCGTGGGTTAGGCAGGGACCCTAGATCTCGGAGGTAGGTATAAAGGCACTTACCACCTGGACCAAGCAGTCCCCGCCTTGCTGTAACTGCCGGGTTTTACAAATTGTGTAAAACACGACCACATGCAATTAAATACAAACTGGAGGTTAAAAAAAAGAGGCTTCCAGCTCATTATATTTAAATTGAGATCCCGCCTCCTGGGAGCGTGTTGGTCACACGCCCCCATTAAAACCGGAAGTGGGTGGGTTGGAGACGGGATCAGGTCGGGAATCCCATTTTTAACAATTTAACTGCCCCCACACCACCAATCCACCCTTAGGTTAAAATTCCTCCTTCTGTCTTTATTCATCCATGGTGTTTCATTATTGGCTAGTTTGTTCTTGTATTTTAGCAGAATATATTTCTCCTGGACTCTATTGGTCCCCATTTTAAATATTTCCCACTGCTGTTCTCTCTCTTTATTTGCTAATATTATTTTCCAGTTTATTTTCCCTAGTTCCATTCTCATTCCCTCAAAAGCAGCTTTTTTTCAATGTGTTATTGTGGCCTTTGTCTTACTTATGTCCTTGATATATACTTGAAAAGGAAAGATTTGCAGGGCCATGGGGATAGAGCAGAGGAGTAGGACTAATTGGATAGCTCTTTCAAAGAGCCGGCACAGGCACAATGGGCTGAATGGCCTCCTTCTGAGCTGTATGATTCGATGATAACATCCAAGTATTCCTTCACAATCAAGGCAGAGACTAGGAACAACAACTTTTGTTTGTACACTCAAATTTAATTAAGGACATTGGGCTAGATATTGGGTACCTTAGCGCCTCCCATTAGCGCCTCCAGGGGGCGCTAATAGGGCGCAAATGACTTTTGCTCCCAGGCGCAGCGCCGCTAATGACTCCCGCTAAATTCAGTGCGAGTTTAGCGGCGGCAGTAACCGGTAGCGCCCAGCTCCGCTGCCGATGACGATGTCATCACCGTGCGCAGTGCCCCATTTTCACCCCGCCTGCAAAATTGGACCTGTGCTCCCTGAATCTGCGGCGGGCGATGACAGCAACCAATTCAGGGGGCAGAAACGGAGCGGCAGGAGGCTCACGTGGCGCTAAGTAAAGGGGAGGTGGCGGGCAGGGAAAAAAAAAAAAAAAAATCGGCCAACCTACTTTTCGCGGCCCATTGCATCTTTGAACGTGGGGTCCATGCCGTGATCTGGCAGCCCAGCACTCCTCTTGTGTGCCGAGCTGCTGGCACGGTACCCCGCTCCCCGGTGGTCCAGGTAGGGCCCCGCAGAGTTGTGGGCTTGGGCCCTCCCCTTTAATGAGAGGAAGAGCCCTTCCATGTGGCAGCATTACGTGGCCCAGTGCGTAGCGCTGCAGAACGCACCGCCCCAATATTCGGGGTTAGCGCTCTAAGAAGGAAGTGGAGCGCTTGAATTAGCACTCCACCTAAAGTTAAAGCTTTCCGTTTTAATGGGCCACTTATTCATGTGGAACCCCACAGAAGGGAAATTGGTTGGTTCTATAAATGATGGACAAACAATTCGGGCTAGATTACAGGTGGTGAAGTTGAAAATCTGCCCCATTGTGTGATTTTTTAAAAATTATATATTATCCAAATGAAAGACAGGATCAGTTAATTGATGTGAACAGTGCTAACTGCACATTAGTAATAATTGCCTGTTGTTTCTAAAATGACTAGACCAATATTAGCACTTTGCGTCATTACAGGAGTACAATGGCAGTGATACTATACAATTAAAATTAGACTGCTCTAAATAGAAGTTTTGTTTTATGATGATTGTAGGCTCCTTGAAACCTACACTGATTCATACCTTTTTATTTTACTCTCTTTTGCTCTTAACGTAGAACAATTTCATTTTGTCTATATCTTTGGTAAATCTTTAACATACAAAGGCTGTTTGATTTGCAAAAATTTAAATTGTAGACTAAAATGCAATTATTATGTGACGAAAGAGGTCATTCTGATGTAAATAACCAATCTCTTTTGTGGTTTTTTCCATGTGCTAAATCAGTTGCTCCAGGTCTATAGTTTAATATTATCCAATTTCCAGACACTGGCTTAGAAATTCAATTGTTTATCAAAATCAGGCATGCAGGGGGTGGGGCATGCACTGTACCTGTTCACGTGGTTCCAGGCAGCATGTAAAATTTGTGCTGGGACCTCATTAAAATGATTCAGGCACGCAGCTAGCGCTACTGACTGGGTGCTTACCTGTTTGGGGTGAAGAGGGCGGGGTGCAAATCGTGCATTTCTGAAGCCACTTAAAGGTAGCCAGCACCTCTTAAAGGGGATGTGCACTCTAGCTGTAGACAGTACAGAAACTCCCTAGATTCAAATAGATGGCTGGAAGAGATCCAGACAGGGTCCCCAGGTTATCCAATGCTGCGTTGGAGGCCCTAGTGCAGGAAATCCTGTTCTCTCCAGGGGGCAGAAAGCCCTCCATGCAACACCTCCGCCGCCAGTGGGAAGAGGTTGCATTGGAGATCAATGCAAGAAGTTTAGCCCCACAGGATATTGTTACAATAACAAAAGAAGTTCAATGACCTGGCCAGAGTTATCAAGGTAAGAACATTGCTCTCTTACTCTCTGCTTACATCTCCAGCCTCACTACTCACAATAATCCTTTCCACCACTTCCCTCCACTCTCCTACATTCACTGCACCACACTTCATTCCACCTCCTTCTCCTCATTCACATACACACTCACCACTATTGTAACCCCAACTTCCACATACCTCCCATCTTACACACAACCTACAAACTATTCTACTATGACAGGCACATTCTGAAAACACCACACAAGGATGTCATTAACACAATCCCGCATTTCTTGCAGATGGTCATACACAACTTGCAACAGGAGGCTACAATCGGACAAGGCCACGCACGCCAGCACATCTTCTCCCCTGTAGAAAAAAACGTGCTGGTCATCACAGGCTGGGGGAACAATCATGGCTGTGGCTGAGTGGCAACACTGGAGAAGTCGTGCATGGTATCTTCACACCTTATCCTCTTTTCCTCTTCTTACTTCTAACTCACACTATATACTTTGTATGATAAACTGCAGCTGCTCTCCCTTCACACTAAAATCTAACTCAACTCTTGTCCCTTTCTTTCATTTCAGATGTTGAAAATGTGGCGATACCTCAGCCAGTTCAGGAAGAGGAGTCCAGCCTTCATTAAGGTGCAACGTCACTCGATCGGTTCCTCACAAGCAACAGCTCAGAGACTGGCATCACGCATACTTTAGAGGCTAGGCTAGAGGACGGGTCTTCACGTGGTGGATCACCAGGCACAAAGGTGTATGAGCTAGGGCAGGGAGATAGGTCGCCACAGGTGCCAGCTTGCCAGAGGGCAAGATTGGATACTAGTTCTGCCGCAGAGGACTTAGATGCTGACTTCGTGGGCCCGGGCTACTGAAGGCGGCTGATAAAAATACTAGATGCCCTGCGCCACTTGCCAGTGAGATTGCACACAATCAGAGAATGGAGCAATCCAGCTCCAACTTGTGTTAAGGCTTTGCGCAGAGCATGGAGACCATTCTTTCGAGCATAGACTGAGCGGTCAGCTCCACGAACACGACAATGGCATCTACCATGATGGAGCCTCTGCTGACAGCTCTCACAACTTCTATGGCAGCCAACACTGCTGCCACGGAAGCTCAGACAGATGCCATCTTGGCTCTGGGGGCTAATGTTTACATGCTGACTGAGTCACATCACTCTTGCATTCTGTTCTCATGCAGAGCAGTAGGAGTGATGAGGTGCAGTTCCAGGAGAGTGGCCTTAGTCCTATGGGAGAGGCACCTGCTGTCGTCTCTCATGATGACAGCATGTCTGCTCCCAAGTCACCCATTTCACCAGTGCCCTTCTTAATGGCACACAACCAGCTGGGTCAGACTGGCCCGGCCCATACCAAGGTGCTGCTGTCAAGGCCAGAAATGCTCTAGGTCGCTCACCATGGCCATTTGAAATGTCCTCAATGGAAACTCAGCAGAGTTCCAATTCCTAAGCTGTAGCCACTGGGGCAACACTTCGTAGGAGCACTAAGATTAGTAAATGAGCACAGAAGACAGGCACCAAGGGCTTGCACAAAGGTGTTTCATAATTATTTCTGTTAGCTATTATATACAGATGAAATTGAATTGTTTGACCAATTTGTTTTTTTTGTTTTTTCTCTAGCAGTGGGAGATATTCATAGAATCATAGAAGTTTACGCCACAGAAGGAGGAGATTCAGCTCATTGTGTCTATGTTGGCCGAAAAAGAGCTATCCAGCCTAATCCCACTACAACTCTTGGTCTGTAGCCTTGTAGGTTACGGCACTTCAAGTGCAAATTCAAGTACATTTTAAATGCGATGAGGGTTTCTGTCTCTACCACCCTTTCAGGGAGTGAGTTCCAAACCCCAGACCCTCTGTTCCTCTACACTTCTCAGTATCCTACCATTTATTGTGTATTCCCTTGCCTTGTTAGCCCTCCCCAAATGCATTGCCTCACACTTCTCCGGACTGAATTCCATTTGCCACTTTTCTGTCCACCTGACCAGTACATTGATATCTTCCTGCAGTCTACAGCTTTCTTCCTCACTATCAACCACACGGCCAATTTTTGTATTATCTGCAAACTTCTTTATCATGCCCCCTACATTGAAGTATAAATCATTGATATAGACCACAAAAAGCGAGGAACCTAGTACTGAGCCCTGCAGAACCCCACTGGAAACAGCCTTCCAGTCACAAAAAACACCCATTGACCATTGCTTCCTGCCACTGAGCCAATTTTGGATCCAACTTGCCACGTTCTCTTGGATCCCATGGGCTTTTATTTTTCTGACTAGTCTACCAAGTGGGACCTTGTCAAAAGCCTTGCTAAAATCCATGTAGACTGCATCGAATACTCTACCCTCATTGACGCTCCTTGTTACCTCCTCAAAAAATTCAATCAAGTTAGTCAGACACGACCTTCCCTTAACAAATCCATGCTGACTGTCCTTGATTAATTCGTGCCTTTCTAAATGACGATTAATACTGGCCCTCAGAATTTTTTCCAATTTGCCCACCACCGAGGTTAGGCTGACTGGCCTGTAATTACTCGGTCTATCCCTTTCTCCCTTTTTAAACAACGGTACAACGTTAGTAGTCCCCCAGTCCTCCGGCACCACGCCTGTAGCCAGAGAGGATTGGAAAATGATGGTCAGAGCCTCCAGTATTTCCTCCCTTGCTTCTCTTAACAGCCTGGGATACATTTCATCCGGTCCAGTTAATTAACCACGACACATTAAGAACCAAAACCACGTCTTCCGCCTCCATACACAGGATACCTTTTTGGTCTCTAATAAGCCCTACTCTTTCTTTAGTTATCTTCTTGCTCTTTATGTTTGGGTTTTCCTTGATCTTACATGCCAATATTTTTATCATGCCCTCTTTGCTTTCCTAATTTCCTTTTTAATTTCACCCCTACACTTTCTATACTCCTCTAGGCTTTCTGCAGTATTGAGCTCTTGGTATCTGACAAAAGCTTCCCTTTTTTTCCCCCTTATCTTACCCTGTATGCTCCTTGATATCCAGGGGGCTCTTGATTTGGGAGTCCCACCCTTTTTCTTTGTGGGAACATATTTGCTCTGAACCCTCGCTATCTCCTCCTTGAATGCCTCCCGCTGCTCTGACACTTCTGCTAAATCACATCTCAGCTTAGCAAAATTGGCCTTTCCCCAATTGAGAACTTTTACTCCTATTCTATCTTTGTCCTTTTCCATAACTACGCTAAATCTAACTGAATTATGATCACTACTACCAAAATGTTCTCCCACTGATGCTTCATTCCACAAAAGTCCAGAACTGCCCCCTCTCTTGCTGGGTTTGCTAAGTACTGGCAAAAATGTTCTCCTGAATGCATTTTAAGAATTCTGCACCCTCTATATCTTTTATAATGATTCTATATCAATTAATATTAGGGTAGTTGAAATCCCCTACTATTACTGCCCTATTGTTTTGCACTTCTCAGAAATTTGCCTACACATTTGCTCCTCTATCTCCCTCTGACTATTTGGGGTCTATAGTACACTCCCAGCAATGCCATTGCCCCTTTTTTGTTCTTCAGTTCAACCCATATGGCTTCATTTGATGATCATTCTAACATATCATCACTCCTTACAGCTGTAATTGTTTCGTTAACCAATATTGCAACCTCCCTCCTTTTTTTATTCCCCTCTCTATCTCGTCTGAAAATCCTGTAACCAGGAATGTTGAGCTGCCATTCCCGCCCTACTGCCATATTTCAGTAATAGCTATGACATCATACTTCAGCCATGGCTCAGTTGGGAGCACTCTCGCCTCTGAGTCAGAAGGTTTAAGTCTCCGGCATATTGGTGCTTAGGCGCCACCAACAAATTTCTAGGGCACCATTTCTTAGTTAGTCTTTATCCATAATGTGAGTAGTAATTTTGAAATCACACAGAATTGACTTGGGTCATTTCAAAACCTTCAATGAACATATTACTTAAAGTCACTAGAGATTACTCTGAGGCACAATACAATACATACAATACAAATAAATCATACTACATTGTAGAAAACTGAAACTGAACAAATGAAGATCAGTTATTGAGATTCCACAGTAATTTTACAAAGGGCTAGATTTTCCGGGGGGGGGGGGGGGGGGGGGGTGTCAGCGGGTGAGATCGGTGGCGGGTCGGGTGGAAAATTTGATTTTTTTGACAGCAAGTTGGGACCCCGCTGTCAACCCGCCGCAATACGCCTTTCCCAATGGCGCATCTGTGAGCTCCGATCCGACCCGACCTGACCCGACCCGCAGAGGGTGGCGACCCAATTCAAACAATTATCTGGTTGTTAACAGACCCTTAATAATCCTTTTAACCTTACCTTTTCACTTTAACTGCTCGCCCATGGGGTCCACGCTGCTTGGGGATCACGTCAGTGAATCTGAGGTGGGAGTTGAATGGCCATTGAATCAGTTGATTATTTGACAGCTTGAAATGTGCCATAAAAGCTCCCACCTCACAGCTGCTCACTTTCTAAGCACAGAAGCTGTTGCTTATTCCATTTGAAACACAGATTGAACTTTATGCGGGTTGCAAGTGTTTTAACCAAACTCTCTATCCAGTATCACTTTATTGGAACAACCCCTCTCACCAATGACAGCTTGCTTCTGTCATCTTAATTTCACCTGCCATCTATTCCATTAGCATGGGTACCGTTTATACTGATTCACCTTGGTCCTCAGAATCTGACCATGATCAGCCCCAACACCAGCAGCACCAGGCACACCAGCAACACCAACAACACCACCAATCTTCTCTGCAATCACCTGATGCTACACAGGGCATCAGCACCCGACCACATTGCTGCCTGGGACGTCAGGGATGGCCTCACCGTGGCCAGATTTACTTCACTTGATGCTGTACACCCTGGTTGCCACATGATGCGCCAGGTTGGTACCACCCCACACCAACACCATAAAGCATCCCTACAATGTCAAAGCCATTCCTTTCACACTCACCACCATTGTGGGGGGGGCGGTACTGTTATGTCGCACCATTCACTGCAACTCACTAAATCACTTCCAAAGGTGCACACAAATCTGTCCAAGAACGCAAAGTCTTGAAAATAAATGTTTGACAGTACATTAACAGAAACTTTATATGAACATTGGATAAAATACCCAAGTGGCTACCCTTGCGTGTTGTTAGTTGGTATGATTGCACTAGGATGAGGGTAATAATCTCTGAATTGTTACCTGAGCCAAGTGCAAATTGGCACAGGGACAAACAGATTAGAAGGTTAAATGCATGGCTCAAAGAGTGGTGTGGGAGGCAGGGGTTTCAATTCATGGGGCACTGGCACCAGTGCTGGGGAAAGAGGGAGCTGTTCCGTGGAGACGGGATCCACTTAAACTGGGCTGGGACCAGTGTCCTGGCAAATCGAATAACTAGGGCGGTAGATAGGGCTTTAAACTAATGAAGGTGGGAGGATTCAGGAAAGGGTAAAAATGAAAAGCAGTAAGAGAAATGTCAAGGCTGCAGAGCAAAGTAGTGATCTGGGTAAAGATAAGCAGAATGGGTCAGGAAGGGACAGAAAGATTAACAAAGGTAATAGGGCATTAGTGACTAAAGTGACATTAGGGAAAAATAGAAAAAAGTTAAAGCTAAAGGTACTATATCTGAATGCACGAAGCATTCGCAACAAAATAGATGAATTAATAGCGCAGATAGAAATAAATGGGTTTGATTTAATAGCCATTTAAGAGACATGGTTGCAGAGTAACCAAGGTTGGGAACTAAATATTCCAGGATACTTGACTTTTAGAAGAGACAGGCAGAATGGAAAAGGAGGAGGGGTAGCCCTGATAATAAAGGAGGGAATAAAGACAATAGAGAGAAAGGATCTTGGCTTGGAAAAACAAAATATAGAATCAGTTTGGATGGAGCTAAGAAACCACAAAGAACAGAAAACACTAGTGGGAGTAGTCTTTGGGTCCCCTAACAGCGGTTGTAGTGTCGGGCAGAGTATTAATCAGGAAATTAGAGATGCATGTAACAAGGGTAATACAGTAATCATGGGGGACTTTAACTTTCATATAGACTGGACAAACCAAATTTGCAGAAATAGTGCAGAGGAAGAGTTCTTGGAATGCATTCAAGACAGTTTTCTAGATTAGTATGTCAAGGAACCTCCGAGGGAATTGGCTATTTTAGATCTAGTACTGTGCAATGAGACAGGGTTAATCAATAACCTTGTGGTAAAAGAGCCTCTGGGGAGCAGTGATCATAATATGACAGAAATTTATGTTGAGTTTGAGAGTGATTTAGTTAAGTCCGAAACTAGGGTCCTAAACCTTAACAAAGCAAACTACATAGGTATGAGAGGCAAGTTGGCTAAGGTAGGTTGGGAAACTAGATTAAAAGATGTAACAGTAGAAAAGCAATGACAAACATTTAAAGAAATAATTCATAATTCACAACAAATATACATTCCCTTAAGGAATAAAAACACCACGGGAAAAATGGTCCAACCGTGGCTAACAGGAGAAATTAAAGATAGTATTAGATTAAAGGAAGAGGCTTATAATGTTGGCAAAATTATTAGTAAGCCTGAAGATTGGGAGGATTTTAGAATTCAGCAAAGGAGGACCAAGAAATTGATAAAGAAAGGGAAAATAGATTGAGATTAAACTAGCGAGAGACATAAAAACAGACTGTAAAAGCTTCTGTAGGTATGTAAAAAGGAAAAGATTAGCAAAAGTAAACGTGGGTCCCTTACAGGCTGAGACAGGAGAAATTATAATGGGGAATAAGGAAATGGCAGAGAAATTAAACAAATACTGTAAATGTTTGTCTTCACGGAAGATGATGCAAAAAACCTCCCGGAAATAGTGGAGAACCAAGGGTCTAGCGAGAATGAGGAACTGAAAGAAATTAGTATTAGTTAAAAAAAAGCATTGGAGAAATTAATGGGACTGAAAGCCTGGATCTGATGGTCTACATCCTAGAGGTGGCTATAAAGAGAGTGGATGCATTGGTTGTTATTTTCCAAAATTCCATAGATTCTAGAACGGTTCCCACGGATTGGAAGGTAGCAAATGTAACCCCACTTTTTAAGAAAGGAGGCAGAGAGAAAACGGGAAACTACAAACCAGTTAGCCTGACATCAGTAGTAGGGAAAATGCTACAATCTATTATTAAGGATGTGGCAACAGGGCACTTAGAAAATAATAATAGGATTGGGCAGAGTCAACATGGATTTATGAAAGGGAAATCATGTTTGACGAATCTGTTAGAGTTTTTTGAGGTTGTAACTAGCAGAATAGATAAGGGGGAACCAGTGGATGTGGTGTATTTGGATTTTCAGAAGGCATTTGCTAAGGTGCCACACAAGAAGTTATCAAACAAAATTAGGGCTCATGGGATTGGTATTAGCATGCCAGCCTGGATTGAGGATTGGTTAATGGACAGAAAACAGAGAGTAGGAATAAGTGGGTCATTTTCTGTTTGGCAGGCTGTAACTAGTGGGGTACCGCAAGGATCAGTGCTTGGGCCTCAGCTATTCACAATCTATATCAATTATTTGGATGAGTGGACCAAATGCAATATATCCAAGTTTGCTGATGATACAAAGCTACGTGGGAATGTAAGTTGTAAGGAGGATGCAAAGAGGCTTCAAGGGGATATAGACAGGCTAAGTGAGTGGGCAAGAACATGGCAAATGGAATATAATGTGGAGAAATGTGAAGTTATCCACTTTGGTAGGAAAAATAGAAAAGCAGAGTATTTTTTAAATGGTGAAATTATGGGAAATGTTGGCGCTTAGAGGGACCTGGGTGTCCTTCTATACGAATCACTTTAAGTTAACATGTAGGTACAGCAAGCAATTAGGAAAGCAAATGGTATATTGGCCTTTATTACAAGAGCATTTGAGTATAAGAGTAAAGATGTCTTACTGCAATTATATAGGGCCCTGGTGAGACCACACCTGGAGTATTGTGTGCAGTTTTGGTCTCCTTACCTAAGGAAGGATATACTTGCCATAGAGGGAGTGCAACGAAGGTTCACCAGACTGATTCCTGGGATGGGGGGATTGTCCTATGAGGAGAGATTGAGTAGACTAGGGCTATATTCTCTGGAGTTTAGAAGAATGAGAGGTGATCTCATTGAAACATACAAAATTCTTACAGGGCTTGACAGGGTAGATGCTGGGAGGATGTTTCCCCTGGCTGGGGAGTCTAGAACCAGGGGTCACAGTCTCAGAATAAGGCGTCGGCCATTTAGGACTGAGATGAGGAGAAATTTCTTCACTCAGAGGGTGGTGAATCTTTGGAATGCTCTACCCCAGAGGGCTGTGGATGCTCAGTCGTTGAGTAGATTCAAGACAGAAATGGATAGAGTTTTGGATATTGAGCGAATCAAGGGATATGGGGACAGTGCAGGAAAGTGGAGTTGAGGTAGAAGATCATCCATGATCTTATTGAATGGTGGAGCAGGTTCGAGGGGCCAAATGGCCTACTCCTGCTCCTATTTCTTATTTTCTAATGTTCGTATGAGTGTGAGGGGTGGCTAGTGAAATGGTGATGTGATAATGTAGATAGATAGAGAGGGATGGGTGGAGGTGCCAGGTAAGTTGGTGTGAGTAAGGATGTGCAGGGGCAGGGTAGGGAAGGCAGAGTGATGGGGATGTGATGAGAGGCACAGCAGGATGAGATTGAGTGTGGCTTTGTATTTACATTTCATGATCTAATGAGATCATTGAAAGGTTTGCGCCACTGCACCCAGGTCCTTCTGACGACATCCCTGCTTGTGCCCTCCTGTGCAATGTGCAACCAATCTGCATTGATCTCTTGGGGAGGTCTCTTCTGCCCATCGGAAGGGAAGAGGACCTCCCTGCGTGCTCTGACTCCCTCCATAAGCATAAGTTTGGGTCAGGTGGGATGCAAAAATGTATTTTAAACCTCAAACTCGAACCCAACACGCCTCAAACCCGCCCACTTCCAGTTTTAACGGAGGCGGGACGGGACGTGGGGCGGGCAACCAATCCGCTCCAAGGAGGCGGGTTGCTCATTTATATTTTAGCTCCATTTTAAATTTAACCCTGGCCAGCCGGGTTTCCTGGGCCTCAGGAAACCTGGCAGCTAAAGGGAGGCGAGGACTGGTGCGTGAAAGAGGTAAGTGCCTTTCCAGCACTGCTTGAGCGGCCAGGAGGAGCAGGAATGCTTCCTCCCAGCCCCTCAAGCTAACCGCCTTCCCTCCCTGCGATTGGATACACATCCCCCCCGCCCAACCTCCCGCAATCGGACCCACATGATCCCTGCGATCTCCGAATCCCCACCTTTGCTCTGAACTGCCTCTAACCCCTGCCATCACCCCACTCCCACCCCTGATCCTCCAAACCATGCTGTACCCACAGCCCATCGCCACGCACCCCCCCCCACCCACCCCCAACCCCGCGATCACTATCTCAGCAGCAGGAAACCTGCCAGCTCCTGGGCTGCAGCCTCTGCTGCAGCGTTCCCCACCCGACAGGGAGCCAAGCCTGTTATTCAGGCTGGCTTGCAGGCGGGGATTCTGTTGGGAAAAAAGCATGCAAGCTATGGAGTCAAAACGGACTTCCGGGTTTCCCGACCAGAACTCTTCCTCCCCGCTTGGAAATCCAGCCCCAGTAAGTATTGGGGCCTAGCTCTCTTCTTCGCACTATGAACTGATGCTGAAAATGGCTCAGCTGGAACATTCCTGGGAAATTTCCCGACTAACCCGACTCCATGGGCCGTATATTCCGATCCCTACGGGTGTATACGAGCCGTGTACACACCCGTAGGGATATCGGAAATGCTGGTTTCAGGCATGCCAAGCGCAGGCGCTGAAAACCGGTATTTCTGATCTGTCAAAAATGCTCTGCCTGTCCTGGAGAAGGGCCTCTGCGGGCAGATAGTTCCGCTTTCTGGAGAACCTCCGCCCGCTGAAAACCCTTAGAAATCTTACGCCTGCTTTTACCAGCATAAGAGTTGAAAAAAAAAGTAATTTCAACTCATTTTAAAAATGTTTTTTTTTTTATTTATTTAATATTTTACTGTGTTTTTGGGGTGATCTCCATTCATATATTTGACAGGTCTATCTGTCAAGTGTATGAAGGGAGATTCCCTTCTCCTATTGGCTGGCCCACGTGATCCCAGGGACACTTGCGAACTGCATGCGCCTCTGGGATACGTGGGCCCTGCGCATTTCGAGTTTGGAGAGGCCCAGGAACGGAAGTATACGCACCTCGAGAGCCCCCAGGTAAGTTCGTAGATTTTTTCCAGATCGGAGGCCTCCGCACGCAGGAAGCCTCCAATCAGGAAATACGGGCCCATATCTTGGCAAAGAAGGAGCGTTTTAGTGTCAAACAAAAAAAACAAAGGTTTCTGTAAGCCTGAAGGGACAGAACTTTGACATCACAGAAGTTGGAATGGTTTCGCAGTGAATAAGCTAGTGATGTTAAACCTTGTGCTTTGCTTGGAGCAGGCTTTGCTCTTTTTGAAAAGTATAATGAAATACAGCAAAGTTGGTTGTCATGTGAGTTAGTTACTAGGAACAATCCCAATGATCAATGCAGATTTTGAAACCAAGAGCTGGCACTGACTGGGACTAATGTAGATTTCAGTAGGACATTTCAATTGATGCTGCAAGAAAAAAACTTTGTAAAATTACAAGAAGTAACAAAACAGTTTCTTTGTCTGTCCTTGTAGATATAGGCACTGACAGGTGTAGCACTAAGCCATTCAGACCAGGGGGTGCCATGTTCACTTGCCAGTCTGTGCTGATTTTGGCCAGGGCAACATCTGGGGCACTCGGCAACCTTCAGTTGTGGAGGGGAAAAGTCCCATTTCTGATTACTATCCAGTGACCTGTTTGAACATACTTGCATGTGGACGTATGTGAGAAAAAGATTGGGCTCATATCTGTTGCCTTCACTGTCAAATAGCCAGTCAACATGTTGTCTGGGTCCATTAATGAAGAACCAGAGGGCTGCTGGCACCCACTGAACTGTACCCCTGCAATAGTCAGTACTTCCAGGATGAGTGGATAGGAGAGTAGAAAAAGGGAGAAAATTAAGGGGAAAATGCAAAATTCTTCTAATCAATGTATTTTTCACTTGTATTTTAACTAAAATTCAACTAACAAGATAATGTAAGAAAGTTCTAAATTTCTCTTTAATGAATTTATAATATCTGCAAACAAATGTTTTATGAAACTTGTTCAAAAACCCTTACCGTTTTCATCTCATTATTAAAGTCTTCTTGCAACGTGCCTAATGCTTCCTGAAGAGTTACTAAAGCAAGACTCACACGTTCATGTAAATCTTCCATTTTGTTTTCGAGTTGGGTCTCTTGTTTATCTCTGTTATGAGAGAGTTATATTATTAAGTCCATTTTGCACAAGGAAGCAGCTTGTTAAAGCTATACAATCTCCATATCTTCTGCAGAATGGTTAATTTCTCATCTGAATGTCAGCAGTGACCAAGTTACTACAGAATGATAATGACAGAATTAATGCATTGCCAAATACGATCTATACTGAACATTAATTAAATAGCTGTGGAATACCAAGATGTTCCTAACCATTTCTACTCTAAAATAATTTCAGACTCTCTTTCTTGGCTTTTAATCATGTGATCAATTATGCTAAAACAAAAAATAGCAAAGGTGGCTACAAATACTGGCAGATGAGCAAGAACTCTTGAGAAATGTAGTATTATTTATTGCGGTCAGCAACACGAATGCTCTACGGAACCCATATCTGCCACTGATGGCACATTGTTCCGTTTGGCAAAAGTCGATATCAAATTCCTGGAGTGCTGTACATTTCAAAGCAATGCAAACCAATAAATTTAATGAGGATGGCCTACTCTATCAGAGGCCGCCTTCTCCAGTAGTGGAAGTTGTTGGGCCTGCTATAAGATTATGAACGGTCCAGGCACTGGAAGTGCTGCTTGAGCATGTCGACTGTCTGCTCAATTACGTTTCTGATGACAATATAGCTCTCATTGTAGGCCATCTCAGCAGCTGTGCTTGGGTTTCTGACAGGAGTCATGAGGTAAGTCTGAAGGAGATAGCCCTTATCGCCCAATAGCCAGTCTGTGCCCTGATTGGACTAAAGGCAGCACAGAGGACTGGTGCAGAATGAATGAATCATGACTGCTGCCAGGCGATCGGGCAGAGACCTGCATGATGTGCTGCCTGTGGTCGAAAACAAGCTGGATGTTGAAGGAGTGGAATCGCTTTCTATTCAGAAAGATGCCAGGATGGTGATGGGAAGCACACCAGGCACTATGGGTGCAGTCTATGGCGCCTTGCATCCTGGGAAAGTCTTCAATGCGGGCAAAGTATTGGAAAAGAGGTGTAAATGTTCCTCTTGGCATAGAGCGCCTTGATGACCTCCCTGATACAATGGTGAACAGCAAATGGGAGATGTCGCCTGCTTCAGCCAGAAGGAGCCTGTTTTATAAAAGTTAAGGGCCAAGATGACCTTGACAGCCACAGGCGTTGCTGTCCATGCCCTGATTGAAGATTTGAGTTGTGGCTGCAATAGGTGACATAGCTTGCTGACAACAGCCTCCTTTGTTAAGTGAAGGTGCCTGACACATTGTTCCTCAGTGAAGTTAAGGTAGGAGAAGTGCTCCTTGAAGACCCGCTGTAGGTCTGGACTCCTCCGCATGTGCCTTCCTCCTCCATCTTCTCTCAGGTGCTCCTGCTCTCTCCTCTCTTCTTGGCTGCTCCCTCTCGTCCTCCAGCCCCAAAGACAGACCTACCAGACCACCATAACAACAGTGAAACTGTTTTGAAGGCAGACGAAAGCAGTACAGCACCAACAAAAACTTCTTAGCAGAAGTCAGAATTCAGTTGTAGAAAAGACGCCAAAAAATGCTCAGAAGTTAACCAGCAGCTTAACATACAGCAACTAACCTGTATGTAGTGGGTGAGCCCTTTAAATTTCATTGCTTAAGGGTCCTTGCTGCCTGTTAGCGCCACACTTGCAGTGTGGAATGAGCGTGCCGTGCCACCTGCCATATTGGACGCTTAGGCGCCTGTTTTATACTTGTAAAATGGGCGCAGCATCAACAAATTTCTCGGTCCAAATTCCTTACACCTTTATATTTACACATTCTTTCCAGTCAAATTTCTAAACGTGGTACTGACAGATTCCGCAATATGCTGAATTCAATTGTCTAGTTTTAGATTTTTGTGTAAATACAGAGCTTTTCAACATCATATAAGCCTACGTAGCATCTTGTCTGTGTGAATTTTAGTTACATTTATACTGGTTCACCTGTATCTCAGATTCATATTTTTGTGATTTAACTAAAACCTTAAGCCCTTCCCACTCCCAAACATTTTTGCTTCATCACCAAATGAACTTTCAGGAATTGGAATGTTCGTAACATATATATATTTCAATCTAAATCAGCCCGCGAAAAGCAAACTACAAGCAAATCATTAGATACCTCTTAGCAAAAACTACCTTTTTAAACTTTTATCACACTTTAGAATGGACATCAAGGCCTTGGAGAGGATGCAGAGGTTATTTCCTTGAATGGTGTGAGGGATGAGGGGTTTCAGTTACCTGGAGAAACTAGAGAAGCTGGAATTGTTCTCCTTAGAGCAGAGAAGGTTAAGGGGCAATTTAATAAAGGTGTTCAAAAGTATGAGGAGTTTTGATAGAGTAGATAGGGAGAAACTGTTTCCACTGGCAGGAGGGGCGGTAACCAGAGGACACAGATTTAAAATAATTGGCAAAAAAGCCGGGGGGAGATAAGGAGAATTTTTTTTTGCTCAGCGAGTTGTTTTGAGCGGAAATGCCTGAAAGGGTGGTGGAAGCAGATTCAATAATAACTGTCAAAAGGGAATTGGAGCTCTACTTAAAAGGGAAAAATTTGCAGGGCGATGAGGAATGAGCAGGCGAATGGGACTAATTGTTAGGTCTTTCAGAAAGCCAGCAAGGCACGATGGGCTGAATGACTTCCTTCTCTGCTGTATGTTTCTATGATTCTATATTCAAAGGTTAAAAAAAATTACAAGTTAACGTGACCAAAGCAAAAATGTTTCAACCTACTACACCTTACCCTAAAATGAGTCATTGTAATTGTGAAAATGTATTTCAGCCCATACTTTATTGATAGATATACAGGTATTATACAGAGATTTAAAAAAAATGGAATTTGGGAAAACGTGTTTCCTAACCGTTCAAGTATTTCTGATTTGAGGACTTTTTCTATCCAATTCATTTTATGGGCAAATGAGTCTGCTAACTTCTTAATATCGTTATCCATCTTCATGTTGTGTTCTTGCACTTTGAATCCTGACTACAAGAAAAAAAATGTTTTTAACTTAATACCTGTAGTCAGTTTTTCAATAGTTCCAAATAAATCTAATAATATGACAGCTGTATGTATTTTATTGGAATCAAAGGTAATTTGCTTAATAGCATTTAAAAGCTAGATAGCTAAGAACCTACAAAATAACAACTTGCATTTATACAGTGCCATTTTACAGAAAAATGTCACAAGGTGCTTCTCAGAGGCATAATCAGGCAAAAATGGATGCAGAGCCAAAAGACGAGATATTGGGAGAGATTATCAAAAGCTTCATCAAAGAGGTGAGTTTTAAAGAGGGTCTTAAAGGATGAAAGGGAGGTGGAGAGGTTTAGGGAGGGAATTCCACAACATGTGCTCTAGATGGCTGAGGGCATGGCTGCTAATTGTGGGGTAGAAGGGGATTTCACAAAAGGCTAGAGTCAGAGGAACAGAGAGCTTGGGGAGGTAGTAGGGCTGGAGGAGATTACAGAGATTGGGATGGGCAAGGCCACAAAGGAATTTAAACATGAGGATGAGAATTTGGAATTGGAAGCATTATTGGACTGGAAGC
The DNA here is from genome assembly GCA_030390025.1 of Squalus acanthias. Classification (NCBI taxonomy): domain Eukaryota; kingdom Metazoa; phylum Chordata; class Chondrichthyes; order Squaliformes; family Squalidae; genus Squalus; species Squalus acanthias. The sequence goes on along the minus strand of CM059442.1, from coordinate 25,343,033 downwards.
CGCTCTAGGTTAGCAAGAACAGAGGTCATAGGTGAGTGGGACCTGGTTTGGGATAGGATATCGGCAGCGGAATTTAAATGAGCTGAAGTTTACGGAAGGTGAAAGATAAGAGGCTGACCAGGAGAGCATTGGAATATTGCTAAAAAATTGCTAAAATGAATTAAAGTGGTTCGTGTAAGCAACTATTCAGTCCTAGATTCCTCATCAATTAAAATATATATTTATGTAGCACCTCATCACGCCTCTCAGAAACATCACAATCACTTCACGGAAAATGAATTACTTTTGAAATTCAGTGACTGTTTCTGCCATTTTATGCACAGCAAGATACCACAAATGTCAATGCGATGAATGACCAGTTACTTGGTTCTTGTTTTGTTGGTTGAGGGACTCACTTCAAAAAGTGCCATGGAAACTTTAGTATCCATCTGAATCATCGAAATGCATCAACCAATAACAAACGGCACTCCAACAATTCCTCGAGTGTTGCACCGGAGTGTTAGCCTAGAATATATAAGTCTTGATGATAGCTTTGAACCCACAACCTTATGATCTCAGGGAGATGAAAAATAATCAGTGGGATATTTCCCATTCCAAAAAGCAGACTTTAGCTCAGTTGATGCAGAGCTGCCAAGATGGCCATCTTATCCTGGCTTATGGAGATGCAAAAACAGGGAGATGATAAACAGAGGAAAAATGAGTCAAAATCGAAAATAAACCACTACTTCTGGAAAACTGAGCCTTGTAACATTTTGACTTGTTCATCATTCAAATCCAGAATAATGGTAATATGTCCTTATTTATGTAAATACACCAAGAAAAACAGACAGGTAATGGGTGCCATTATAACATGCACCTGCTGGTCCTTGACTGCTTGGATTTCTTCCACACTCAATTTTTGAAGAGTAGTCCATTTGTTCGCACATTCCTCCCAGCGGACCTTCTCCTGCTCACTTCTTGTAGTCTCTAATCTATGCAGATTCTTCAGAAATAAAAATTTACATCATTTCCTTTAAGAATGATGTTACTGAATAAATGCAAACGTGTAGGATAACTTAAGGCTCAGGGCCATTAGCCCAAACACAATATGCTGTATCACTGCATCTAGCCCTTGATGCATTTTTCAAGTGTAGTATCCAGCCTACCAATAGTTTTCAAACCATACATTTTGATTTACTAGAGCTGGTGAACACTTGTGCCCAAGAGACCAGGCAAGAGACAAAGTTCAACTACAATATGTACTGCTTGCTCATTGTTCTGCTGGTGCAAGGAATTTTGGACCCTTACAGGCAACTAGAATTTATCACAATGTAAATTTAAGGTGATTTATCAACCTAGCAGAAAAAACACTGATGGATACAGTTGTGATGATTCTCAGTTATTCTGGTACAATTGGTCAATTTACAAGTGCAGAGTTCAATTTTATTGTTTTGTGGTGTGGTATTGGCCTGAGCCATTTTTGGTTGTTCCTGTCAGTGAAAAAAATCATGTTTGTTTTATTCATTCTCGGGATGTTGGTGTCACTGGCAAGGCCCGCATTTATTGCCCTTCCCTAGTTGCATTGAGAAGACGGTAGTGGGCCTTCTTGTTGAACTTCTGCAGTCTGTATTTCTTTGTCGTGGTTTGACACAACCGAGTGGCTTGCTAGGCCACTTAAGAGGGCAATTAGGAGTCAACCATATTGGTGTGGGACTGGAGTCACATAGAGGCCAGACCAGGTAAGAACGGCAGGTTTCCTTCCCTAAATGCATTAGTGAACCAGTTGGTTTTTAAGATAATCCAACAGATGCGGCTTTAATTTCCATAACTTAAATTCTCAAACTGCCATGGTGGGATTTCAACGCACGTTCTCTGGATTGTTAGTCCAGGGCTCTGGATTGCTAGTCCAGTAACATAACCACTACACTACCGTACCCCATCTATATGTTTGGCTCATAATATGCCATGGATACATTCTGGCCTCTGAGATCAAACAAGGTGTACATCATTAACACAGAGGATCATGTCAAACAGCAAAACACCAGTATTCTGAATTGACAGTGAATGCAATCAGTTATAAATCTTGTATGTGTGTGTTTTAAAAAGTGTCATCTCATGGTCCATCCTTTCTTAATTTAATTTGAAAATGAACAACTTCTTCAGCAAAGTAGCTACTATATTAGTGGCATAATATTCAAAAACATGAGTATATATGCCCACTTATCTAGATGTAAATTATTTTGTTCTTTTAATTCCTCAGGTGCACAGTGTGCCACTCATTCAGACCAGGAAGGGGTCAGGTTTCAACTCTGGTATTGACTGAGCTAACCAATCTTAGCTGGGATGCAGGTGTGCATCATACATAGCTGACATCCCAGAGCTAGGAAGGAACAAAGAAAAACACGTCAGTGTACCAACTTCTGACTGCTAAGCAGCACCCCCTGTTGCAAGGATGTATTTAGACCCACTGGGGATGGACAATAAATGTGGCCTTGCTAGCATCACCCACATCCAGAGAACACATTTTTAAGAAAATTGAAGCAAAAAATATAAATGTTATAAAAATGTAAATAATTTCAATGTTTCATCAGTATCTTTGAATGCTCACCTTTTCAAGATATAAAAATCTCTTTTGTACATCTTCGCGAAGTTGAATTTCCTTCTGAAATAGTTTGTTGCCAAGATCATCTACAAGTTGACCTATTTTGCCCTGCAACAAGGTTCTAATCATCAACAAAGCAACAACATAAAAACCGCACTGAATGAGAAAAGGTAGCTTGGCCAACCAAGCCTGCTCCTTCTACATACCATATCAAATTTACCAAAAATATAATCTCCCGATGGAAAGTTCAGTTTAGGATTGACTTATAAGGGGAGACTGACAGAGAAAAACATTTTTTGTTGAAGAAATCTGGGGAAAGTGGGAAGAATGATGTAGGTTTTTAAACAGAGGGGTTCAGATGTAGATATGAATATAGAATGAGAGGACACTGATTTAAGATTAACCAGCTTCAACTAGTGATGAGAAAAAACTCCCGGATCCTCAAGTTAATCAAGTTCCAGCACTATAGGAACCATCTCTTCTTGAAAATATCATCATCATTTCAGTCTACAACTATCCCTATAGCCTCCAATCCAAATAACAGATTAAACTTAATCATTTTCTCCCTTGATTTTATTTTCTCCAGTGAAAAGGCCACTAAGAACATAGAATTAGGAGCAGGAGTAGGCCATACGGCCCCTCGAGCCATTCAATAAGATCATGGCTGATCTTCGACCTCAACTCCACTTTCCTGCCTGATCCCCATTTCCCTTGATTCCCTTAGTGTCCAAAACTCTATCGATCTCAGCCTCGAATATACTCAACAACTCAGCATCCACAGCTCTCTGGGGTAGAGAATTCTAAAGATTCACAACCCTCTAAGTGAAGAAATTCCTCAGTCCTAAATGGTCGACCCCTTATCCTGAGACTGTGACCCCCCCTAGCTCTAGACTCTCCAGCTAGGAGAATAAAACCTCTCAGCATCTACCCTGTCAATCCCCCTCAGAATCTTATATGTTTCAATGAGATCACCATTCATTCTTCTAAACTCCAGAGAGTATATAGGCCCATTCTACTCAATCTCTCCTCATAGGACAACCCTCTCATCCCAGGAATCAGTCTAGTGAACCTTTGTTGGACCCCCTCTAAGGCAAGTATATCCTTCCTTAGGTACGGAGACCAAAACTGTGCACAGCTCTCCAGGTATAGTCTTGTCAAAGCCCTGTACAATTGCAGCAAGACTTTCTTACTCTTGTAATTGATAAGCACCTCTTGAGTCTTTATAACTTACAGCTCTAAATCTCAGTTTGAGTGGAGATAAGGAATAATAAGGGGAAAAAAACACTAGTGGGCGTAGTCTATAGGCCTCCGAACAGTTGCAACTCTGTTGGACGGAGTATCAATCAGGAAATAGTTGAGGCATGTAATAAGGGAACATCTATAATTATGGGGGATTTTAACTATCATATTAATTGGACAAATCAAATGGGGCAGGGCTGCCTTGAGGATGAGTTCATTGAGTGTATTAGGGATGGGTTTCTTGAGCAGTATGTAACTGAACCGACCAGGGGGCAAGCAACCTTAGATCTGGTCCTGTGTAACGAGACAGGATTAATTAAAAATGACCTAGTAAAGGATCCCCTTGGAATGAGTGACCATAACATGGTTGAATTCCATATTCAATTAGAGGGTGAGAAGGTTGGATCTCAAACAAGCGTGCTAAGCTTGAATAAAGGAGACTATGAAGGTATGCGAGCGGAATTGAGTAGAGTGGATTGGGAAAATAGATAAAAGGGTAAGACGACAAATGATCAGTGGTGTACATTCAAGGAGTCATTTTACAACTTCCAAAAAAAATATATTCCACTGAAAAGAAAAGGGTGTAAAAGAAAGGACAGTCATCCGTGGCTAAGTAAAGAAATTAAGGATAGTATTCGACTAAAAACAAGGGCATATAAGGTAGCGAAATCTAGTGGGAGGACAGAGGATTGGGAAGTCATGTTTGACAAATTTGCTGGAGCTCTTTGAGGAAGTAACATATAGAGTGGATAAAGGGGAACCAGTGGACGTAGTGTATTTAGACTTCCAAAAGGTATGCGAGCGGAATTGAGTAGAGTGGATTGGGAAAATAGATTAAAGGGTAAGACGACAAATGATCAGTGGTGTACATTCAAGGAGTCATTTTACAACTTCCAAAAAAAATATATTCCACTGAAAAGAAAAGGGTGTAAAAGAAAGGACAGTCATCCGTGGCTAAGTAAAGAAATTAAGGATAGTATTCGACTAAAAACAAGGGCATATAAGGTAGCGAAATCTAGTGGGAGGACAGAGGATTGGGAAAACTTTAAAAGGCAGCAAAAAATAACAAAAAGATTGATTAAGAAAGGGAAGATAGATTATGAAAGTAAATTAGCAAAAAATATAAAAACAGATAGTAAGAGTTTTTATAGTTATATAAAAAGAAAAAGGGTGGCTAAAGTAAATGTTGGTCCCTTAGAGGATGACACCGGGAAATTAATGGTGGGAAATATGGAGATGGCAAAAACACTGAATGAATATTTTGTATCAGTCTTTACAGTAGAGGACACTAAGAATATCCCAACACTGGACAAACAGGGGGCTATAGGGGGGGAGGAGCTAAACACGATCAAAATCACTAAGGAAGTGGTACTCGGTAAAATAATGGGACTCAAGGCGGATAAATCACCTGGACCTGATGGCTTACATCCTAGAGTCTTGAAGGAAGTGGCGGTAGGGATTGTAGATGCATTGGTAATAATTTTTCAAAACTCCCTGGATTCCGCTAAGGTCCCGGCAGACTGGAAAACTGCTAATGTAACACCCTTATTTAAAAAGGGCAGTAGACAGAAGGCTGGTAACTATAGACCGGTTAGCCTAACATCTGTGGTAGGTAAAATTTTGGAGTCCATTATTAAGGAAACAGTAACAGGACATTTGGATAATCATAATTTAATAGGACAAAGTCAGCATGGTTTTATGAAGGGGAAGTCATGTTTGACAAATTTGCTGGAGCTCTTTGAGGAAGTAACATATAGAGTGGATAAAGGGGAACCAGTGGACGTAGTGTATTTAGACTTCCAAAAGGCATTTGACAAGGTGCCACACAAAAGATTATTGCTTAAGGTAAAAAATCACGGGATTGGGGGTAATATTCTGGCATGGATAGAGGATTGGCTATCTAACAGAAAGCAAAGAGTTGGGATAAATGGTTCATTCTCAGACTGGCAATCAGTAACTAGTGGTGTTCCACAGGGGTCAGTGCTGGGTCCCCAACTCTTTACAATCTATATTAACGATTTGGAGGAAGGGACCAAGTGTAACATATCAAAATTTGCAGATGATACTAAGATGGGAGGGAAAGTAGTGAGTGAGGAGGACATAAAAAACCTGCAAGGGGACATAGACAGGCTAAGTAAGTGGGCAGAGATTTGGCAGATGGAATACAACACTGGAAAGTGTGAGGTGATGCACTTTGGCAGGAAAAATCCTAGAGCAATTTATTATCTTAATGGCAAGAAACTGGAGAGTACTGAAGTGCAAAGGGATCTGGGGGTCCTGGTGCACGAAACTCAAAAGGTTAGTATGCAGGTGCAGCAAGTGATTAAGAAGGCAAATGGAATGTTGGCTTTCATTGCTAGGGGGATAGAATATAAAAATAGGGAGGTATTGCTTCAGTTGTACAAGGTATTGGTGAGACCGCACCTGGAATACTGCATACAGTTTTGGTGTCCTTACTTAAGGAAAGACATCCTTGCTCTCGAGGCAGTGCAAAAAAGGTTCACTTGGTTAATCCCGGGGATGAGGGGGTGGTCATATGAGGAGAGGTTGTGTAGATTGGGACTCTACTCATTGGAGTTCAGAAGAATGAGAGGCGATCTTATTGAAACATATAAGATTGTGAAGGGGTTGGATCGGGTGGATGCGGGGAGGATGTTCCCGATGACGGGTGAGACTAGAACTAGGGGACATAGTCTTAGAATAAGGGGCTGCTCTTTCAAAACTGAGATGAGGAGGAACTACTTCACTCAGAGGGTGGTAGGTCCATGGAATATGCTGCCACAAAAAGCTGTAGAAGCTACATCATTAAATAAATTTAAAACAGAAATAGACAGTTTCCTAGAAGTAAAGGGCATTAAGGGTTACGGGGAGCGGGCAGGAATTTGGACATGAGTCTAGGTTCGGATCGGTCATGGCCCTGTGGGTAGTGGAGCGGGCCCAGGGACCGTGTAGCCTGATTCTGCTCCTATTTCGTGTGTGCAATTCTGTTAGATGCAGGAGATGGTTCTGTGATAGTAGATAGTAGATTGGCGGTTAGGATCAGACCAGCCATGATCTTATTGAATGGCGGAGCAGGCTCGAGGGGCCGATTGGCCTACTCCTGCTCCTATTTCATTTCTTATGTTCTTATTCTTGTTGTTCTTCCCTAAACTCTCTCTCTATATAAAGTATCTGAAATTGTCTACCATTTTCTAAATATGGCCTTGTCAATAATGTATAAGGTTAGAATAACTTGTTTTGACTAATAATCAAAGGCTCTTAACAAGCATCTTGGCACTTAGAAAGAAGAAAAGGCAAATTACACCTTTCTGAATAATACTAACCCACATTTTTGTTTTCTCGCCATAAAAATCAATCCCCTTTCTCCAGAACCATATCCAGTTGTCCAATGCCTCCTCTGATAACCTATTCCCATAGGTTTGTTACCAATATGTGAAATACTTCTACCTGAATTCTGTGTTTCCTAATTTTTAAATCATAACCCCAATTTGAGCCATTTGTTACTTTGAATAATTCATCTGGGCGAACTTTACTAATCTCCTTTACAATTTTCAAAAACCTTATTAGATTGCTTTGAAGTGTCCTTTTCTCCAATGAAAACAAGCCCAGCTTCCTTGAGCTCTCTCCATATCTTGCACTCTTGAAACCCGATTTCATAAAGAAATCAGTCAAAGAAATCTTGCTTGACTTAAAATGTTAGAACTTCTAACTAGCCTCCTGCATCTTAGAGTTCTAGCTCTGGGTGAAAGCCTGCCCTAACAGCTTTATGTTTAGGAACCTGACTTGTCAGTCTGTGTTTCTTTCTGTATTTTATCTTCCGCGTGCTCACAAATATATATATATTCCACTGAGAAGAAAAGGGTGTAAAAGAAAAGACAGTCATCCGTGGCTAAGTAAAGAAATTAAGGATAGTATTCGACTAAAAACAAGGGACTATAAGGTAGCCAAATCTAGTGGGAGAATAGAGGATTGGGAAAACGTTAAAAGATAGCAAATAATAACAAAAAGATTGATTAAGAAAGGGAAGATAGATTATGAAAGTAAATTAGCAAAAAATATAAAAACAGATAGTAAGAGATTTTATAGTTATATAAAAAGAAAAAGGGTGGCTAAAGTAAATGTTGGTCCCTTAGAGGATGAGACCGGGAAATTAATGGTGGGAAATATGGAGATGGCAAATACACTGAATGGATATTTTGTATCAATCTTTACAGTAGAGGAGACTAAGAATATCCCAACACTGGACAAACAGGGGGCTATGGGGGGGAGGAGCTAAACACGATCAAAATCACTAAGGAAATGGTACTCGGTAAAATAATGGGACTCAAGGCGGATAAATCACCTGGACCTAGGGTCTTGAGGGAAGTGGCGGTAGGGATTGTGGATGCATTGGTACTAATTTTCCAAAACTCCCTGGACTCAGCAAAGATCCCGGCAGACTGGAAAACTGCTAATGTAACACCCTTATTTAAAAAGGGCAGTAGACAGAAGGCTGGAAACTATAGACCGAATAGATACTTCATACTAACGTTTGAAGATTTAAAATATATGTTTAGGCAGTCATTACTAATACACCTACTGAAATATGATTGCATTTCACTTTTTGCCAATCAGTAATTATCCAGTTTATTACAAAAGTGCAGCTAATGACACAAAAACACCATTGATACTTGGTAGCTGAGTTATCCTAGCAATTAATAACCTGAACTTTGACATTATTCTTTGCATTTTGTAAAAAAAAAAGTGAATGTTACCTATATTTCTCCCTAGACTCCTTGGGTCACACACTTACCATGGTAGAGAGGGCAGGCATACAGTTTTCTCTCGAAAGGTCCTCCAACGTTACTCAGAGGCAGCTGCCAGGAGGTGCTTGAAAGCAGTCAATGGATAATTTCCTGTTGTTTTTCGTTGCCTTATGAGGAATCACCTGGTCTCCAGTCAGCAATTCCTCACAGTAACATTGCTACAGTCAGGCACAAACAGAGTTGGGGATGAAATCTGTACCGCCACATTCTTTCGCACAAGCCAGTTCTCCAAAGGGCTGCACTACCACATACAATATGATGTTGTACATTGCTGTTTAAAATATACTGCACTAACACAGCAGCACATTTATAGAAATTGCATTAAAATTCCAGTAATGGTATTGTGGTTGTTATTCTAGATTCAGTTTTAGGGAAATTGATTTATTTCACCACATTCACTGTTAAAATAAGCAAAATATTTAAAGGAAAGATAATCTGAAGAAATTACTGTAAATAATATGAAAACAGCTTTCAACACAGATCAAATTACCTGGATGTTAACATGCTCACTTTCTGCTGAGTGGTTGCTCTCCACTTGTATTTGATGCAGTTTCTGTAGATCTTCCTCCCTCTTGTGGTCTTGCTGAGCTATTGTAGTCGTCAATTCACTAAGCCTTTAACATAAAGACACAGAGGCCCTGAGTTTCCTCCAAGGGTGCAATCGGCAAATTGCGCTCAAAGTGCACCCGACACTGCGCCCGTCTGGCCGGGGTGAAATTGCGCTCAAGTTTCTGTGCAAACTAATTAACGCCCAAGCGTAAAATCTCTCATGAATCAGCACAATCAACAAGTGTAATTGGGCATGACCAATTTGTGACTGGAACAGAGCCAATTAATTAACATAAGCCCAAGGTGCTGGGGTGGAGTAACATAGAAACATAGAACAGTACAGCACAGTACAGGCCCTTCGGCCCTCGATGTTGTGCCGAGCATTGTCCGAGACCAAGATCAAGCTATCACACTCCCTATCACTCTGGTGTGCTCCATGTGCTTATCCAATAACCGCTTGAAAGTTCCTAAAGTGTCCGATTCCACTATCACAGCAGGCAGTCCATTCCACACCCCAACCACTCTCTGAGTAAAGAATCTACCTCGGACATCCCTTCTATATCTCCCACCATGCACCTTATAGTTATGCCCCCTTGTAACAGCTGCCTCTACCCGAGGAAATAGTCTCTGAACATCCACTCTATCTATCCCCCTCATCATCTTATAAACCTCTATTAAGTCGCCTCTCATCCTCCTCCGCTCTAAAGAGAAAAGCCCCAACTCCCTCAATCTTTCCTCATAAGACCTCCCCCCCAAACCAGGCAGCATCCTGGTAAATCTCCTTTGCACTCTTTTCAATGCTTCCACGTCCTTCCTATAGTGAGGTGACCAGAACTGCACACAATATTCCAAATGTGGTCTCACCAAGGTCCTGTACAGTTGCAGCATAACCTCACGGTTCTTAAACTCAAACCCTCTGTTAATAAACGCCAACACACCATAGGCCTTCTTTACTGCTCTATCCACTTGAGTGGCAACCTTCAGAGATCTGTGGATATGAACCCCCAGATCCCTCTGCTCCTCCACGTTCCTCAGAACCCTGCCGTTGACCCTGTAATCCTTATTCAAATTTGCCCTACCAAAATGAATCACCTCGCACTTATCAGGGTTAAATTCCATCTGCCATTTTTCGGCCCAGCTCTGCATCCTATCAATGTCTCTTTGCAGCCTACAACTGCCCTCCACCTCATCCACTACTCCACCAATCTTGGTGTCATCAGCAAATTTACTGATCCACCCTTCAGTCCCCTCCTCTAAGTCATTGATAAAAATCACAAACAGCAGAGGACCCAGCACCGACCCCTGTGGCACCCCGCTGGTAACTGGTCTCCAGTCCGAAAATGTTCCATCCACCACCACCCTCTGCCTTCTATGAGATAGCCAGTTACTTATCCAATCGGCCAAATTTCCCTCTATCCCACAACTCCATACTTTCTTCATGAGACGACCATGGGGAACCTTATCAAACGCCTTACTAAAATCCATGTATACGACATCAACTGCTCTACCTTCATCTACACACTTAGTTACCTCCTCAAAGAATTCAATCAAATTTGTTAGGCAAGTCTTACCCTTCACGAATCCGTGTTGACTATCCCTGATTAAGTTGCCCCTTTCCAAATGGTCATAAATCCTATCCCTCAGGACCTTTTCCATTATCTTACCAACCACCGAAGTAAGACTAACCGGCCTATAATTACCAGGGTCATTCCTATTTCCTTTCTTGAAGAGAGGAACAACATTCACCACTCTCCAGTCCTCTGGCACCATCCCCGTGGACAGTGAGGACCCAAAGATCAAAGCCAGAGGCTCTGCAATCTCCTCCCTTGCCTCCCAAAGAATCCTAGGATATATCCCATCTGGCCCAGGGGACTTATCGACCCTCAGGTTCTTCAAAATTGCTAAAACATCTTCCCTCAGAACATCTACCACCTCCAGCCTATCCACCTTTATCACACTCTCATCCTCAAGAACATGGCCCCTCTCCTCGGTGAACACTGACGAAAAGTATTCATTCATCACCTCTCCTATCTCTTCTGACTCCATGCACAAGTTCCCACTACTGTCCTTGACCGGCCCTACCCTCACCCTGGTCATTCTTTTATTTCTCACATAAGAGTAAAAAGCCTTGGGGTTTTTCTTGATCCGACCCGCCAAGGACTTCTCATGCCCCCTCCTAGCTCTCCTAAGCTCTTTTTTTAGCTCATTCCTTGCTACCTTGTACCCCTCAATCGACCCAACTGAACCTTGTTTTCTCATCCTTACATACGCTTCCTTTTTCCTCTTGGCTAGACATTCAACCTCTTTTGTGAACCATGGTTCTCTCACTCGGCCATTTCCTCCCTGCCTGACAGGGACATACCTATCAAGGACACGCAGTAATTGCTCCATGAAAAAGCTCCACTTTTCGTTTGTGCCTTTCCCTGATAGTTTCTGTTCCCATCTTATACTCCCTAATTCTTGCCTAATCGCATCATAATTACCCCTCCCCCAATTATAAACCCTGCCCTGCCGTATGGCCCTATCCCTCTCCATTGCAATAGTGAAAGTTACCGAATTGTGGTCACTATCTCCAAAGTGCTCTCCCACATACAAATCAAACGCTTGGCCCGGTTCATTACCCAGTACCAAATCCAACGTGGCCCCACCTCTTGTCGGCCTATCCACATATTGTGTCAGGAAACCCTCCTGCACACACTGTGCAAAAACTATCCCATCCGAACTGTTTGACCTATAAAGGTTCCAATCAATATTTGGAAAGTTGAAGTCACCCATGACAACTACTCTGTGACCTCCACACCTATTCATAATCTGCTTTGCAATTTCTTCCTCCACATCTTTATTACTATTTGGGGGCCTGTAGAAAACTCCTAACAACGTGACTGCTCCTTTCCTATTTCTAACTTCAGCCCATATTACCTCAGACGGCAGATCCCCCTCGAACTGCCTTTCTGCCGCTGTTAAACTATCCTTGATTAACAATGCTACTCCTCCACCTTTCTTACCAACTTCCCTACTCTTACTGAAACATCTATACCCCGGAACTTCCAACAACCATTCCTGTCCCTGTTCTACCCATGTCTCCGTAATGGCCACCACATCGTAGTCCCAAGTACCAATCCACGCTCCAAGTTCTCCTACCTTATTCCGGATGCTCCTTGCATTGAAGTAGACACACTTCAAGCCATCTTCCTGTCTGCCGGTACATTCCTGCGACCTTGATACCCTCCTCAGTACCTCCCTACACTCACCACTGGCTCGTGGACTACAGCCCTTTTTCCCATCCCCCTGACAAATTAGTTTAAACCCCCCCGAAGAGCCGTAGCAAATTTCCCTCCCAGGATATTGGTGCCCCTCTGGTTCAGGTGCAAACCGTCCTGTTTGTACAGGTCCCACCTTCCCCAGAATGTGCTCCAATTATCCACATAACTGAAACCCTCCCCCCTACACCATCCCTGCAGCCACGTGTTTATCTGCACTCTCTCCCTGTTCCTCAACTCGCTAGCACGTGGCACCGGCAACAAACCAGAAATTACAACATGGTTTGTACTGGCTCTCAGCTTCCAACCTAGCTCCCTAAATTCCTGTTTTAAATCCCCGTCCCTTCTCCTACCTATGTCGTTGGTACCGATGTGTAACAGGTGAGGAAAAAAAATTCCCCTTCAGAGTAAGACTGGAGACTACAAGGTATGTAGCATTTATCTCTGCCCTGCAAAATTTTACAGTAATTAATTTAAATTGCTCTCTACAGAGTCTGAAGTATTTTTTAACTTTTCCTTCCCAGTAGAGGAATAGCCAGAAAATGAGCCACCCTTCAAGTTTTTTTTTAAAAAGATATATGATTTCTGCAGCAGCAGTGCAGGCTCGAGGTGCAATGTAATGAACTGCCTTGAAACAAGTGCAATGTAATGAACCGCCCTCAAACAAGTGCAATGTAATGAACCGCTCTCAAACAAGTGCAATGTAATGAACCGTTCTCAAACAAGTGCAATGTAATGAACCGCCTTGAAACAATCGCAATGTAATGAACCGCCTTGAAACAAGCGCAATGTAATGAACCGCCTTCAAACAAGTGCAATGTAATGAACCGCCCACAAACAAGCGCAATGTAATGAACCGCCCTCAAACAAGTGCAATGTAATGAACCGTTCTCAAACAAGTGCAATGTAATGAACCGCCCTCAAACAAGTGCAATGTAATGAACCGCCCTCAAACAAGCGCAATGTAATGAACCGCCCTCAAACAAGCGCAATGTAATAAACCGCCTTCAAACAAGTGCAATGTAATGAACCACCCTCAAACAAGCGCAATGTAATGAACCGCCCTCAAACAAGTGCAATGTAATGAACCGTTCTCAAACAAGTGCAATGTAATGAACCGCCCTCAAACAAGCGCAATGTAATGAGCTGCCTTGAAACAAGCGCAATGTAATGAGCCGCCCTCAAACAAGCGCAATGTAATGAACCGCCTTGAAACAAGCGCAATGTAATGAACCGCCCTCAAACAAGCGCAATGTAATGAGCTGCCTTGAAACAAGCGCAATGTAATGAGCCGCCCTCAAACAAGTGCAATGTAATGAACCGTTCTCAAACAAGTGCAATGTAATGAACCGCCCTCAAACAAGCGCAATGTAATGAACCGCCCTCAAACAAGCGCAATGTAATGAGCTGCCTTGAAACAAGCGCAATGTAATGAGCCGCCCTCAAACAAGTGCAATGTAATGAACCGTTCTCAAACAAGTGCAATGTAATGAACCGCCCTCAAACAAGCGCAATGTAATGAACCGCCCTCAAACAAGCGCAATGTAATGAACCGCCTTGAAACAAGCGCAATGTAATGAGCCGCCTTGAAACAAGCGCAATGTAATGAGCCGCCTTGAAACAAGCGCAATGTAATGAGCCGCCTTGAAACAAGCGCAATGTAATAAACCGCCTTCAAACAAGCGCAATGTAATGAACCGCCTTGAAACAAGCGCAATGTAATGAACCGCCCTCAAACAAACACAATGTAATGAACCGCCCTCAAACAAGCGCAATGTAATGAGCCGCCTTGAAACAAGCGCAATGTAATGAGCCGCCTTGAAACAAGCGCAATGTAATGAGCCGCCTTGAAACAAGCGCAATGTAATAAACCGCCTTCAAACAAGCGCAATGTAATGAACCGCCTTGAAACAAACACAATGTAATGAACCGCCCTCAAACAAGCGCAATGTAATAAACCGCCTTCAAACAAGCACAATGTAATGAGCCGCCTTGAAATAAGCGCAATGTAATGAGCCGCCTTGAAACAAGCGCAATGTAATAAACCGCCTTCAAACAAGCGCAATGTAATGAACCGCCTTGAAACAAGCGCAATGTAATGAACCGCCTTGAAACAAACACAATGTAATGAACCTCCCTCAAACAAGTGCAATGTAATGAGCCGCCTTGAAATAAGCGCAATGTAATGAGCCGCCCTCAAACAAGTGCAATGTAATGAGCCGCCTTGAAATAAGCGCAATGTAATGAGCCGCCTTGAAACAAGCGCAATGTAATGAATCGCCTTGAAACAAGCGCAATGTAATGAACCGCCTTGAAACAAGCGCAATGTAATGAACCGCCTTGAAACAAGTGCAATGTAATGAACCGCCTTGAAACAAGTGCAATGTAATGAACCGCCTTGAAACAAGTGCAATGTAATGAGCCGCCCTCAAACAAGTGCAATGTAATGAGCTGCCTTGAAACAAGCGCAATGTAATGAACCGCCCTCAAACAAGTGCAATGTAATGAACCGCCCTCAAACAAGCACAATGTAATGAGCCGCCTTGAAACAAGCACAATGTAATGAGCCGCCTTGAAATAAGCGCAATGTAATGAGCCGCCTTGAAACAAGTGCAATGTAATGAGCTGCCTTGAAACAAGCGCAATGTAATAAACCGCCTTCAAACAAGCGCAATGTAATGAACCGCCTTGAAACAAGCACAATGTAATGAGCCGCCTTGAAATAAGCGCAATGTAATGAGCCGCCTTGAAACAAGTGCAATGTAATGAGCTGCCTTGAAACAAGCGCAATGTAATAAACCGCCTTCAAACAAGCGCAATGTAATGAACCGCCTTGAAACAAGCACAATGTAATGAGCCGCCTTGAAATAAGCGCAATGTAATGAGCCGCCTTGAAACAAGTGCAATGTAATGAGCTGCCTTGAAATAAGCGCAATGTAATGAGCCGCCTTGAAACAAGTGCAATGTAATGAGCTGCCTTGAAACAAGCGCAATGTAATGAACCGCCTTCAAACAAGCGCAATGTAATGAGCCGCCCTCAAACAAGCGCAATGTAATGAGCCGCCTTGAAACAAACACAATGTAATGAGCCGCCCTCAAACAAGTGCAATAGGCAGAAACTCATGTTTCAGTCCTGGGGTTGTGGCCAGTTTTGTGGGAGGGAATTGGTTCGGGTGAAGGGTTCAATGGAAGGACTTAAAAGATTGGGGATTTTTGGGCGTAATACAGCTATGGGCGTAACTCATTTACATCTAAAATTCTGCGGTCTTTTACGCTATTTGACTTAAGCTGTTATCCGAGTGGAAATCAGGCGGAAACTCAGGGCCAGAATGTTTTTAATACATCCTCTTATTCCTTAGGCTTCTCAGCAACATGCCAACTATGACTATCAGGACAGGTGACCTGCTCCCAGCATTGTGTCAATGCTGCTGCTTTGACTTGGCAAGGAGTGCAGAACAGTGATCTGGGTATGGCTGTCTTTCAGATAGTCTTTTTCTTTTTGTGAGGGAATGCTTAAGCTCTAATTGTTGGCTCTCAAAGCAACTGAACTAAGATCATGAATTTAGCAGAGTAGGGATCAAACCTATGCTGTGGCAGTGTTGCCCAAAGACTTGTACTATGCTATCAACATTTAAGTGAAGGTGTGAATTCCTATATTTTCACTATTTTACCATGCCACCTGTTTGTGTTTACTGATCAGATATGAAAAATATCTTATGAAATATTACTGTTGTTTATTTAAGGAAGTGTATTGCAGACTAATGCATCTGTATCAAATCTCTCTAATGAATAATTGATGCTTTGACTTCTGTATGCATCGAACCACAAATGTCTTAGTTCTTTTACCTTTTCTGTGCATTTACATCCAGCGATAAAATATATATTAAATTAATACACATAATAATACTTAATTTTGCTGCCCCCCCCCCCCCCAAAAAAAAATCTTGTGAAACATCAGTGAAAGAACTGGCAAACAAAAAGGTGAAACCAGTTGACTCTAATTCGCAAAGTACTTTGGCAAGCTGTGACCTAGCAACACTAGAGGTTGGCACCTCTTTAAACAGCGACTCTCGGGAGACTATCTAGAGCATGTCAAGCTTCATTCAAAATGTCTTGGGCTCAGATATTAATGTAGAGGCAGGTTTTGAGCGGAGTTGGTGGTGGGAGAGTGTGAGGAGATTGCATGTGCGAAAGCCAGAAGTAAAGTCAGCGGGTCGGATTCTCCGATTTCAACTTTATTGAATGGTTATATCTTTCCTTCCAGGTTTTTCATCTCCAAGCTGCGTACCAGGCATGCTGCGCACCCACATGATGCAATCTGAAGTCCACTACTTAAAGGGCCAATGCAGAAATGGAACTTGGAGTTGCCAGCAGGTGTTTAGGATGGAAGGATGGATTCACAAACAGCAAGGGCAGCACCCAGATACAATGATGCTTCCCTCGAATTATTGCTGGGTGCAGTCAGGAGCAGGAGGGACGTACATTTCTCCATCAATGGGAGAAAGAAACCTGCTGCTGTCACCAAGAACGCCTGGTTGGAGGTGGCTGAGGAGGTGAGCAGCAGGAGCATTGTGCCTTGAATACAGTGTAGGAAGCGGTTTATTAACCTTACCAGGTCAGAAAAAGTGAGTACATTTGCTGATTCACCTACATCCTGTGATGCAACCTCCTTCCCCCCCACCCCCCCCACCCCTCACTCTGTCTAGCCACTTAAGTTTCAGCACCACCCATCCTTCACTTTCTAAGCACTTTCTCACCTCCCCATGTAACCATCCATCCCTGCCACTCACCCCAATCCTGAAGCAATATAATGCATCTGTCAGATAGTCACCCTCACCGAGTACACTACATCCATCGGGTGACTATGTGACCTACATACACTCAAGGTCTGTTCTTTCGGCCCTTGTAGGAGAAGAGAGCACAAAACGCAAGAGAGAGGGAGAGGACTGGAGATGGCTCGGAACAAATTATGCAGCTAACAGATGCAAAGGATGATGCCATGGAGATAAGTGGCAGATCTGCATCCCTCTCAATGGAGGTGGAGAGACTGGGAACTCGCAGATGACTGGCGACAGAATTAAAAATATCTCTGACACACATGCTGACTTTATTGCATCAATGACTAAACTATGAGAAGACTGAGTATGGTCATTATCAAGATTGTTACTTTGCTACGACTAATTCATAAGAACATAAGAAATAGGAGCAGAAGTAGGCCATATGGCCCCTCGAGCCTGCTCCGCCATTCAATATGATCATGGCTGATCATTGACCTCAACTCCACTTTCCTGCCCTATCTCCATATCCCTTGATTCTCCTAGAGTCCAAAAATCTAACTATCTCAGCCTTGAATATACTCAAAGACTCAGCATTCACAGCCCTCTAGAGCAGAGAATTCCAAAGATTCACAACCCTCTGAGTGAAGAAATTCCTCCTTATCTTGGTCTTAAATGGCCTACCACTTATCCTGAGACTATGCCCCCTAGTTCTAGACACTCCAGCCAGGGGAAACAACCTCTCAGCATCTACCCTGTCAATCCCCTTCAGAATCTTATATGTTTCAATGAGATCACCTCTCATTCTTCTAAATTCCAGAGAGTATAGGCACAATGTACTCAATCTCTCCTCAGAGGACAACCCTCTCATCCCAGGAATCAATCTAGTGTACCTTCGTTGCACCGCCTCCAAGGCAAGTATATCCTTCCTTAGATAAGGAGACCAAAACTATGCACAGTACTCCAGGTGTGTCTCACCAAAGCCCTGTACAATTGTAGCAAGATTTCCTTATTCTTATACTCCAACCCCCTTGCAATAAAGGCCAACATGCCATTTGCCTTCCTTATTGCTTACTGTACCTGCATGCTAGCTTTCTGTGTTTCTTGCACGAGGACACCCAAATCTCCCTGAACACCAACATTTAAAAGTTTCTCACCATTTAAAAAATATTCTGTTTTTCTATTCTTCCTACCAAAGTGAATAACCTCACATTTCCCTACATTATACTCCATCTGCCACCTTACTGCCCACTCACTTTGTCTATCTATATCCCTTTGCAGACGCTTTGTGTTCTCCTCACAGCTTACTGTCCCACCTAGCTTTGTATCGTCAGCAAACTTGGATACATTACACTCGGTCCCTTCATTTTTTTTAAATTCGATCATGGGATGTGGGCGTCGCTGGCAAGGCCAGCTTTTATTGCCCATCCCTAATTGCCCTTGAGAAGGTGGTGGTGAGCCACCTTCTTGAACCACTGCAGTCCATGTGGTGAAGGTACTCCCACAGTGCTGTTAGGAAGGGAGTTCCAGGATTTTGACCCAGCGACGATGAAGGAATGGCGATATACTTCCAAGTCAGGATGGTGTGTGACTTGGAGGGGAACTTGGAGGTGGTGGTGTTCCCATGCGCCTGCTGCCCTTGTCCTTCTAGGTGGTAGAGGTCGAGGGTTTGGGAGGTGTTGCCGAAGAAGCCTTGGTGAATTGCTGCAGTGCATTTGTAGATGGTACACACTGCAGCCACGGTACGCCGGTAATGGAGGGAGTGAATGTTTAAGGTGGTGGATGGGGTGCCAATCAAGTGGGCTGCTTTGTCCTGGATGGTGTCGAGCTTCTTGAGTGCTGTTGGAGCTGCACTCATCCAGGCAAGTGGAGAGTATTCCATCACACTCCTGACTTGTGCCTTGTAGATTGTGGAAAGGCTTTGGAGAGTCAGGAGGTGAGACACTCGCCGCAGAATACCCAGCCTCTGACCTGCTCTTGTTGCCACAGTAATTATGTGGTTGGTCTAGTTATGTTTCTGGTCAATGGTGACCCCCAGGATATTGATGGTGGGGGATTCGGCGATGATAATGCCGTTGAATATCAAGGGACAGTGGTTAGACGCTCGCTTGTTTGAGATAGTCATTGCCTGGCACTTGTGTGGCGCGAATGTTACCTGCCACATATCAGCTCAAGCCTGAATGTCGTCCAGGTCTTGCTACATGCGGGTATGGACTGCCTCATTATCTGAGGCGTTGTGAATGGCACTGAACACTGTGCAGTCATCAGCGAACATCCCCACTTCTGACCTTATGTTGGAGGGAAGGTCATTGATGAAGCAGCTGAAGATGGTTGGGCCTAGGACACTGCCCTGAGGAACTCCTGCAGCGATGTCCTGGAGCTGTGATGATCGACCTCCAACCACCACAACCATTTTCCTTTGTGCTAGGCATGACTCCAGTCAGTGGAGAGTTTTCCCCCCCAATTCCCATTGACTTCTGTTTTACTAGGGCTCCTTGATGCCACACTCGGTCAAATGCTGCCTTGATGTCAAGGGCAGTCACTCTCATCTCACCTCTGGAATTCAGCTCTTTTGTCCATGTTCGGACCAAGGCTGTAATGAGGTCTGGAGCAGAGTGGTCCTGGCGGAACCCAAACTGGGTGTCAGTGAGCAGGTTATTGGTGAGTAAGTGCTGCTTGATAGCACTGTTGATGACACCTTCCATCACTCTGCTGATGATTGAGAGTAGACTGATGGGGTGGTAATTGGCCGGATTGTATTTGTCCTGCTTTTTGTGCACAGGACATACCTGGGCAGTTTTCCACATTGTCGGATAGATGCCAGTGTTGTAGCTGTACTGGAACAGCTTGGCTAGAGGCGCGGCTAGTTCTGGAGCACAAGTCTTCAGCATGACAGCCGGGATGTTGTTGGAGCCCACAGCCTTTGCTGTATCCAGTGCGCTCAGCCATTTCTTGGTGTCACGTGGAGTGAATCGAATTGGCTGAAGACTGACTTCTGTGGTGGTGAAGACCTCAGGAGGAGGCCGATATGGATCATCCACTCAGCACTTCTGGCTGAAGATGGTTGCAAACGCTTCAGCTTTGTCTTTTGCACTCACGTGCTGGGCTCCACCATCATTGAGGATGGGGATATTCATGGAGCTTCCTCCTCCCATTAGTTGTTTAATAGCCCACCACCATTCACGACTGGATGTGGCAGGACTGCTGAGCTTTGATCTGATCCGTTGATTGTGGGATCGCTTAGCTCTGTCTATAGCATGCTGCTTCTGCTTTTTAGCATGCATGTAGTCCTGTGTTACAGCTTCCCCAGGTTGGCACCTCATTTTTAGGTACGCGTGGTGCTGCTCCTGGCATGCTCTTCTACACTCCTTATTGAACCAGGGTTGGTCCCCTGGCTTGATGGTAATGGTAGAGTGAGGGATATGCTGGGCCATGAGGTTACAGATTGTGGTGGAATACAATTCTGCTGCTGCTGATGACCCACAGTGCCTCATAGATGCCCAGTTTTCAGCTGCTAGATCTGTTCTGAATCTATCCCATTTAGCACGGTGGTAGTGCCACACACGATGGAGGGTGTTCTCAGTGTGAATATTTCTTGAAATGCTAGTCACTGCTTATCTACCGCCATACCTTTTAATCTATTTTTCCAATCTACCTTAGTCGACTCGCCCCTCATACCGATGTAATTGGTTTTATTTAAGTGTAAGACTCTAGTTTCAGACTGAGGCAAGTCATTCTCAAACTTAATGTGAAATTCATATCACTTTTTTTTGCCTTCCAGGGCCTTCACGTGTTCAGCAAGTGTTACTGGAGATGCACGAGAACGAATCCTCAGAGGACCTCATTCCTTTTGAGGGTGCCCTGTCACAGGACGTACAGCTATGCACCTGCACAAATATTCGCACTTCGGTGGGCCCAGTTAGAGAGTTAGTTGGGTTTTTCACCTGGTGATTCACAATTCACAAGTGAGCACGAGCAGACACTGGTGGCAGGGACAGCTGTGGAGAGTTAGCATGGAGGCAATCCTCTCCAAGCTATGCTCAGCTGGCCACAGATACTGAACCCCAGGCCCAGGGGCCAATCATTGAGAAGGAGAATGATAGAGGTACATCAGCAAATTTGTGAGGTATTGACAGATGAGCCACGCACAGTCTCCACAATAGCGGAGAGGATAGAGGAGTCCAACTTGATCAATAGTGAATTGGTGGCACAGGTAACTGCGAGATTGTCTGCCATGGAGAGAGTGTCCGCCTCCCTGGAGCTTCACGCCAGCTGTCAAATGAGTCCATGCAATCATGACCACATGCCAACATGTCTGCCGCGTTAAACAAGATGACAGATACCTTATCCTGATCTTCACCAAGTTGGACTGCAGCAGAGTAGTAGGAGTGATGTAGCGCTGGCCCAGGAGAGGGATGATGGTGAAAGGAGACATGGAAGTGGCAACGCCACTCAAAGCGCATCCACTTCTCACCCGTTGCCCCCTAAACCAACCCCCGCAGCCAGTACCCGACATGCTACCTATGACACACGTGGTGTTCATGAGACTCTCACCGTAGCACTTCTGCCATGGATGTGGATTGACTTCCTTGTTTAATGCAGTGTCAAAGAAATCCATGGCACCTCCCATCCTGCTGGTGTCTGTTTGAAAGGCTCCAAACTTCTCAAAAACCTCTCTGCTGACAAGAACTCTCTGCTAAACGTTTACCAGAGGGAATTGACAAAGCAGCTGTAAGCACTGAATCTTTATTAAGATTGGGCAATCTGAATTTTAAAGACCCATGAAGTGCACCTCAATCTCGCCTCCTTTTCACTGGCGAGTTTTCCGAGCCCCGGGAAATCCAGGCTGGAGATGTTAAATTCAAGAGAATGCTGAACTCCATTGAGAATCCCCTCATTTTCATGTAATTATGCTGTTATTGATGCGTTAAATGCCCACCTTAAAGATGTTCTGCTCTTCTCTCCGACAGAATTTCAGTTTATCTCTTTTACCTTGTTCCCCTTCATTGCTTTGTTTCCCTTCTTATGTTTGATCAGTATCTACGAAAACTCGCTTTCACAGCCACATCTCTTTCCTCAGCAACTGTCCCCTGTTCCGACTTATTCAACATGGATTCCAACTTAAATTCCATCCTTCATGTTTCGGATCCATCCATGATTACAGATATCTCTATGATATTCATCATTCCTCGCACCACTGCTCTTGCCGCTTCCTGAGATTGCCATGTGCCGCCACATGCACGCTCTCGACCTCTCTCTTCAGCAGCACCGACTCACTATCTCAGAGCTGTCCTCATCTATAGTTCCATTTCATCCTGTGCCTCATAAGCCGCTTTAACAAAAAACCGTTTTTCTTCCTTTCAGCAGTCAAGGACCACAAGCTTCAACAATTCTTAGATACCAATGCCCCTCCGGATCCTTCCAAGCAGAGTCAGCATGGTTTTATGAAAGGGAAATCATGTTTGACAAATTTGCTGGAGTTCTTTGAGGATGTAACGAGCAGGGTGGATAAAGGGGAACCAGTAGATGTAGTGTATTTGGATTTCCAGAAGGCATTCGATAAGGTGCCTCATAAAAGGTTACTACACAAGATAAGAGCTCACGGGGTTGGGGGTAATATATTAGCATGGCTAGAGGATTGGCTAACTAACAGAAAACAAAGAGTCAGGATAAATGGGTCATTTTCCGGTTGGCAAACTGTAACTAGTGGGGTGCCACAGGGATCAGCGCTGGGGCCTCAACTATTTACAATCTATATTAATGACTTGGATGAAGGGACCAAGTATAATGTAGCCAAATTTGCTGATGATACAAAGATAGGTGGGAAAGCAAGTTGTGAAGAGGGCACAAAGAATCTGCAGATAGGCTCAGTGAGTGGGCAAAAATTTGGCAGATCGAGTATAATGTGGGAAAATGTGAGGTTATCCACTTTGGTAGGAAAAATAAAAAAGCAAATTATTATTTAAATGGAGAGAAATTACAAAATGTTACAGTACAGAGGGATCTGGGGGTCCTTGTACATGAAACAAAAAAAAGTTAGCATGCAGGTACAGCAAGTAATTAGGAAGGCAAATGGAATGTTGGCCTTTATTGCAAGGGGGACGGAGTATAAAAGTAGGGAAGTCCTGCTACAACTGTACAGGGTATTGGTGAGACCACACCTGGAGTACTGCGTACAGTTTTGGTCTCCTTATTTAAGGAGGGATATACTTGCATTAGAGGCAGTTCAGCGAAGGTTCACTAGGTTGATTCCTCAGATGAAGGGGTTATCTTATGAAGAAAGGTTGAAAAGGTTGGGCCTATACTCATTGGAGTTTAGAAGAATGAGAGGAGATCTTATTGAAATATATAAGATGCTGAGGGGACTTGACAAGGTAGATGCAGAGAGGATGTTTCCCCTCGTGGGGGAATCTAGAACTAGGGGGCATAGTTTCAGAATAAGGGGTCGCCCATTTAAAACGGAGATGAGGAGGAATTTCTTCTCTCAGAGGGTCGTAAATCTGTGGAATTCTCTACCCCAGAGAGCTGTGGAGGATGGGTCATTAAGTATATTTAAGGTGGAGATAGACAGACTTCTGAACGATAAGGGAGTGAAGGGTTATGGGGAGCGGGCAGGGAAGTGGGGTTGAGGCCAAGATCAGATCAGCCATGATCTTATTGAATGGCGGAGCAGGCTCGAGGGGCCAAATGGCCTACTCCTGCTCCTATTTCTTATGTTCTTATGTTCTTCTTCCCCTTCACTTTCCTCTGACCCCATCCTTCCTTCCAATCTCACCCTTTGCCGTGATTTCACTATCCCCTCCGACCTTCCCCTCTCTGACCCCGAACAATCAGTCCTCAGTAAAGACCTCAGCTTTGTCCCTTTACGCCCCCACCTCAATGAATTTCGAGCTTGGCATGATGCCGAGCTCTTCTTCCGTCGCCTCCATGCCCACTTCTTTGGCCAGGAGTCTTCCCCCACAATCCCATCTTCAGAATTCTCATTCCACTTGGATCCCTCCCTCTGGCCTCTTACCTCTCTAGATCTTTTCATTGGGAACTGCCAGCGTGACATTGGCCATCTCAATTTCTCTGCTCCCCTCACTCACTCTAGCCTATCTCCCTCTGAACTTGCAGCACTCTGTTCTCTCAGGTCCAATTCTGACATTGTCATTAAACCTGTTGACAAAGGTGGCATTGTTGTTGTTTGGTGGACGGATCTCTACCTTGCGGAGGCTGAATGCCACCTCTCTGACACCTCCTCCTAACTTCCTCTGGATCATGACCCTCACCACCAAACATCAAGCCATCGTTTCCCAGACCGTCACTGGCTTCATCTCCTCTGGAGATCTTCCACCTCATGGCCTCCAACCTTACAGTCCCCAATCCCACACAGCCCACTTCTACCTCCTTCCCAAGATCCACAAACAGGACTGCACTGGTAGACCCATCGTTTCAGCCTGTTCTTGCCCCACGGAACTTATTTCTTCCTATCTTGACTCTATTTTTTCTCACCTTGTCCATTCTCTTCCTACCTACATCCACAACTCTTCTGATGCCCTCCATCACTTTAACAGTTTCCAGTCCCCAACCGTCTCCTTTTCACCATGGACGTCCAATCCCTCTACACCTCTATCCCCAACCAAAACGGCCTGCGGGTCCTCTGCTTCTTCTTTGAATGGAGGCCCAACCAGTCCCCATCCACCACCCCTCTGCCTGGCTGAACTTGTCCTTACTTCGAACAACTTATCCTTTAATTCCACTCACTTCCTCCAAATAAAACGTATTGCTATGGGAACCCATATGGGTCCTAGCAATGCCTGCCTTTTTGTGGGATACGTAGAACATTCTTTAATCCAGTCCTACACAGGTCTCCTCCCTTACCCCTTTTACCGGTACATTGATGATTGTATTGGTGCCGCTTTCTGCTCTCGTCCCGAACTGGAAAATTTCATCAACTTTGTTTCCAATTTCCACTCTTCCCTCACCTTCACATGATCCATCTCCGACTCTTCCGTTCTCTTCCTCAACTTCTCTATCTCCATTTCTGGGGATAGGCTGTCAACCAGTATCTACTATAACTCCACTGACTCCCACAGCTACCTTGATTATACTTCCTCCCACCCCGCTTCCTGTAAGGACTCTATTCCATTCTTCCAGTTTTGCCTTCGCATCTGATCTGACGATGCCACCTTCCATACCTGTGCTTACGATATGTCTTCCTTTTTCCTCAACCGAGGCTTCCCGTCCACCATGGTTGACAGGTCCCTTGACCATGTCCGTCCCGTTTCCCGCACTTTTGCTCTCACCCCCTTCCCCTCCCTCCCAGAACCACAATAGGGTTCCCCTTGTCCTGACCTTCCACCCCACCAGCCTCCACATTCAACGGATCATCCTCCGCCATTTCCGCCACCTCCAACGTGATGCCACCACCAAACAAATCTTCCCCTCCCCTCCCCTTTCAGCATTCCGAAGGGACCATTCCCTCCGCAATACCCTGATCCACTCTTCAATCACCCCAACACCTGCTCACCTTCCCATGGCACCTTCCCGTGCAAGCATAGGAGATGCACACCTGCCCTTTCACTTCCTCCCTTCCCACCATCCAGGGCCTCCTTCCAGGTGAAACAATGATTTACTTGTACTTCTTTCAATTTAGTATACTGTATTCACTGCTCATAATGCGGTCTCATCTACATTGGGGAGACCAAACGCAGATTGGGTGATCACTTTGCAAACTCCACACTTGCAAACTGTGTTTATTACCTAAGATTACTTCATCTGGGATATCAAATATAGCAAACTGCTGTTTGCAATTGCAGTTACATATTTATTCTTAGTATTGGTCAATTTATTGAGTTCCAACAATTTTTAAAATTTATTTATGGGATGTGGGCATCGCTGGCATGGCCAGCATTTATTGCCCATCCCTAATTGCCTTTGAGAATTAACAAGTAGTCTACAATTATTAATATTGATTTGAATTAAATTCAGATATCGGTCCTAACTTTTGATCATGATCTGCTCAGAATGCCCTGTCCTCACAGTGGCTCTTTGCATAATTTCTTTGTGACATCTCTTGCTAACATTTTGGATTTTTCAATCCCTTGATGGTTCTGATGTACTTTTACCAACACAAATTTTCTCAGACTGTCAGGCATAAACACTTTGTGATTTACATATTTTATATAGAATTTACATCGCGTGTTTGAAGATAAGCTCCTCTTCTTTTGCAAATTCATTCTCAGCATTCCCAATACTGTTGTATTCAAGGATCAATTTCAGATTCCATGTCTGAAAATGCTTTCAGGATCAGGAAATTAAATTTTTGTAACAACTGGTCTTCCACGTTTTCAGTTATCATCTCATCTCTTGTCTTGCTTGCAACATAGGGAGACAGGATACCATACATAGTTATTTGATCAACATTGTCACCTGTGCTTTCGATGGCAGGTAAATAGTTTTAACTCAGTGAATCAGACATACAGCTCTGTACTACCTTCTTGTATTCTACTGCCAAACTGGACTGATGCAACTTAAGCAACACACTCTGCAGTCTTTGTGAAGTTTTCCTTTAATTTTCAATTTTTCTGTTTTTCAAGGCGAAGGGTCTTGGTGCTAAGGAATAGAATTCTTCCCATTTCAGGCACCCAGAGCCAACATCAAGCACTTCCAGGTGAGGTATAGTAAAACGAGATGCGAAGTAAAACCTTCTCTATCTTGCCCTATCTCAGAAGATCACCCCCTACTGCACTAGAATGACATTTTTTTTCCATTTCCTGCAACAGCTATCTCCAAGTGAGATTCCCAATTTACCTAATTGGATTGAGACTGACCAAACTTATTTCATGATGCGGAGATGCCGGTTTTGGACTGGGATGGACAAAAATGAGAAGTCGCACAACACCAGGTTATAGTCCAACAGTTTTATTTAAAATTACGAGCTTTCGGAGCTGCTGCCCCTTCGTCAGGTAGAGGTACATTGAGGGAATCTATTACACAGTATATCACAGAATCACAGAGTCCCCACAGTGCAGATAGAGGCCATTTCGGCCCATCGAGCCTGCACCGACACATATCCCACCCTATCCCCGTAACCCCACGTATTTAATCCCCCTAACACTAAGGGTCAATTTATCATAGCCAAAACAACCTAACCCGCACATCTTTGGACTGTGGGAGGAAACCGGAGCACCCGGAGGAAACCCACGCAGACACGGGGAGAATGTGCAAACTCCACACAGACAGTCACCCGAGGCCGGATTCGAACCCAGGTCCCTGGCGCTGTGAGGCAACAGTGCCAGACACAGTGGCAATTATATACACAGAGAGCAATTTGTCTGCAGAGATACAATCTGTTAGGAAGGCATTACATCAAAGACACATCAGAGTACAGCTAAGACAATGAGGTGGGTCACAGGGGGTCCAACGTGTCAAATGTTGCCGTCTGCAGTTGAGCTTTTAACTTTTTTTTTTGATTGTTTTTTTTTGTGTTTTTTTTTAAAACTGTAAAGACAGACAACGATGTCGAGTCACGTCTGTAGCGTGACATGAACCCGAGATCCCTATTGAGGCCGTCCTCATGGGTGCGGAACTTGGCTATCAGTTTCTGCTTGATGATTTTGCGTTGTCGTGTGTCTCGAAGGCCGCCTTGGAGAACGCTAACCTGCAGATCCGAGGCTGAATGTCCTTGACTGCTGAAGTGTTCCCCGACTGGGAGGTAACAATCCTGCCTGGCGATTGTTGCACGGTGTCCGTTCATACGTTGTCTCAGTGTCTGCATGGTCTCGCCGATGTACCATGCTCCGGGGCATCCTTTCCTGCAACGTATGAGGTAGACAACGTTGGCCGAGTCACATGAGTATGTACCATGTACCTGGTGGGTAGTGTCCTCACGTGTGATGATGGTATCTGTGTTGATGATCTGGCATGTCTTGCAGAGGTTGCCGTGGCAGGGTTGTGTGGTGTCGTGGTCGCTGTTCTCCTGACAGCTGGATAATTTGCTGCGAACGATGGTACTTTTGAGGTTAGGCGGCTGCTTGAAGGCGAGTAGTAGAGGCGTGGGGATGGCCTTAGCAAGGTGTTCGTCGTCATCGATGACATGTTGAAGGCTGTGAAGAACATAGCGTAGTTTCTCCGCTCCGGGGAAGTACTGGACGACGTAGGGTACTCTGTTGGTTGTGTCCCGTGTTCGCCTTCTGAGGAGGTCTATGCGGTTTTTCGCTGTGGCCCGTCGGAACTGTCGATCGACGAGTCGAGCGTCATATCCCGTTCTTACGAGGGCGTCTTTCAGCGTCCGTAGGTGTCCATCGCGTTCCTCCTCGTCTGAGCAGATCCTGTGTATTCGCAGGGCTTGTCCATAGGGGATGGCTTCTTTAACGTGGTTAGGGTGGAAGCTGGAGAAGTGGAGCATCGTGAGGTTGTCCGTGGGCTTGCGGTAGAGTGAAGTGCTGAGGTGTCCGTCTTTGATGGAGATTCGTGTGTCCAAGAATGAAACCGATTCTGAGGAGTAGTCCATGGTGAGTTTGATGGTGGCATGGAACCTGTTAATGTTATCGTGTAGTCTTTTCAGTGATCCTTCGCCGTGGGTCCAAAGGAAGAAGATGTCATCGATGTATCTGGTGTACAGCGTTGGTTGGAGGTGCTGTGCAGCGAAGAAGTCTTGCTCGAACTTGTGCATGAAGATGTTGGCGTATTGGGGTGCGAATTTGGTCCCCATGGCTGTTCCGTGTGTTTGGGTAAAAAACTGGTTGACGAAGGTGAAGACATTGTGATCAAGGATGAAGCGGATGAGTTGTAGGATGGCGTCTGGAGATTGGCTGTTGTTGGTGTTGAGTACTGAGGCTGTCGCAGCGATGCCGTCATCGTGGGGGATATTGGTGTAGAGTGCCGATACGTCCATCGTGGCGAGGAGTGTTCCTGGTTCAACTGGTCCATGGGTGCTGAGTTTCTGCAAGAAGTCTGTAGTGTCGCGACAGAAGCTGGGGGTTCCCTGTACGATGGGTTTCAGGATGCCCTCGACGTACCCAGAGAGGTTCTCACACAGGGTTCCGTTGCCTGATACGATAGGACGTCCGGGTGTGTTGGCTTTGTGTATCTTTGGGAGGCAGTAGAAGTCTCCTACGCGGGGAGTACGTGGGATGAGAGCGCGTAGGATGTTTTGAAGGTCTGGATCGAAGGTCTTGATCAGTCTGTTGAGTTGGCGGGTGTGTCTTATTTCTTATTTCAGCTAGCTCCTTTGCAGTCAGCAGACAGAAACGATGAAGCAGCATTTTCACAATTGCCTCAAGAGGTTTATGATCACACCTCACAACATTTCTTGCATAGATTTATTGTTGGGACTTTTTGCATTCAAATATTACAGCTGCAAAGTCTTCTACTATTTGGGGATATCTGTAGTGAGTTATTGTAAATACTCAAAAAACATACACTATGCTTGTTCTTCCGACAATAATATGGAACCCATTTCTGAACTAAAAGCATCAACACTAATCCTCACTGGCTTGATCATCTCGTAGCACTTCCATCAAAAAGTGTCCTGAACACTTCAATCATGCTCCATGCCATGTCATGTCTTTTTCAAGTAGTTTCCTTAGCAGTATTGTGACATCACAAGTTAGACAGGAATTTGCCAATATACTGTTGTCAGTCTTTTTAGTTGCTTGTTTTTTTCCTGCGTTTGCTTGCTGCCACCTTTTTTCATCTGTCTTGAGGCCTCAGGATATTATCTACAATAACTTTCACTCCTTCAATGGTATCTAGCATCCATGGTATAATGCATTAAAAATAATTCTGGTCTGAGGTGATCCCAAATGGTATTCTGGTCTATGTAAATCTCCCAAAAGGACTATTAAATGTGCACAACTTTGATGAGTGTTCAATCAATTGTACTTGCCAATATCCACAATTTGTATCAAGCTTACTGAACATCTTCGCGTTTGATCGCCATGACATTACTTCCTCTATGGTTTACACTGGATAATGTTCTCTTTCTATGACCTTATTTAAGTCTTTAGGATTGAGGTAATATTTCACTCATTAACTATTTGGCTTGACTAATGTCACTGTACTACTGACCCGCTGTCTTGGCTCTTTGACTTCTTTATTATACTAAGTTTCTCCATTATATCTAGCTAATCAAAAACGTTTATCACAAAGGGCAATTGGCACTTTCCTTGGTGGATATATAACTGGTTGACCATATATCTTTAGTCGCATGCTCTGCTTTCCCACTATCTGAAGATTTTAAATGCCAGCATACTTCTCGATCACTTTTAGACATTTATCATTAATGACTACATTAATCTATTTGATCAATCCAGTTAGCATACTCAAAAGACCAATGACTGACTATACCCATTGCTCCAGAATTTGACATTCCAAACTTTGGTATTTTCCTTTATATACACATAACATGTTACATTTTTCTGTGACCAACTTTGCATTAGACTTGCTTAATCTTGTACTTGGCTTCCTGTAAACTGACTGTGGCATGACAGATTGAGCGCCCATCTTTAGTTTAAAACAAACAGTCTGTCATTCATCTTGAGGTTGACTGCCATTATCTGTCTGAATTGCATCCATTAAAAATTCATTTTCACTCTCAGACTTTTTAAATTCTTCACTTCACTGATGAGGGTGGTTTTGCTTTCACTTTGCTACTTTACAAAGTTTTTTTTACACTGCATCCATGTTTAACCATATACTGGTCATTTTTTCCACATGCAATTTACCAAAGTAATTATAGGAAATAGGAGCAGGAGTAGGCCATATGGTCCCTTGAGCCTGCTCGAGCATGAATTATAATTCATGATCTGTTGACCAGCTTGATCTGAGTTTTTTTTTTTTAAATTGAAGTGACATCTCTGATTCACTCATTATTTATAGCACTGCTGGTCTTGTAATGGTGGTCTAGCTGCTCTGCAGATCTAGACTGTTTCTTTGAGTAACATGGATCTGATTTAATCATCTCTTATATGGAGTACTTTGAGGTCTTTAATGAAATTATCCATACGGGACCCGTACTCACAAGACATGCCTTTTTTTTACAAATCACTTATATCTGGATCAATGTTTTCTCCTTGAGTTTGAAACACATAATTGCATGTCTTTGAATTGTAATATTCTTCTGAGGTGTGAATATTCCTCAAACTTGTCCATTAATATCTCCGGTTCCATTTATCCTCTGCCTCACCATACATAAATTATACACCTCCATCACTTTCCAATCTATTGCATGCAGTAAAGTACTGGCCAGCACTTTACCTGTTCTGTCTCCTTATCCTGTTGCTGCTGCATATAAATCAATGCATTTTTTCCAATTTTCCCATGCTTCCAAAACATTTCCTTCTAATCTCAAATGATCTGGGAGTTTTAAACCTTCCGTACAAAGGTTGGTTACCTCTTTAAATAACCAGCCTCAGGAGACTGTAGCATGTCTCAAGCTTTATTCAAAATGTTTGCTTCATTTTCTGAGCATATGGTGGTTTTATATCAATCCCTTCTCTGACTACTCAATAGCTCTATACAACTTTAACATATCATTACAGTCAGTTGACTGTAATTCAAATTTTGGCAATCTGTGACTCGAAGGATTACAGACTAATATTTTGAAGAGCTTTTTGAAAGGGATGTGGGCCCCATTTTCTTAGACACAACTATATTATTTCAGTTGGTCATTGGTAAATAGAAAGCGGTTACCTCACATTAATCTTTTGCTCCAGAATCCTTCCTTCTGATTCAAGAACAGTTAGTCTATTCCTAATGCAAGAGAATGCATCTTCAATTTGCAGCAATCTACAATTTTAAATAAATCTTAGTATTAGCTTTTTGAGTTACATAAAATATCTGTAAGTCAATAACAAACTATTAAAATAATGGTATCGCTGTGGAACACCAAAATAAAACCACTTTCTGACCATATTTTTAATCTATCACACGATATCATATTGTGACTTAATGCTTTTATTATTAATTTATATCATACTGAAGTAACAAAATTCACTAATAGCTATTTTTAAAGATATAATTGTTGGTTCGACAAATTCATAATAAAAATATATACAAAGAAGTTTTTTTTTTAAATCCAACTCAGGTGTCAGGTTAAGGATGATCAATGCCCCATTAGATAATCGAGTTGGATGCCACTTATTGGCTAGTTTTATTGGCAATTATACCGTTCGTTACAAAAGTTAATGAATGTATTTAAAAGTATTCTCAACTCAATAGCATTATTTTTTTTGTCTTGCACGAACCAGTTGTATGACTATGCAAAAATACCCTGTGCTTGATAAATGTGAAAACACAGTCATTGCTCTTACTACTCTGTCCATATAATTTGTTTGCAAAAGCAAAAATTCTTCACATTCACACAACATTTTTTCAAAAGCAGATGGTAGGCGGAGACATCATAATATTCATCACATCTGAGAATTTGAGGATTTGTGATATTGCTTGCCGAAGTCAATAAGCATGCAACACGTCAGAGCTCTTCTCACACAAAACAAATTCTCTAATTTCCTTAGAGTTATAGTTCCAACATGATTTGTTAATAGCTAATAAATCCTGCTTCTCCTATGTAAAAGTCACCATAGAACTAAAGATACTGAAGGAGCTTCTGTGGACTATCAGACAGAGGTATATGATGTACTGAGTCTCTAAACTTCAATGTATATATTTAATCAGGAGCTTTTCCTGTATATATTTTACAAAAGACAGCGTATAAACAAAGCACAAGTATAATATAATTTTACTGCCCCGCTATTCAATTCCTCACAATTTTAGTGTTTACTCCCAACAAATAATTTGACATAACCAAATTAATAAAAAAACTTAAATCATCACTAACATTCATCATCTTACTAGTGTCATTTAAAATATTTGGGGAAAAAAGCAATTTTATTTTTTTTACTATTATAAACAGCAAAAAATCCAAGTTGCCAACAACTACAGTGTATTAAGTATGTGCTGCACTATTGTAAAAAAAAAGGTTTTAACCATATAATAATTTTTTGTGTGTCTATAATGGCCACTGTGAACTGAGCACCTGCCATAACTATGTCAATTTTGCTTTTCTAAATGGATAAGTGTGCGCAGTAAGTCTTTTACTTACTAAACTTTTTCTACTTCTCTTATCTCACCAATCATACTGCACAAAACCTTTCTCCCTACACCAAAAATTATTCCTAAACACACCATACAAAAAACAAATTCTCCGCAATAAGAATGGACCAAAAACATTTCTCTAATCACATTTCAGGAAAAACAATTTCAGACAAATTTTATGACAGTTCCTTACCAGTTTCACTATACAAGTCCCAAAATAAAAACAACATAATAAACATGAAGAAATTTACATTGAGAAAAATCAGAAACTTACTTATAAATGTGCCCATCCCATTTTTCAAACACTCCTTCTAACCCCCCACCTCACCCCAAACAAACCCAACCCAACACACCATGCTCAGCATGAGCATCCGCAACTTTGGGTAAAGCTTCCCTGAAACTTTCAGCCTAGTCAGCTAAAGCCAACATTCTGAGGTACTACAGTACGAATGCAGGCAGATATGCAGCAGAGGGCAACCTGACTTTGTGCCTCCCTCTTGGTCTTGAATCAAGACATGGCTCTCCAGGTCCAAGATTTGGACATTTGCTGCCTTCCCTCCATCCCAGCCCAGGCAGACCTTGGACTATACAACTTAGTTCATTTTCTCCCTTCTATCTTTTTAGAATGAAAGCAGTGAACAAATTGATTTTGTAAATGAAAACCTTAAAGAAAATTCATCACAATCTACAGTGCTAAGAAATGTGTATAGATAATTTAAAACCATAGCCAGAAGTGTTTAAATACAAAGTCAAATTATCCAAAAGTAAACATATTTTGAAACAATAGAAGTAAGCAGGAAAGAATGATTACTGGATTCATTGTAAAACTAAACAAGATCACAAGGTAATTATTGGGGCAGAAGAAGGAAAAACTTTTAAATATTTTGACATGGAAAGCAAAGACAAAATAAATAATTGGGTAGTAACAGATTTTTTTATGCTCTGTCTAATATTTTTGTCCATGAGCAACATCAAGTAGTAATAATACATATACCTCTGTTCGAAGGTGGTCTTTATCTGCATAACTGACTGTTCAGCATAACTTTGAACTTCATTGTGTTTCTGTATACTGGACAACTGTAAAATATATAAATATATTCTTAGTTTCTTCCCAGAGGAAGCCCATATGAAAATTAAGAACTAATCTTTCTCTGACATGGTTTACGATTTCATGATAAATAAAAACTATACATAAATATGAATGTTTAGTTGGCAAAAGAATTTGTCTCAAGTTCCCCTAAACATACAAATCATTTCTAGTTACTTCCAAAGTTACCCATATACTAGCACTGTATTAATATATAACATTATAACAGTAAACTTATTTATGATAATAAAATATTTCAGTGGAAACAGAATAATTCAAGCAGTCAAAACTGTGTGATCACAGCAAGCAACAAGACAGGCAGGGCAACGGTTGGGGCGCTACAGTTGCCCCAATGCCTCTATGGAAGGAGTAGGGGGGAAAAAAAATCAACATTCACCTGGCTGCTATGCAACAACCCATGCCAGAAGTATGTCTGTATGAATTTCAGCCCCACAGTCAAATTAGACTGCCAGCACTCACAGTCAAGGCTCAATAATAACCAATCAGGCAAGGCACCAAGAGGTTCCCAGCATTTGTGGAATTGTGTCCCATCAAGGAATTCATTCCCACAGGAGAGAGGGGAGGAGCAAAATTTGCAAGACAAAATGAAAATGGCCCCACAAGTAAAAGCAACAGAAAAAAAGAGTGCTGTTACCGTCAGACATCATTTACGACACCATTTAAATCTATACTGTGCAAATAGTTTGAATTTACAATTAATACATTCCACCAAGATGAATAATAACAGCAACTTGCATTTATATCGCGCCAGCAACTTAGAAAAAAACATCCCAAGGTGCTTCACATTGATATAAGGAAAAAATTGAACCAAGGCAAAAAAGAACATTATTAACATGCGGAACCAAAAGTTTGGTCAAAGACATGTGGGGAGAAATGGGCTAACCGCCGAAAAAGGGCATGGGGATTGCGAAGCGCGATTAACCCGTGCCTATTCATTGCATTGCAGGCAGCACGATAAATTCATGCTGCCTGTTGCTTTACATGATTGCTGCGTGCAGCCAGTGCTCCCCGCGCTGTTCATTGCCAGCACGCATCAGCAGAAGGCCTCTATATCGCGAGTGGCCAGTGCTAGTTAAAGGCAGCCTGCTCTTCTTAAAGGGAAGATGCACTGTGGCTGCAAGAAGTGGTGGGAGTGTTTTCAAAAGTCAATCTGGGCTGTGATACTTTGAGCAATGGCTGAACATGCGAGAGAGCGAGCATCGAGGTTTCCAGACACTGAACTGGAGGTCTTGGTGGAAGAGGTGGAAAGATGGAGACATGTACTGTATCCGCAGGGGGTCAGGAGGCAGTGGGAAGAAGTAGTGGCGGAGGTCAATGCCAGGAGTGTTGCCCCAAGAACATGGATGCAGTGCAGGAAGAAGTTTAACGATCTCACACAAGTTGTCAAGGTCAGTGAGTTCGTCTTGAAATGGCATATCCTACCAACTGCACCACTAGCCTCATCCACTGCTCAATTCACTATAACACCATCACCCACCTACCAACAATCTCTATGGCCGCGATTTTATCAATGGAGGCGGGTTGGGTGCGGGTCAGGTGGTTTCCGGCTTCCAGTCCCGCCCCCAGCTGCATCCGGCCCACAGACTTGATTTTACGTTGATTGACCTTGTTAAGCCCGCCCTGCGGGCTTGCCGGCCAATTAAGAGGAAGTCGGTCAGATGACATCATTTGATGACGCGTCATCTGCCGGTTTTCATAAAGGGACCATGCACAATTTTTTTTGATAGTTGATTTCTCAGTGTTTGACAGCATTGAGGTGCTGCAAACACTGACAATCACCGCACAAAGGTCACCTCTTGCACCCAGGCTCTCCACTGGCTCCCTCCATAGGCTGGAATAGATGGCAGCTGCAGGTGAGGTGACAGAAGCGATCTGTCACTGGTGAGAGAGGTTCTCCCAATGAGGTGACGCTGGACATGGATTTCAAGACTTGTAACCTAAAGAAATATGTAAATGTATTAAAAATGCATTTCCCAACATTTTCTTACCTCTGAGCCTCACCAGTGCAACATTGGATCCTTCACACCACTTCTGCAGCTGTCATCAATCCAAAAACATTACAGCAAACTCACAACACGCCACACTTACCTGGTGCGGTGTCCGGAAGTTGGAAAACCCGAGGCAGAAGCGGCAAAATTCAAAAGTAGCCTGTCAGCTACTAGCAACTACCAGTTAATAGGCAGGTAATTGCCTTTAATCCTCTTCCCGCCGCTAGGTGTCGGGTCCATGCGCAAATCGGGGACCCGACACTTGGGAAAATTGTTGAGGCGGGTTGACGGCGGGATCGCAACCCGCCGTCAATCAAAACGATTTTACCCTTTGACCCGCCTCCAAACTCGCCCTCTGAGCGCTGGCAAAATCCAGCCCTATCAATCAGGACTCAACCTTTCAATTCATATGCTATACCTCACCTTCACACACTTAGCACTGTTGCAAGCCTCACACCCACAACTCACAGCTTGCACACACTGGCAGCTATTCAACTATATCAGCCACATCACACAAACATGTTGCAGGACACTCACTGACACACTTCTCTCTTTCTTCCAGAAGGTGGTGCACAACAGCAGGCAGCAACTGGAGGAGGAGAAGCGCACCTGCATGTTTTAACCTCTATGGAGGAGACAGTGCTGGCCGTCATGGGAAGGGGCATCACTGAGGACGAGGCCACTGGCAGGGCTGAAGCGATCGATGACGAAGGTATCCGCATACCTAATCCTCCTTCTCATCCCACTTCTCCCTCAATCGCTTTTGACTTAGAAGCTGCAGATGATGTAAGTACGCACTTCTTACTTTCTCCTCTCCCCCACCACAAGCCAGCACTTGTCCCTTTTTCATTTCAGATACACAGGAACTGGGGCCGTCCCAGTCAGTGCAGGAAGAGGAAGAAGGCAGTGAAAATGAAGAGACACCGCCACTCGATCTTACGGTCACAGCCACCAGCTCAGGTACTGACACTGTGCGTATTTTAGAGGCTCGGATGGAGCAGGGAAACACAGTGAAACACCGGGCACAAATGCGCAGGAGCCAGGGTCGGGGGAAAGGATAGAGTATGTGCCAGTTCACCGGAGGGCAAGGTCACACACTAGTTCTGCTGCAGAGGACTCAGATGAGGACTTCGATGGGCCAGGCTACAGAAGGCGGCTAATGGGTGTACCTATCCAAATACTTGGCGCACTGGAAAGCCAGTAGTTGTTAGGTGCGCACACGTGCAAACTTCTTTACCAAGATGGCATCCAGCACACTTCCCGTTGGAAGTGTGTGCGTGCAGCTCAGACACCATTTTCTGGTTGTCACTAGAGAGCCCAATTTCTCCCCCATGGTCTTTAAAGAGGGTCATAAATGAGGAGAGGCAGAAGAGTTTAAGGAGGGAATTCCAGAGTGTGTGGCCGAGGTGGCTGAAGGCATAGTGCGCAATGGTGGAGCAAAGGGAGGGGGTTGCACTGGAAGCCAGAGTCATAGGAATAGAGAGTTTGCCAGGGGGGCCGGGGATTTATAGGACTGGAGGAGGTTGCAGAGACATGACGGTGAGGCAATTAAGCGAATTAAGTACAAGGTGAGAATTGAGAACAAGGTGCCACGAGCCAGTGTAGGTCAGTGATTACAGAAGTGATGGGTGAACAGGACTTCGTGTGGGATAGGATATGGGCAGCAGAGTTTTGGATGAGCTGTAGTTTACACAGGGTTAAGGAAGGGCAGCCGGCCAGGAGAGCATTGGATTACTTTAGTCTGAAGGTAACAAAGGCACGAAGATGGTGTCAGCAGCAGGCTGTGACGGTCGATGTTAGAGACAGTCTTTGTGATGGAGAGAATATGGGTTCAAAAGCTCAGTTTGAGAATGAATAGGATACCAAGGTTGTGAACAGTCTGGTTTAGTCTGAGAGAGTGGTCAGGGAGGGGGATGGAATTGGTGGCAAGTGTACAGAGTTTTGTGGCAGGGGCCAAAGATGATGACTTCCACCTTATGAATTTTTAGCTGCAGGAAATTGTGGCTCATCCAAGACTGTGTGTCGGTCAACAAGTCTGACAACACAGAGGCAGTGGAGAGGTCGAGAAAGGTGGTGGCGAGGTAGAGCTGGATGTCGTCAACAAGCATGTGGAAGGTGACCCTATGTCTGGATGATGTCACCAAGGGGCAGCATGTAGATGAGGAAGAGGAGGGGGCCAAGGATCTATCCTTGGGAGGACTCCAGAGATAATGGCATGGAGGTGGGAATATAAGCCATTGCTGGAGACGCTCTGGCTACGATTGGACAAGCATGAGTGGACCCAAGTGAGGGCAGTCCCACTCAGCTGGACAATAGAGGAAAGGCATTGGAGGAGGATGGTGTGGTTGGCCGTGTCATAAAGTGCAGAGAGAACAAAAAGGGCTATTGCATCACAGTCACAGTCAAAGAGGATGATGTAATTTGTGACTTTGGTTAGAACTGTTTCGCTGCATTGGCAGGGCTGGAAATTTCATTGGAGATTCAAACAGGAAATAGCAGCAAAAATGTGCACAGATTTGAAAAGCAAGAACACTCAACAATTTTGGAGAAGAAAATTAGTTTGGAGATGGGGTGGTAGTTTGCAAGAATAGGGAGGTCGAATGTGAGTTTTTGAGAAGGATGGGTGATAGTGACAGTTTTGAAAGGGAAAGGGGCAGTGCTTGAAAAGAGGAAACCATTTACAATGTCAACTAGCATGGAGTTCAGGAAGGGAAGCAATTTAGTGGGAATGCAGTCAATGGAACAGAATTTGGGTCTGAAAGACAAGATGAGCTCGGAGAGGGCATGATGGGAGAGAAACTAGAGAGAAGTGCAGGCTTAGGGCGGGGGATAGGCTGTGGGGAGGTTTGGCTTGGTGGGCTAGGGGATGCAGGGAAAATGAACAGGCAGCTAAACAGGTGGTCTCAACCTTAGTGACAAAGAAGTTCAAGAGCTCCTCGCACTTGTAGTGGGAGGTGAGGGTGGAGGGAATTGGGGAAACATAGAAACATAGAAACATAGAATCTAGGAGCAGGAGTAGGCCATTCGGCCCGTCGAGCCTGCTCCGCCATTCAATATGATCATGGCTGATCATCCAAATCCAGTACCCAGTCCCTGCTTTAATCCCCACAGTACACATATCCCACCCTACCCCCGTAACCCCACGTATTTAATTCCCCCTAACATATCCCATCCTATCCCCATAACCCCACATATTTAATCCCCCCTAACACTAAGGGTCAATTTATCATTGCCAAATCAACCTAACCCACACATTTTTGGACTGTGGGAGGAAACCGGAGCACCCGGAGGAAACCCACGCAGACACGGGGAGAATGTGCAAACTCCACACAGACAGTCACCCGAGGTCAGATTCGAACCCGGGTCTCTGGCGCTGTGAGGCACCAGTGCTAACCACTATGCCACCGTGTTGCCCAACGGAAGGGGGGTTTAAGGAGATGGTTGATAGTGGAGAAAAGAAGCTGGGGGTCTTCTTTGCTCTTCAGGATGATTCTAGAACAGTGTGTGATTTTGGCAGAGGAGAGTGAGGGCCGATAGCGTTTGATGTGCTCCAGCCAGATCTGGTGATGAATGCCTAAATCAGTTACATGCCAGATATGTTCATATGCACCTGTTGGACTTGAGGGAATAAAAATGGGGGCCATAGCAGGGCTAATGACCTGGATGGGCGAGAATGAAGGTTTTGCTGGGGACAAGGGTGGAGGTGAGGAAGTGGTTGAGCCAGTCAACAGCTGTAGAAGCATTATGACAAAGACTAGGCAGCTGGGAGTTTGTGTGCAATTTTAAATAACTAGAGGGAAAGGTTTTTTTTTCCAGGGACAGGGGCAGAAGGAAGTGGGGTTGGAAAGGGGGAGGAGCATGTGGGGTGCTGAGAGATACAAGAAGTGGTTGGAGATGGCCCTGTCTGTGATCAAGACCATGGAGTGAGAGTGACCACGGGAGGTGCCAAGGTCAAGGGGATAGCCATTAATATGGGTGGAAGACTTTATATGGAGGGAGACGTTTATGAGGTCAGAGGAGCAAGCGGAGCGGAGATGGAGATGGAAATCATTAAGGATAAGGAGTCACTCAATGCAGAGGCTGAGGGAGGAAAGGATGGTGGATATCTTAGTGTGAAACTCAGGCTGAGGCTTGGGGGGGTGGAGAGGCTCAAAGGAGGAGAAGGTGCCAATGGAGTAGGGGGACAACCAACGTGTGACTTGTTGATAAAGGCTACACCACCATTGCATCGATTTGGGTGGGACAGGTAGTAAAAATTATAGCTAGGTGGGGAGGCTTCAGTGAGGGGCAATGTATCACAACCCATGAGCCAAGTTTTAGTCACAGCCAGGATGTCAATACAATCATCCACAATAGGATTGTGGATGGGAAGGACTCTGTTCCAGACAGACAATTCTAAACATTACAGTTGTATAGCATTCTGTCTGTGTTTCTGCTTTCGTAAATGATTTTAATGGTAAATAAATCTGGTTATTGGTTTAGCTTGTACAAAGGAGCTACATGTTATCAATATTATTTAATTCTGAACTGACAAAAGAGGGAGTGCACAGCATATATGATCTCCAATGAGCAATTACGGTGATCAGTATTAATTGATAGACCTGACCTATGCCATAGCAGGAAGTAAAAGATGCAGATTTGAGCTGGTAAAAAAGTTTGCTTTCGGAAGCCTTAGCCAAGCCATTTACACATGAAAAAGGGTTAATAAAAACGGGAACCATAGGAGTTTTTGAAAAATATTTAGTATGTGAATTTATACATCATTGAAAATGATGTGATAGCATGGTTTAAAGCATTTTTAGGTGTTTAACCTAATCCTAGGATTTAAAACATATACCTTGCTATCATCTGCCATTCTTCTAGAAAATTGTTTCATCTCTGCTTTGATTATTTTAATTTCAGAGTCTTGCAGATCGATTTTATTCTTTTCCTGTCCTAGGTCATACAGCAAAGTCGAAATCATTTGCTCTGTCTGGTCTCTTTGGTCTTGAATGTCTTGCACTATAGTCTGCAATTCTGACATCCTAAAAAGCACAGCTCAATTCAATAGAATAAAATTAGAATAGATAGCTTGAGGTCGAAAGTCACATAACATTTTCCGATTTAATAAGAGAAGCGTTGCATACAATATCGATGCATTCAAATATTCTGAAAGGTTATAGCGTTGGTACAGTAAAAAGTCACAGGAATTTTGAACACGTAGTAAAACTGTTAATGTAGAATTATTTTATATAATTGAAAGGACAACTGACAGAAAAGTCAGTTACAGGGCTGAAAGTACCACAGTAAAGATTGAAGCTGCTGTCACTGTAGTGCAATGACAAATTGACAAACGCTGTCGAGATCAAAAGCAGAAACTGTGTTATTGAGACACGGCAAAATCTCACTAGGCTAAGTCAGCCAATGTTTAATTGAATGTCGAGTAATGACATGCTGCAGGGAATGATTGGAAACTTTACCCAACAAATAACATAACCCAGAGGTTCCCAAACTTTTATTGCTGAGCTCCCGCTGACTAGAGAAATGGGACTGATATGCTGATAATATAAATAATTCTGTTAATAGCTCAAGAAAAGGTGTGCTCATGAGGCTGAGTGTAAAAGGACATGAAAGAAAATTACATCAGTGTGTTACAAATTTTATGGGTCTGCAATAGGTATTTAATCAGGCTCAGCATTACCGGTGACTCCTGTAGGAGGATCCCGCATGTCCTGTAATCTGAAGTGCAACTTTGCTGCTCAATATCTAGTTAAACGATAGTGTAACCTGAGGACTGTAACACAGACTCGGTTGAATGTACTAAATACTAAACCGGGATCTTGGGTTCATGTCACGCTACATGTAACCCCACCTGACGTAGAGTCATCCAGACTCGAGTCGTCGTTGGCTTGTTCACAGATGTGATTTCCAGTAAAAAAAGTAAAAAGTTTAAAGCTTATGGTTTTCCATACAGACTGCAGCATTTGACACATTAGACCCCCTGTGACCCCACCTCATTGTCTTAGTTGTATTTTGCTATGTCTTTGATATAATGTCTTCCTGACTGACCTGATCGTCTCTCTGCCGAGGTGTGATAAAAGGCAGTCAGAAAGATTAACTGTAGTCGTC
Organism: Squalus acanthias; assembly: GCA_030390025.1. NCBI lineage: Eukaryota > Metazoa > Chordata > Chondrichthyes > Squaliformes > Squalidae > Squalus > Squalus acanthias. The sequence continues at coordinate 25,300,537 of CM059442.1, read as the reverse complement.
TGACATTGTACGCTACACATTGTTCTCTGTCTATATATGCTTTGCCGATTTGTATTCCTTCACTTCACCTGACGAAGGAGCAGCAGCTCCGAAAGCTTGTGATTTCAAATAAAACTGTTGGACTATAACCTGGTGTTGTGCGACTTCTCACTTCTAAATTCTAGGGAATACAACCCTAATTTGTGTAATCTCTCCTCGTAACTTAACCCTTGAAGTCTGGGTATCATTCTGGTAAACCTATGCTGCACTCCCTCCAAGGCCAATATATCCTTCCTAAGGTGTGGTGCCCAGAACTGCACACAGTACTCCAGGTGTGGTCTAACCAGGGTTTTGTATAGCTGCAACATAACTTCTACCCCCTTGTACTCTCGTCCTCTAGATATAAAGGCCAGCATTTCATTAGCCTTTTTGATTATTTTCTGCACCTGTTCTTGACATTTTAATGATCGATGTACCTGGAACCCCCAAGTCTCTTTGAACATCCACTGTTTTTAGCTTTTTACCATTTAGAAAGTACCCTGTTCTATCCTTTTTAGGTCCAAAGTGGATGACCTCACATTTGCTTACATTGAAATCCATTTGCCAAAGTTTTGCAAATTCACTTAATCTATCAATATCCCCTTGTAATTTTATGCTTTCATCTACACTACAATGCCATCTATCTTTGTGTCATCGGCAAATTTGAATATATGACTTTCTATGCCATCATCCAAGTCATTAATAAATATTGTGAATAGTTGAGGCCCCAACACAGATCCCTGCGGGACACCACTAGTCACGTCCTGCCAATTTGAGTATCTACCCATTATCCCTATTCTCTATCTCCTGCCGCTCAGCCGAACCAGGTCAATACTTTGCCCTCAACTCCGTGGGCTTCGACCTTAGATAACAGTCTCTTATGTGGGACTTTATCAAATGCCTCCTGGAAGTCCATATAACTACAAAATAACTATCCTCTGAAATAATTGACAATAGTAAGAATACTTTTAATAAACTGTAGTTTGCATTGTTTTCTTGTTGCACATTATGTATATATTGCACACTTCCAAGCTTCATTGCAGAAATTTTGTTAACATCTATCTCTTGTAAATAAAAATGCTGAGTAGGTTGCAATTTTACACAGAAAACTCCTTTGTCAGGCTTTATCAATAGAAAGCCCATTTTAAAAGTAGCATTTACCTGCAGTACCAGATACTGCCTACAGGTTACACTGTAAATGGCCGATTTCCATTTTACATCCACCACAGTGACATTGGGTGGAAAAACAGGAGTTGATACTGAGATTGAATTTTTGTTAATTGTCCTGCACTTCCACGCACTAGCCACCTGGTGGTTCTTCAACAGCCAGTCAATACCAGCACCTAATACAGTGAAACCTGTAAATTACATACACCTTAGGGACTAGCATCAGCTGTCCTTTTCAAAATGGTCATTATAGGTACTGTAAAAATTTTCCCAACAATCTTGAAGAACCAACTGAGATCATGATCAGAACCTAATCAGCTGCAACAATGCTAAGAAAGACTTGCATTTATATAGCACCTTTCACGACCACCAGACGTCCCAAAGCGCTTTACAGCCAATGAATGCTTTTTGAAATGTAGTCACTGTTGTAATGTAGGAAACGCGGCAGCCAATTTGCACACAACAAGGTCGCACAAACAGCAATGTGATAATGACCAGACAATCTGTTTTAGTGATGTTGATTGAGGGATAAATATTGGCCAGGACATCAGGGACAACTCCCCTGCTCTTCTTCGAAATAGTGCCTTGGGATCTTTTACGTCCACCTGAGAGAACAGATGGGGCCTCGGTTTAATGTCTCATCCGAAAGACGGCACCTCCAACAGTGCAGCACTCCCTCAGTACTGCAGCACTCCCTCAGTACTGCACTGGAGTATCAGCATAGATTTTTGTGCTCAAGTCTCTGGAGTGGGACGTGAACCCATAACTTCTGACTCAGAGGCGAGGGTGCTACCAACTGAGCCACGGCAGATATGGAACAGTTTTGCACTCTAAATTCCTGTTTCATTTCCAACCGCTCTCACTTGGAGCAGAGTGTAACTTCAGTAATGGACTGCGTTTCTCAGTTCTACTTACCAGCATTAGGGCAGTTACAGGACAAAAGAAGGGGGAAATGTGATGACATGTTGTGCCGGTACATTGCAGCTTCCAAAGGCAAGTCTTAGAACGGATGGAGAACATTTGGGAGAGAAAACACAACAGGTCACATGTGTAGGAGTGAAACTGCAGTTTTCTGGTTGAGCAGTGAGTCTGCAGGAAGACTGACTGATAGCTAGGACTCACTGTCCATCACTCGAAAGAGAGACAGAGAGACCCGGGACAGCCATCCATCCACCTTCACCCCCCAATGCCAAAGCTTCTCAAAGAAGCAGATCTGTGAAAGGAACAGCTCTTTACCCAGCATCCATAGCAGCAGGAAAAAAAGCTCTGTCCCTGGTGCAAGCGTTCAGTCCCAGAGATGAAGCAGTTTTTCTGCCGCTATGGATGCTGGGTAAAGAGCTCCCCATTCCACAAAAGCCGTTTCTTTCACAAAACCCGCTGCTGGCTCGCGCTGACCTGTATACACTGGCCTCACCAAAACGACGAGCCACAGAGAATTTGGGGGCAGAAATAAAGCAAGCTGCAAGAGGAATCGCTAGTGCTCCCGACGCAGTGAAAGCTCCAGATACAGCAGCTTTGCAACAGACTTTATAATGCTGCTCCCTACACTTAAGTCTAGGTTATTTTGTGACCAGTCCAGAAATCCGCCCTCTTAATCTCTACCCTTCTTTCAAGATATGACGTCTGTCAGCTGTTAGAAGCAGCCATCACCCTGCAGCACCTCATTAATACTAGCTCCCCCTCTCCTAACATCAGAGACCAACCACTCCCTACCCAGGCCCAAAATCCACATACGCAGCAGTCTTTGAATGCAGTTGTTGCCCATTGTTGTTTGGTAGCAATGCGTCCGAAACTGTCACAAAAGTGAAAACGCATCGGAATCCCTCATTCAAACCCTAATCGTTCCAGCAAGCCACTTCCCCTCACAATGAGTCCACAATCAAGGCCTGGGTAAAAGGCACCTGTGAACCCTCTTAGACTCTTCCCATCCCACAATAATTTGTGTCCTCCACCCCCTTCTCCTCCTGTTCTTCTTCCCCATTCCAGGAATGTGTGGGAATCGCACATGCCCTCCGCCCACTCCCCCATTGAAGAATTTTGGACCCTTTTGGGAGGAAAGTTTCGCTCAGCACACACCCTAAACTGAGAAGAAAATCAGGGCTGCAATAGAAAGAACAGTTCAGTAGCTCCCCCACCACTCAGGAGGAAAATCTGGGCCACCATTCTCTGCTGAGGTAGTTTCCCAACCTGTATTCCTCTGTTCCCCCTTTGTCCTCTTCCTTTCCCCATACCATATCCTCCTGTCTATCCACCCCACCCCCCCCGCACTCCAACCACCAGCACCCTCCTTTGCCACGCCCTCTAACTTGACTTGACTTCAGTACTGCACTTGGTCTTGACTCCCTGCGTGCAACACCATGAGAGATTGGCTAGTAATGTGCTAAAAATAGTAGATGGGTCACAGTATTAGATATAGACATGTTATTAATAAAATCTGGACTTGTGAAGTTTTAAAAATATTAAAACCCTTATCAATATTAGAAAAACCAGGAACTCTTCATTCTTTAAAATCAGAGACTCCGGCCCTTCACCCCCCACTACTCCCCCTACCTACTAAGATAGCGACATGAACAATTACCTGATTTTAAAACACATACAGTAGCATATTTGATGTATGTAATAGTATCACAATCATTAGAACACAATCTATGTTACACAGGCTTCCATAGAATGGCTCCAGACCTCATTACAGCCTTGGGCCAAACATGGAAAAATTAGCTGAATAACAGATGTGAAGTGAGAGTGACTGCCCTTGACATCAAGGCAGCACTTGACCGAGTGTGGCATCAAGGAGCCCTAGTAAAATTGAAGTCAATGGGAATCAGGGCGTAAACTCTCCACTGGCTGGAGTCATACCTAGCACAAAGATGGTAGTGGTTTTACATAGGATTACATAGGACGTACGGCACAGAAACAGGCCATTCGGCCCAACCAGTCCATGCCGGCGTTTATGCTCCACACGAGCCTCCTCCCGTCTTTCCTCATCTAAATCTATTCCCTTTTCCCTCATATGTTTGTCTAGCCTCTCATTAAATGCATCTATACTATTCGCTTCAACCACTCCCTGTGGTAGCGAGTTCCACATTCTCACCACTCTCTGGGTAAAGATGTTTCTTCTGAATTCGCTATTGGATTTCTTGGTGACTATCTTATATTGATGGCCTCTAGTTATGCTCTTCCCCACAAGTGGAAACATTCTCTCTGTATCCACTTTATCAAAATTTTTCATAATTTTAAAGACCTCCATTAGGTCACCCCTCAGCCACCTTTTTTCAAGAGAAAAAAGACACAGCCTGTTCATCCTTTCCTGATATGTATACCCTCGCATTTCTGGTATCATCGTTGTAAATCTTCTCTGCAACCTCTCCAGTGCCTCTATATCCTCTTTATAATATGGCGACCAGAACTGTACGCAGTACTCCAAGTGTGGTCCAACCAAGGTTTGATACACGTTTAGCATAACTTCCCTACTTTTCAATTCTATCCCTCTAGAAATAAACCCTAGTGCTTGGTTTGCTTTTTTTATGGCCTTGCTAACCTGTGTCGCAACTTTTAGTGATTTGTGTATTTGTACTCCAAGATCCCTTCGTTCCTCTACCCCACCTAGACTCGCACCCTCCAAGTGATGTGACCTCCCTATTCTTCCTACCAAAATGTAATACCTCACATTTATCTGTGTTGAACTTCATTTGCCAATTATATGCCCATTCTGAAAGTTTATTAATGTCCTCCTATAACTTGTTATAGTCCTCCTCAGTATTGACTATCCCCCCCCAATTTATGTCATCTGCAAATTTAGAAATTGTGTTTTTGATTCCTAAATCTAAATCGTTAATGTAAATTGTGAACAGCGGTGGTCCCAGCACTGACCCTTGTGGAACACCACTACCCACCTTCTGCCACTGTGAATAGCTACCCTTTACTCCTACTCGCTGCTTTCTGTTCTGAAGCCAGCCAGCAATCCACTCTGCTACTTGTCCCCTGACTCCGCATTCTCTGACATTGTTCATCAGTCTATTATGGGGTATCTTATCAAAGGCCTTTTGAAAATCCAGATAAATTACATCTACTGCATTACCATTGTCTACTTTCGCTGTTACCTCTTCAAAAAATTCAATAAGGTTGATCAAGCAAGACTTTCCCTTTTGAAATCCATGCTGACTATTCATTATTATATTTTTTGGTTTCCAGATGTTCTTCTATTTTCTCCTTTAGTAGGGATTCCATTATTTTTCCTACCACTGATGTTAAGCTGACTGGTTTATAATTCCCTGGACATGTTCTATCCCCCTTCTTAAATATCGGTATTACGTTAGCTATCAGCCAGTCCTCTGGCATTATACCTTTTTCTAACAAATTATTAAATATGTGTAGTAATGCCTCTGCTATCTCTTCCCTAGATTCTTTTAAAATGCGTGGATGCAATCCATCCGCACCAGGGGTTTTATCCTCTTTGAGTTTGATTAATTTATTTAATATATCCCCTTTTTTAAATTTTAAATGAGCTTATCTCATTACTAATCTCATCATCCAATGTCATGTCCACCTGTTCTATCTCCCTGGTAAATACTGAAGCAAATTATTTAATATTTCTGCCATCTCTCTATCGTGACCTGTGGTATTATCCTGACTATCCCTTAATGGCCCTATTCCCATCCCAACCTTCCTTTTTTTTATTGACGTGCCTATAAAATATTTTAAAATGTTGTTTTATGTTCCTTGATAATTTAATTTCATAGTTCCTCTTTGCCTCCCTAATTGTTTTTTGACTTCTCTCCTAATCTTTTTGTATTCTCTCTTATGCACTCCCCTGCTGTCTATGTACTTAATATATGCCTCATTTCTTATCCTCAATTGTTGTTCGAGGCCAATCATCTCAGCCCCAGGACATCGCTGCATGAGTTCCTCAGGGCAATGTCCTAGGCCCAACCATCTTCAGCTGCTTCATCAATGACCTGCCCTCCATAAGGTCAGAAGTGGGGATGTTCGCTGATGATTACACAGTGTTCAGTTCCATTTGCAACTCCTCAGATAATGAAGCATGCCCACATGGAGCAAGACCTGGACGACATTCAGGCTTGGGCTGATAAGTGACAAGTAACATTCGCGCCACACAAGTGCCAGGCAATGACTATCTCCAACAAGAGAGAGTCTAACCACCATCCCTTGACACTCAACAGCATTACCATCGCCAAATCCCCCGTCATCAACATCCTGGGGGTCACCATTGACCAGAAATTTAACTGAACCAGCCACATAGATACTGTGGCAACAAGAGCGGGTCAGAGGCTGGGTATTCTGTGGCGAGTGTCTCACCTCCTGACTCCCCAAAGCCTTTCCATCATCTACAAGGCACAAAGTCAGGAGTGTGATGGAATACTCTCCACTTGCCTGGATGAGTGCAGCTCCAACAACACTCAAGAAACTCGACACCATCCAGGGCAAAGCAGCCGGCTTGATTGGCACTCCCTCCACCACCGGTGCAACATGGCTGCAGTGTGTACCATCTACAAGAGCAGCAAGTGCATACGAACACCATCACCTCCAAGTTCCCCTCCAAGTCACATACCATCCTGACTCGGAAATATATTGCCATTCCTTCATCATCGCTGGGTCAAACTCCTGGAACTCCCTCACTAACAGCACTGTGGGAGTACCTTCACCACACGGACTGCAGCGGTTCAAGGCGGCTCACCACCACCTTCTCAAGGGCAATCAGGGATGGGCAATAAATGCTGGCCATGCCAGCGACGTCCACCTCCCATGAACGAATAAAAAAGATATATTTAAGTGTATTTATAGTGACACATTAAATCTGTCTGCAGCAAAAAAACTCTCAAATGCCATGCTCTTCAGATAAGTGGCACATAATGAAGTGGGTGAGGCGCCACCTTAACATCTGCATGTCTGAGAAAGTGTTTTTATTGGAATGTGATTTGGAAGATTTTGTTTGCTCCAATTAATTAATGAGAATTTTGCTTAGTGCAGTGTGTTTGGGAGAATGTTTTTGAATGGAAGAGAAAACATTTTGTGCAATAAGTTTGACGAGATGCCAAAGTAGAAAATAAGCAATTTGAAAGTAGAACACAGTTTAACCAATGAGGAAGATCAAAACGGATTTGCGTTCATGACAAACACTACAGTACAGCAGTCCTTGCAGACACTGAAATGACATAGATAAAACTTGTTTTTGCATTAATGAAATAGGTACTTCATACACTACGTTCACCATGATACTTTTGCAGCTATTGATCCGCCTTTGATGCCCTGGTCTACAGTAAAACCCTTACTCTCTCCCACCCTGGTCATTTCCCCTGGTAGGGCCCCAATCTTCCTTCTCTCAAGTCCAAGGAGCGCAGATTTGAACATATATAGCACACAACTGGTTTAGCCATTTATCGACAGATCTGACTGAACCACATCAAGAACCATCAGACCCTGCTCCTCTCTGTCAAATCTGCTCACTATTCCAGGATCATCCTGGAATTCAGAGCTAACCCCCGGCTTCTTTTCTCCACTACCAACCCTCTCCTTAAACCACTCTCCCCTGCTCCCTGCACTCTTACCCCAGCAATGTACGAGGATCTCATGAACTTCTTTGTCACTTAGATTGAGACCATCCGTTCAACTGTCTCCGCCACATTCCTCTCTTCCACTTGCACTTCAAGACAAGCTTCCCCCAGGGTTCTCTCTAGACCAGCCCTGAACTCACTTTTTTCCCTAGTTAATCTCTGATTTCCCCATATGCCCTCTCCGAGGTCATCTTGTCCATGAGACCCACCTCCTGTTCTCTCGATCCTATTCCCACGAAACTGATGACTACCTAACTTTCCTTCCTGTCCCGCATGCTAGCTGGTATTGTAAACAGTTCCATCTCCTCAGGTACTGTCCCTCTCCGTTTCAAATCTGCCATCATCGCCCCCCACTCCTCAAAAAGCCTTCCCTTGGCTTTTCTGTCCTTACAAACTACCACCCCATCTCTAACCTCCCTTTCCCCTCCCTTTCCTCTCCAAAGTCTTTGAAAGTGTTGTCGCCTCCCAAATCCGTGCCCATCTTTCCTGCTACTCCATCTTTGAACCTCTCTCCTCAGGTTTCTGCCCCAGCCACACCACTGAAACGGCCCTAATCAAAGTCACAAATGGCATCCTCTGTGACTGTGATCATCCTCCTCCAATGCCTCTATTCCGTTATCCAGCTGAATGGGACTACACTTGCCTGGTTCCACTTTTATCTATCCAGTCGTATCGAAGAGAATCTTCTAAAATGGCTTCTCTTCCCGCCCCCCCAAGGATCAATCCTTGCCCCCTCCTATTTCTCATCTGCATGCTACCTCTCGGTGATATCATCTGAAGACATCAGGTTCCACATGTATGCTGACGACACCCAGTGCTACCTCCTCACTATCTCTCTCGACCCCTCCACTGCCTCTGTGTTGTCAGACAACTTGTCAAACTTCCTGTAATGGATGAGCTGAAATTTCCTCCAATAAAACAATGGGAAGACCGAAGCTATTATCTTTGGACCCCGACACAAACTCCTTTCCCTCGGCATCTGATGCTGAAACCTTCATCTGTGCTTTCGTTACCTTCAGACTTGACTATTACAAAGCTCTCCCATCGTCCACCTTCCATAAACTTAAGTTCATCCAAAGCTCTCCTGCCTGTATCCTAGCCAGCATTCAGTCACCACTCACCCATCACCCCTGTGCTTGGCTCATGGTCCACCAATGCCTTGATTTTAAGGCTCTCTCAACTGGGCCAGGGATTTCCAGTTCCTGTTGACATATTCTGTCATTGAGAGAGAGATATGTCTAAACCAAAATGTTTCCCCTGGGGTAGAAAGGATGTTTATGAGGCACCCTGCTACTGACAATTGCTGGACATTGCGACTGAAGTTAGTCTGCCAGGCACACCTAGGCTATAGTGGATGACCACCTGTTCAAGGTCCTGGCCACTAGAAACTGAACAATGGGGAAAACTTCCCTGATGCAGTGCCATACAACATCTACAAAATACATCATGGGAAGTAAAAGAGAGAAAAACATATTTTACTAAGTAAATACAGAGAAAAATGGTTTGAGGAGGGAGGAGAAATGCTAAAGTTTTTGGTTGAACCCTTCAGCCTCTCCCAAAAGTCTGAGCTTGGGCTAGATTTTTTTTTTACACACACGCGTAACTCTGTAAGCTGAATTTAGGTTGTGCAGTCTGAACTTGTGCAGTGAGAGAGAGATTGCAAAATAAAGTTAAATTTTGAAGCCAAATGTTCTCACCTGTGTTTCGCTGACTGTTAAAAAAGGTCAGTGATAATTGCTTACACCTGTGAGACAGAAGGAAAAAGAAAGGACTTGCATCTAGCATGACCTCAGGACGTCCCAAAGCGCTTTACAACCAATGAAGTACCTTTGAAGTGTAGTCACTGTTGTTCTGTAGGAAAAACAGCAGCCAATTTGCACACAGCAACATCCCACAAACAGCAATGATAAAATGGCCAGATAATCTGTTTTAGTGATGTTGGTTGAGGGATAAATATTGGCCAGGACACTGGGAAGAGCTCTCCTACTCTTCTTCAAAATAGTGCCATGGAATCTTTTACGTCCATCTGAGAGAGCAGACGAGGCCGCGATTTAACGTCATCTCCGAAAGACGGCACCTCCGACAGTGCAGTAGTCCCTCAGCACTGCACTGGAGTGTCAGCCTAGATTATGTGCTCAAGTCTCTGGAGTAGGGACTTGAACCTTCTGAATCAGAGGCAAGGGTGCTACTAGGGAGCCATGGCTCACACCGTAGGCATTTGATAAATCTAGAGTTAAAATTAGAAAAGAAAATCAAGCTGAATACAGAAAATATAGAAGGGAAGCAAAAAGATTAGAAGGTAACAAAGGAAAATAGAAAATAATTTTATAAGCACATAAAAAGTAAAAAAGTTATTGGAAGGATGGGGCCCATTAGAGATTAAAAATGAAATATTCTAATGAAAGAATGGTAGAGATACTTTCCCTTGGTATCGCAGAAAAGTGTTACAGTGGGAATGAAAGGATACAAGCAGAGGAAGTGGCGCAATTGTACAGATAAGCAAGAACTACTGAAAAAAATTAGTGGAATTCAAAGTGGGAATGACACCAGGCCCTGATGGCCTGCATCCTAGAATACTGAAGGAAGTCAGAGAAGAAATAGCAATCATATAAACATCCATGCATACGGAAGTTCTGCCAGTGACTGGGGGTTGCCAATGGAATACCTCGGTTCAAAAGGAAAGTAAAGGAAAACTAGGTAACTACAGAACAGTCAGCCTAACATTGGTAGTGAGTAAGTGTCTAGAGGTCACACTATGGGATAAAACTAACATTCACCTAAAAAGGCAGGGGTCAGTTAAGGGCAGCCAACATGGTTTTGTAAAAGGCAAGTCATGTTAAACAAATTTAATAGAGCTCTTCAAGGAAATAACAAAATATTGATAGGAAATGCAGTGGATATTGTGCATATGAATTTTATAAGGCAGTTCACAAGATACCTCATGTGAAGCTTGCTGGCTAAATTAAGGCACATTGTATTAAATGGAGTGTGGCAGTATGAATAGGAAGCTGATTATAGGACAGAAAACAGAGAGAAGTGGTTAATGAATGCTTTTCAGATCGGAAGGATGTAAACAGTGGTGATCCCCAAGGTTAACGTTTGGACAATTTATGATCAGGACTTGGGTATAGGGGAAACAAAATCAAAATTTGTAGATTACATAAAAATGAAGAATGCGGTTAACTATGGAGAGAACTATATGCGACTTCAGAAGGACATAGAAAGATAAGCCAATTGGGCAGATAGATATCAGATGAAATTTAATGTGGAGAAATGTGAGAGGCAGTACATTTTGGGAGGAAAAATAAAGAGAGGACATGTACATTATATGGTAACATTTTAAAAGGGTTAGAGGAGCAGAGAAACTTGGGCGTCCAGTTACTCAAATCTTTAAAGGTGGGAGGACAAATTGATAAAAACTGTTTTAAAAAAAGAGTAGATGCGAACCTAGGTATTATAAATGGGGATATAGGCCCCAAATTTGTTCATATTTCTGGCGCAACAACGGTGTAAGTACGACGTAATGCTGATTTTCAACGCAAAAGATCGAGGAAAGTGACTTACGCCCATTTGTACACTATGCCAGAGTTTTCTTGATCATTTGCAATAATTCAGCGAAACCTGTGCCAAAACCCTCTGCCGATCATAAACATAGCTCCGCACCTCAATGCAAAAGTACAGCTCATGTGAATTTCCTGAATTTATGCTAGTTCTCAGGGCTCTTAATTTACAAAACAGCACCCGAAGTATTGGCCCTGAAATTGCGGCTTCTGCGACAGCGTACTCTGTCATATTCCATTTGAAAGGCCCCGGAAGTTCCAGACTTCTGCATGCGTTTGCACACGTGCGAAATCCGGAACTTGCGATCTGTCAAGGTACGCCTTGACAGATCATCTGCACCACCTGAAAATTGAGTATTGCTGGCGTAGAGTTGGGCTATTTGCCCAACAACTGCCCAGCAATTGCCCACGCAACTCTTACGGCTGGTAAAAGCAGGGGTAGGGCCTGCTTTCATCAGCGTAAGGGTATAGATAAGGCTTAAATAAAACATTTAAAAATCCAAAATTATGCACACACAGTTTAAATGAGTTTATGCAAATATTGGACCGGATCAAGATGTTTAAAATTATTTATCAAAAAGTTTAATTTTTTACTGAGGTTGGTGCAATGAAGGGACTTATGAATAAAATTGCAATTCAGTACATTTATAATTATTAGATTTCTGTACATTGTATAGTTATTTGGGGATTCAATTGCATATAATTAGGGGATTGCTTTCGTAAATGATTGCAATGGAATCCTACTTTCCCATTGGAGGACCGGGCCCACATGATCCCAGGGATGCTTCCGAACCGCCTGCATCCCTGGGATCTGTGGGCCTTTCCGCTGCCGTACACCCTGAGGCCCAAGACCGCAACTCTTCGCAGTCTGGAGGCCAGCAGGTCATTTCAGATTTGTTTGGCGGGTCGGAGGCGTACTCCAGAGGTATGCCTCCGACCGCAATTTCTACCCCAATTATTTCTGATACTTTATCGCACTTTATCGCATTTTTTTCCGCAATTTTTTTTCAACTTCTCACCGAGACCTAAAATGTACTTTGAATACATCTTTATGACATCAGAATGATTTGCATTAAAAACTCAAAAACTTTCATGATTGCATAAAGAGGGACTTAAAGAAGGAATAGGAAACAAGTTCTGTGCTTTCCTTGGTTCTGAAAGTTTTCTCGGATTTTTGTTTGTTTTACGCCAGTTTGTACGTTCTTCTGTATACTCCACAAGATTCTGAGGAACATATGAACAGGAGTAGTCAATTTAGCCCCTTGAGCCTGTTCCGCCATTCAATTAGATCACGGCCAATCTGTATCTTAACTCCATCTACCCACCTTAGTTCCGTAACCTTTAATACCCTTGCCTAACAAAAATCTATCAAACTCAATTTTGAAATTTTCAATTGACCTAGCCTCAACAGCTTTTTGGAGGAGAGAATGCCAAATTTCCACGATCCTTTGTGTGAATAAGTGCTTCCTGACATCACCCTTGAACAGCCTAGCTCTCATTTTAATGTTGTGCCCCCTAGTTCTTGACACCCCCACCAGAGGAAATAGTTTCTATCTACCCTATCGGTTCCTTTAATCATCATAAACACGTCAATTAGATCATTCCTTAATCTTCTACACTCAAGGGAATGCAAGCCTAGTCTATGAAACCTGTCCTCATAATTTAACCCTTTTAGCCCCAGTATCATTCTGGTGAATCTGCACTGCCCCCCACTCCAAGACCAATATATCCTTGCTGAAGTGTGGTGCTCAGAACTGAACGCAGTACTTTAAATGAGGTCTAACCCGAGCTTTATATAACTGTAACCTCGGGTTACTAACCTGCCAGGATTGGCCTGGAGCCTCCAGAAATAAAATACTAATCTCCAGGACACTGCTGCGAGTAACCAGGAGAAAAATCACAGGGGCATTAAAAAAAATAGTTTTACTTAAAAAAAAAATTTGAACACTTTTGTTTACTAGTTATAAAAAAAAGGACATGAGGAAAAAAAAAAGTTATTTGACTGACAGTCAAGAAACATCCAATCGGGTAACGAAGAGTCTAATCGCTTACCAATTGACGTGGGAAGGCAGGGCACGCGAATATGGACATGTCGGGGGACCAATGGCTGGGGTGTGGGGGCAGGGTGGCTATAAGCAGAAGGTCATGTGATGACACCTTCAGGAATATGTCCAACCGGAGTTGGCAACTCTTCTGTAACGTAACTTCCACCCCTTTGTATTCCAGCCCCCTTGAGATAAAGGCCAAGATTTCATTAGCCTTTTTTGTACCTGTCCACTAGCTTTTAGTAATGGAAGTCAGGAAATGTTGGGATGGCAAGATCTGCATGAATTTTGGTCCAACTTACCGGTTACGCTGTTTCAGAAAATACCAGGCCATAGCCTACAGAAGCAATGGGGTAATACTAAATCGAAAAAATGATTGGTTAGGCTGCAGTTCAGAATATTATGTCCAGTTTTGGATACCTTACTTTAGAAAAGATGTTAAGGCCATGGAGAGGGTGCAAAAAAAGATTCATTAAAATGATACTGCATGCGGGGAAACCCAGACTTTCCACGCGGTACCAGGTCCGCACCCCACCCCCCCGGACCCAGCGCGTCGGAAAGTAAAAATTTCCCCCTTTAAGTCACAAAGAGAATTAGAGAAATTGGAGCTCTTTTCATTAGAACAAAGAAGATTATGAGGAAATCTGGTAGAGGTGTTCAAAATTAAGAGGTTTTGATAAACTAAATTGGGAAACACTATTTCCACTGGTTGATGAGCCAGTAATTAGAGGGTATAAATTTAAGATTACCACCAAAATAACAAAGGGAGAGGTTAGTAGAATTTCTTTGTGCAGAGGGGTGTTAGAACATGGAATGCCCTGCCAGAAACAGTGGTAGCAGCATAATCAGTAATTGTGCTTAAAAGGAAAGTGCATAAATATTCCAAAAAGAAAAATGTAAAAACAAGATGTGGGGCTGGATCAGGAGAATGGGAAAAGGTGGATACCTTTTTCAGAGAGCCAGCACAGGCATGATGGGCTGAATGGCCTCCTTCTGTGTTGTAAAATGCTACGATTCTAAATAAATAAGATCTAGAGGTTTGGGGAGTGAAGAACAAAGAATGCTGCTAAGCAAGTTTTCTAAATTAATAAATATAACTACAAATATTATATCTGTGTATAGCAATAATATCTATATAGAAATATTCCAAGTATAATATTATGACCTCGATTTTGTATCAGTAAATTTGCTATGCAGCAATAATGGGACTGAGCTTAAGCATCAGAATCCATGCTATAGGTCTGCAGTTACCCACAAGCAACATTATAGGAGATCTGCAAATCTTATTAAAAAACACACTACTAATGAACAAAATTGCAGACAATCCCAATATAGGATACTTCATTACACCTTTAAGACAAGTTGCAGTCATGACAATTATGCTCACCTGTACTCAAGATGATTCTTTTGTCTTTTCATATCTTCCTGGTGGCCAGTGACAATCCGATCTAGCTGATTCGTACGATTTAATAATGCATTAACTGACAGTTTCTCAGTGTAGAGCATCCCTTCTGCTTCCTTTAAACGAGACACAACCTTTGAAATCATGTTATTGCTAGCTTCCATACTGTCCATAATAGCTGACCATGAGTTGCGCTGCTCTTGGAAATTAATGGCTTGAGTTCCTACTTGTTTGAGGTCATTTTGAAGTTGTACAACCTCCTCTCGTAAGGAGTAATTTGCTTCTTCTACTGATTTCACTCTGGATTCTAATAAAGATATCTTTGAACTTTCACTGACATTGTATGGAGTCTCAACCTCAAGAGAAGGCAGCTTATTTTTGTTATAATCACTGTCCTGGAAATTGTGTCCTTGTCTAACTGCACCATACGGTCTTTTTTTATTTGGATCAGATGTGTAGATATTAGGGAGGATGCCAACCCGAGGACCAATTTTACGAGTTGATCTAAAAGGTAATTTTAAATCAGAATCAACTTTATAAAGGGTGTACTGTAATTTTATGAGCACGTAAAGCACATTTTGAAAGGAAACACTTATAAAATTGAACTTATATGTCATGGTTGATATATAGGTTTTGTAAGATTAGTTTTAATTAAAGTATATCCATGAATGCATTCCAATGGTATTGCAAGTTTAATGTGTTGCGCTGCAAGCTTTAATTTAAAAAGACCTCTAGTCTGTATCTGAACAGTTATAAAGGTATGGTAAACATATTTCTGATTATGCAAGCATATTTTTCACAGTGAACTAGTTAATCTTATTTTCTACAGGTCCTGCTATCTTGTATCTCTACAGCCTTCATTTTGAATCATTAGGTGATCATTACACATAATTTTTAAAACAAATATTTAAGTTTATGAGGCTCCTGGGAACAAATTTACTGAATCATTATTCATATGAAATCTTAAAAAGACTAATGATGAAACACAAAAGATAATTAATAATTTTGTTTTCTGTGTGACAGCAAAAGCTAAACACCAAAATACATTTTCTAATGTAATCAATTAACTTTATTCGCTATCAAGATACAAGGAATATAAATGTTTTATGAGTTTTATGAATGTGATGGAACACTCTGTGTGTTCTGTTTCTAGAAAATGTTTTGTCATATTGTGCTCTAATTAGTTTAGAACTTCTGGATATAACTATACAAATGACAAGTTCACATGCAAGTAAACCTTCTTAAGGGCAACTAGGGATGGCCAATAAATGCCAGACTTGCCAGTGATGCCTACAACCCTAGAATGAATAACAAAGTACAAACTGGAAATATGCTTTTTCCTAGCTCTGGCCTCACAGAATAACATGGCCTATACCTAATAACCGAAATATTGCAAGTTGAATACAGATGGGAAAAATTCGGTACCTTAGCGCCTCCCGTTAGCACCAGCTAAAGGGCGCTAGAGCATTATCGCCGGGGCGAGGCAAATCCAACGGCACACGCCAAATCTCCCCCTCCTCCCGCAGCGCCGCTGCTAACAGTTATCAATGGGAGCTTCAACGTCAGGTGAATCGTGACGTCAGTGAGTGTGCAATGCTCACTGAGCGCCTGATCTGCAAAATTGATTGTCGCCACATACCTTAGCACTCGGAGGAAACAGCGACAGGGAGAGCTGGTGTGAAGCAACAGGAAGCTGGCTCTAAGGACGCTATTTAAAGGGGTCATCAGTAATGAGTCGCAGCTGTAGGTTAGTGGAGTTTCAGTGCTTTCTTGTCAGTTTCACATAGTGCAACAGTCTCATTCCATTATTTCAATGTTATTTAGTATCAGGAGTGTTGTGGCAACTAAAAAGTAGCTACATTTATTCTTTAAAAAAATCAAACTGCTACACTTGGTTACATTAATGGGTGCTGTACTGGCAGTCGACCTCGCTCTCCAGGATCTATGGCGGAGGCAGCGAGAAAGACTGGAACATGTGACCAGAGGGAGGAGGAGGGCCATCAGGGCTCTCAACAGGAGGCCTTATCCTCTGAGGGTATTCTGAGAGCACTTCTCCTACCTCCAATTAAGCGAGGAGCAGTGTATTAGAAGGCTCCGCTTCACCAAGTAGGCGGTCACAGAACTCTGCCACCTCCTTCAACCAGACTTCCAGCCTCAGATCAGGGTGACCACGGCTCTCTCAGTGGCAGTCAAGGTCACCGTCAGCATCAATTTCTTCGCCAGTGGATCCTTCTACTCTGCAACAGGAGACATAGCTAACATCTCGCAATTCGCCATCCATCGCTGCATCCGGGAGTCACAGAGACTCTCTACAGTAGGAGAAGGGACTACATTTCCTTCCCCATCACCAGAGAGAAGCATGTGGCTTTACCAGGATAGTGGGATTCCCCATGGTGCAGGGCGCCATTGACTGCACCCACATGGCTTTGCGGGCACCGCATAACAATCCTGAGATCTTCCGTAACCGCAAAGGCTACCACTCACTGCATCGCTCTCCACCTGCCTCATGACTCCCCTCTGCAACCCCAACACTCCTGCCCAGCACTCATAATGAGAGCTATGCTGCCACCAGGAACATCATTGAGCAGATCATCGGCCTGCTAAAGCAACAGTTCCGTTGCCTTGGCCGCTCGGGAGGAGCCCTCCAGTACTCGGCTGAGCGGGTGTCCCATTTCGTGGTAGTCTGCTGCATGCTTCACAACTTGGCCATCATGAGGGCCCAGCCCTTGCCACCAGGGATTTTGGGACCACCTCAGGAGGAGGAGGAGGAAGAGGAAGACGAGGAGGAGGAATATGAGCGAAGGAGGAGGCAGCCACTTAATCGGTCTTCTGGAAGGGCGGTCCGTGACCGCCTCATCAGACTGCGGTTCCAATGAATTAAACCCCAGATCCCCATTACTCATCATATCCCCATCATTCCATCCCTGTCGCAGGCCATATCACAGCGCAAAGCTGAAATGAGACACACCACAAAAGAATCCAAATTGAATTCATAAATTTATCAAAATTCAGTAAATACATATTTACAACTAAAATATTAACTATTCACCCTTGTGCAGTCCCTTAGTGCCTCGCATTACTGTGCCTTTGTCTACTCTAGCGCTCCTATGAAGTGTTGGCCCAGTGGCTGCAGCAGGGCTGGTGGAAGGCTGCTGAGTGTCCGTGCGGGAGACTTCAGATGGACTTGCAGGACGCCCTCGACCAGCTCTGGGCCTGGAAGGCCCAGCTGTAGACTGCAGCACCTCAGCATGGGCGGCAGCAGTCTGGGCTGGCTGGATGACAGGCAGCGACAAGGGCAGTGGCAGAGTGGCAGTGATGGGAGCAGCAATGCTGTCATCCTGAGAGAGGACAGCAGCTTCCTGCTCCATTGTCCCACTGCCACTCCCCCGGGGCAGCACCTCAGCATCCCTAGCAATCTGTTGGAGCACAGATTGCTGGCCTGCTGCGACACAGTGAAAGCCCCGGTCGATGGTGGTAGACCCAGCCAAGACGGCAGCAATTAGAGCTTGCGTGGCATCAAGCTGAGACTGCATGAGAGCAGTCTGAGATTGGATACCACCAAGCATAGACTGCATTACAGCACTAAGACGTTGAGTTGCTTCCGCCTGTGCTGCAATGGAAGCTGCCAGATCACCCATCACACACGGCATCAGTTCTGGGTCACCATGGTCTCTCTGGGAGTCTACCATCCTTTGCAGACTGGAAACGATGGGCTCCGTGGTGTGCACAAAGCCTTGTGCAATGTTGGAGGAGGACTCCTCCATGCTCTTTATCCTTGCCAAGAGGCTCTCGAGCACCCTTACCATTGCACCTATCATCTGCGTGTGCCTCCCCAGCGAAGACCTCATCTGAGTCCTGTGCAGCAGAAATCGCGCGCAAACTCGCTCTCCGGGGAGCTGGCCCCCAAGCTACCCTTTTCCCCTGGCCTTGCTGCAGCCCACTCGTCCCTGGTGCCTCACCCTGTGCAGATCCCGCTACTATACTAGCCTCTAAAGAACGCACAGTGCCAGTATCTGACCTGGTGTCTGCAGGTGAGACATGCAGTGACACGGTGTGTTCTTCCTCCTCCTCTTCTCCTGCCTCACTCACTACAGTGCCCCCAAGGATAGGCTGCTCAGGTGCTTGCTGATTCTCTGAAAGCATAAAGGCACAAGAGTCAGCTTAAGGTGAGGGGAGGGGGCAGGAAGGGAGAAATGCATGATTAGCTGGAAAAGTGCGAAACGCTTGTGGGGTGAGGGGAAAGTGCGATGTGAGAAGGAGTAGGGATGAACATATTGTTGTTGTCCCCAAGGGGGTCAACGTCGCAGGTAGCCACGGCGCCCAATAATCTGCAGCACTCTATTTCCCAGCGCAGTGGTTAGGTGTCAGCTTGTCCCCCGCCTGTGCGCTCCTGCGTCCTCCTGTTGTGAGCCAACTTGGCCTGCAAGAGAAAGGAAAGTGTGAGAGTGTGGAGCAATGTGTTTGGGCGATGTGCCTGACATAGTTGAATAGCTGCCATTGTGTGCAAGGTGTGAGATGTGGGTGTGAGTGTTGGTCGGTAGAGATTGTTGGTGGGTGAGTGCTGGGGGTGTGGTGCTTTGGGCAGTGCCTGAAGACTGTGATTCAGATGGTGGTATGTATCATTTGTTGAAGCATTCACTCAACCTGATCACCCAAGTGAGGTCGTTAAATTTCTTCCTGCACTGTGTGGGGGTCCTGGGGACCACAGTGCTGCCCAAGACGTGCTGCGCTACCTCCCCCCCTCCACACGGTGTGGAAGACTTGCGGTGAGGGCGACTTGCGGTGAGGGCCTCCTGCCACTTGCCGGGTAGAACACCGCCCTCCGCCTCTCCACAGCGAACACCAACGCCTCCAATGCTTGATCGCAGAATCTGCCAGCTCTCTCCCTTGGGTATAGATCTGCCATGAGTACAACTGCTTCAGTCCTCCAGCTCCTTCTCCTTGACCTGCTGCTGCTTGCCGAGGTAGCTGCACAGCCAGCAATGCTGAGAATGAGGTTCTGCAGCATCAAGGAACCTCCCCTTTAAGAACTGAAAAAGCCTGTGGCAATCTTGACTTGTGATTAGACTGCACCTGATATTGTTCCACCCTTTGAGTGTAATGTCAATGAGCTTGGGCTTAAAGACTTGAATTAGCATTCCAATAATTTCTTTGAGCAGTGAGCATGTATTCAGCGTGCAGTCTAAAGCATTAGCGCCTGGTGCTAATTTTCCAACTTTTCAAATTTTACCACTCATTCCAGGGCTATAATGAATTTCTAGCTCTGAGAATTTACATAGGATTCCAATTATGTCTTTAGTCTGTTTGGATAAACAAAACAATCACACTCAAGACCATACTGGTATAGGCTTATATTACACTATTTACTTACAAAATTAACTAATATACAAAAGTAGACACACCATAATCACAAGGCAACATTTTAAAATGCATACAGCAATGAAACCATCTCTTAAAAGAGCTCTTAGTTCTCAGCTTCTCCAGTAGAAAATGTCTTCCTAAAATCTTTAAAACATCAACAGTCCAATAAACTCTACTCCAGCAATGTGTTTCAGATTCTTGAGGTGTTCCCTTGTGGTGCACCATTAGCATGCAATGCACAAGTCATCTTTCTAATTGGCTCAAGCTGAGGCTGCTTAAGAACTGTGGCCCAGATTTTGCAGTCAGCGGCGAAGGAACGGCGCTCACCATTCACTACGCTGACAGCTGCCCACGAGTTTTCACAGGCTTTTGAGCGGAGACTTGATGTCATCAGGCGTCTGATCCAATGCGGCGCCCTCTAGAGGGGATCTGTACATGTGTGTGCAAGCAACAGCGTGGCTCTTCAACCAATCAGATTGAATAATCCTTACTGAGCCACGCAGAGTCTAAAACAGGAAGTATAAGTTAGATTTAAATTATGTACATAAAGCGAAATAAAGAGAGGGAAAGGAAGATGGGATTAAGAAAGAGAAATAAAAGAGACAGACAGAAAAAGTAAAAAAATATATATATTTTTTTAATTCCAACACTAATTAAATTCTGAAGGAATGAGACTCCACACTTGTAAAATTTAATTTTCAGTGCCAGAGAGGTTGTTTGGCAGTAATTATGACTTATCAGCCATTAAAAATTCACTTACACCTGAATGTTAATGCTTGTGCAGAATCATCTGTGCTTCGCCTTCGCGTGTATGTATGCACAACAGTGGCGTTGATTTGCACACATACACAGGTAACATGCTAACATTTTCTGTTGTGTTTAGTGGGTAAATACCGCAGCTTCACGGCCTTACACTGATTTTAAAGCCGAGTCTATCGTTGAGGTACTATTACAGCGCAGCATGTGGAGGAGCAGGGTAACTCGGACCGCAACTTCTGGATTTCTGTGTGTAACTGCGCATGTGCGGACTCCAGAAGTTGCTGTCCAATTTACTTCACAATAATGGGCAGCGCCGTTAACCTTATCCTCAACACAAAATCTGGGCCCAAATGTTAGGGAACTGTAGGTCAAAAGCAATGCTATTTAACATGTAACAATGTGATCCTCAACTTTCCTTGGGTATATGATTCAGTTACTGGAATTTAGCATTGTAATGTATTGTCACGTGGTTTTGTATGAGCATGCTCAGTTCGTTCTGGCCTAATAAAGTAAGCACATGGACTAGCAACTCATCGTGTCACTGTCCCTCGTTTGTTCTACCCAAATATATTATATTTTGGCGACAAGGATGGGATCCCAAAGCCATTTTTAGGGATTATGGAAGGACACCATGTTGAACCTTCGAGTGGACAAGTTGAAGGTAAATTTGTGACACCTAAACTGAATTTTTGTGATCTTTTAGCGTTAATGCTTGTGCAGAATCATCTGTGCTTCGCCTTCGCGTGTATGTATGCACAGCAGTGGCGTTGATTCGCACACATACACAGGTAACATGCTAAGTCACTGTTCGACGGGATCGGGACAATCACGGCCATGCCTACGGGATTCATTGGAAGCCTCGGAGTGTATGACTGAGCTTGCGAACCATTCAGATCTTACATTTTAGGACCAACAACATTATTGATACCGAAGGTGCAGATGAAAATGTTCAAGCTCAAAATAAAGTAATTCGTGAACGGAAAAAAGCAATTTTTCAAATGGAGATCGGGCCAGATGTCTACGGAACGTTGACAAAAGTACTCGCACCAGGGAAAGCAAAGGATGCGTCATTTTAAGACATTGTTGCGAAACTCGAGCACCATTTCGACCCAAAGCCGTTAGAAATACCAGAGAGCTGTAAGTTTGGTACCAGAAACCAAAATCAAAGTGAAACCATCAGTGAGTACATCATAGCTCTTAAGAACCTGTCTTTGCATTGTAACTTCGGCACATTTTTGGATCGAGCGTTGCGAGATAAGTTTGTGTGTGGTCTGGTGGATGAGCGCACACAGTCCAAGTTACTGAACATTCCAAACCTATCGTTTGGCATAGTATGCAAAATGGACCTCTCTATGGAGATGGCATCTAAGAATTCTAGGGAACTCCATCCAACTCAAGTGACTAGTGCAGCTGAGGTCTAGTCACAAAGCCACCACCAAACCTAAAGCTGTGAGACCGAGTCAAAAGCATGTCAGTGAGAGCAGTTCAGTGAATTGTTATTGCTGCAATGAAAACCACTCACCACAGAAATGCAAAGTGTTTTCACTGCCAGAAGCAAGGCCATATTTCAACAGCTTGGAGAGCTAGATCTAAAGCAGGAAGTAAGAACCATTCTAGTGGCAATACAAAGCAGTGACAACAAAAGGGAGACGTTCACAATCTTGAAGTTAACACACCTGATGCTGAAGAACAAGGCATCTAAAGTATCTATGCCACTAGCGGCAATGCTAGCAGTTGTGAGAAAGACATCCGTACAAAACCTTTGATCAGCGAGCAATATACTGGTTTGTGTATCGACACGGCGGCGGACTGCTCTATCATAAGGACACATATGAGAGTAAGTTTAATCAAATACCACTTACAAAGAGTACCGTAGAGTTAAAAACTTACTCCAGAGAAATCCTAGAGACATGTGGACAAATGGAATGTACAGTTCAACACAATGGCCAGTCAGTAAAGCTGCCTATTATTGTAGTGAGCTACAACAACAGGCCAACCCTCATGGGTAAAGACTGGTTGAGAAAGTTAAAACTAGACTGAGAAAACGTCTTCAGTGTAGATGTTTCAAAGAAGCGACTCGACACATTGAACAAGTACGAAAGCATGTTCACAGATAGTTATGAGGGCATCACTGGGTATGATGCCCATATCTGTATCAAGTCCACCGTGAAGCCTGTCTATTGTAAGGCAAGGCCGGTCCACTATGCATTGAAAAGTCAGGTGGAGGAAGAGCTAGTGCAGCTCAGAGAGAACGGAGTGCTAGTAAAAACTGACAAAAGTTAATGGGCTACCCAGATTGTGGTAGTGCCCAAAGCAGACAAAACTGTACGCTTGTGCGATGACTACAAAGTTACTATCAACCAAGCAGTTGACAATGAGCAGTACCCGTTACCTACATCGCAAGATTTGTATGCAGCATTCTCGGGGTCAAACGTCTTCTCCAAGCTTGACCTCCAAGCATGCCAAAAATAGTGGGGAACCAAGGGGCTAATAAGAGTGAGGAACTTAAAGTAATTAATGAGTAGAGAAAAAGTACTTGAGAAACTAATGGGACTAAAAGCCGACAAATCCCCTGGACCTGATGGCCTACATCCTCGGGTTCTAAAAGAGATGGCTGCAGATAGTGGAAGCATTGGTTGTGATCTTCCAACATTTCCTAGATTCTAGAACGGTCCGAGAGGATTGGTAGGTAGCAAAGGTAACCCCACTATTCAAGAAATGAAGGAGAGGAAACAGGAAACTACAGGGCAGTTCACCTGACATCAGTCGTCGGGAAAATACTGGAATCCATTATTAAAGAAGTGGTAACAGGGCACTTAGAAAATCAGAATAGGCCAGAAATACGGCTTTCCGGCTTCCTGCAGGTGCAAGCATCGCGTGTGTACTTGCCTACCGCGCCTGCCGTTGTACTTTGGGCCCACGAGGACTTCGGCTCCTGGGCCTCCTCCAGCTGCCGGCGCGCAGTGCTTGCGTATCCCAGGGGCGCAGTTAGTTCGAAGCGTCCCCCTGAGATCACGTGGGCCATGGAGAGCCAATCCTAACAGAGCATTTTCATTCATAGATTTGACAGGAAAACCTGTCGAATCTATGAATAGAGATCGGCCCCAAAACCACACTGAAACTTCAAATAAATTTTTTTTTAAAACCATCACATTTTTAAAATAACTAAGTTACATAAATTAACTACTTTAAACAAAAATTTAAATTTTTGAAAAAATTAATTATACTTTTTAACAGTGCTAAAAATAAACTTACCTTTCTTTAAAGTATCTAAAAAGGATAAACCTGTTGAAAAAATGTTTAAATTGTAATTAATTAACCACTTACCTTGTTAAAAACAGGCCTTGCACCTCCTTTTTAAAAGTGCAGCTTCTCCATACTTACCCTCCCGGAGAAACCTGAAAAAAAAACGAAGTTCGCTGCGTGCGCGCAGCCTCTCCCGCGCACGCGTTCGACTTCTGCACCCCTTCCTTCAGGGAAACGGAAGTTCCGGTTTCCCGCGCATGCGCAGTGCATGCAGGAAACCGGCACTTCAGGTGGCCTTACGGGTGAGTACACAGCGTGTACTCACCCGACAACAGACGAATTTCTGGCCCATTATGATTAGGCAGCGGCAACATGGTTTTATGAATGGGAAATATTGTTTAACAAATTTATTCGAGTTTTTTGTGGATGTAGCTAGCAGGGTAGATAAAGGGGAACCAGTGGATGTAGTGTATTTGGATTTTCAAAAGGCATTCGACAAGGTGCCACATAAAAGGTTGCTACGCAAGATAAGGGCTCAGAGGTTGGGTGTAATATATTAGCATGGATAGACGATTGGTTAACGGACAGAAAACAGAGAGCAGGGATAAACGGGTCATTTTCCGGTTGGCAGGCTGTAAACAAGTGGGGTGGTTGGGCCTCAGCTATTTACAATCTATATTAATGACTTAGACAAAGGGACCGAGTGCATTGTATCCAAGTTTGCTGACGATACAAAGCTAGGTTGGAAAGTAAGCTGTGAGGAAGACACAAAGAGCCTGCTAATGGATATAGACAGGTTACTTGAGTGGGCTATAAGGTGACAGATGATGTATAATGTGAGGTTATTCACTTTGGTGGGAAGAATAGAAAAACAGAATTTTTTTAAATGGAGAGAAACTATTAAATGTTGGTGTTCAGAGAGATTTAGGTGTCCTCGTACAGGAAACACAGCAAGCAATTAGGAAGGCAAATGGCACGTTGGCCTGTCTTGCAAGGGGGTTGGAGTAAAAGAGCAAGGAAGTCTTGCTACAGTTGCACAGGTCTTTGGTGAGACCACACCTGTACTGTGCACAGTTTTGGTCTCCTTATCTGAGAAAGGACATACATGCCTTAGAGGCGGCGCAATGAAGGTTCACTAGATTGATCCCTGGGATGAGAGGGTTGTCCTGAGGAGAGATTGTGTAGATTGAGCCTATACTCTCTGGAGTTTAGAAGAATGAGAGGTGATCGCATTGAAACATATAAGATTCTGAGGGGGATTGACAGGGTAGACGCTGAGAGGTTGTTTCCCCGGCAGGAGAATCTAGAACTAGGGGGCATAGTCTCAGGATAAGGGGTTGGCCATTTAAGTCTGAGATGAGGAGGAACTTCTTCAGTCAGAGGGTTGTGAATCTTTGGAATTCTCTACTCCAAAGAGCTGTGGATACTGAGTCGCTGAGTATATTCAAGGCTGAGATAGATAGATTTTTGGACTCATGGGGAATCAAGGGACATGGGGATCGGGCAGGAAGGTGGAGTTAAGGTCGAAGATCAGACATGATCTTATTGAATGGCGGAGCAGGCTCGAAGGGCCATATGGCCTACTCCTGCTCCTAATTCTTATGTTCTTATATCGCACGCTTACGCTCAGCTGAATGTTGACAAAGAGAGTCAACAGTAACTCACCATCAACATACACAAGGGACTGTACTCATACACCAAGCTGCTGTATGGTGTAAAGTCCTCCCCCAAAATCTTCCAGGCTACGATGGATAAGATTTTGCAAGGAGTTCCAAATTGCTTATGACGATGTGCTGATCACAACAAGCAGCGAGGAAGAAAATCTAGAAGTGCTAGATATCGTGCTTCAAAGATTGAATGCCCACAACGTCAAATTGAAAAGGAGCAAATGTGCTTTTGTGCAGCCCGAGGTTGTATACCTTGGTCTGAAAGCTGATGCAAATGGCTTGCAACCAGTGAAGGAAAAGATTGATGCTGTCATCAATGCTCCAAAGTAACAGAACATGTCTGAGTTAAGATCTTTCCTTGGAATGGTCCAGTAGTATGGCGGTTCTTACCCGAGTTAGCGACCATGTTAGCTCCATTGCATGAGCTCCTCAAGAAGGATGTCCAGTGGAAGTGGAAACTCAACAAGAAGCTTACGACGCTTGTAAGAAAAGTCTCTCTAGCGACGCTCTACTTGTGCACTACAACACAGAGCGTGAGCTTAAGTTAGCATGTGATGCTTCCAGCTATGATGTGGGAGCTGTCATAAGCCACATAATGGATGACGGCCAAGAGAAACCAATCGTTTCGCATCGTAAACCCTCACAAAGAGCAAAAGAAACTATGCGCAGAAGAGAAACACTCGCCATAGTGTTTGGAATCAAGAAATTCCAACAGTTCCTGATTGGCAGAAAGTTTATCATAGCCAAATCAACCTAACCCGCACAAAAATGTGCGGGTTAGGTTGATTTGGCTATGATAAATTGACCCTTAGTGTTAGGGGGGTATTAAATATGTGGGGTTATGGGGATAGGATGGGATATGTTAGGGGGGAATTAAATACGTGGGGTTACGGGGGTAGGGTGGGATATGTGCACTGTGGGGATTAAAGCAGGGACAGGGTACTGGATTTGAATGATCAGCCATGATCGTATTGAATGGTGGAGCAGGCTCGACGGGCCGAATGGCCTACTCCTGCTCCTAGATTCTATGTTTCTATGTTTCTATAACCGATCACTAACCGCTTCTAGCAATATTGGGACCTAAATCTGCCATCCCTACAATGGCCACATCGAGAATGCAATGTTGGGCAGTGTTGTTGTCACAATATGACTGCACAATTGAATATCGCACTTCAAAGCAAAACGCAATCGCAGATGCCTTGTCCAGGTTGTCACATGAGGACTCCTGTTGGGAGTAAAGTTGCGACCTTCTCGCTAGGTGCAGTTGACAAAGACTTTCCTGTGACTGCAACTGAGATTGCAGATGAGACTCAAAAGGACTTAGTACTGAAAAGAATGTATGAAAACAGAACTGAAACCACTCCATAACCGTCATACTGAATTGTCTTGTGAGCAAGGTTGTATCAAGTGGGGAAGCAGCGTGGTGGTACCTACTTCTTTGAGAAATAGAATTCTGGCCAACTTCATACTGGACATCCAGGGATCATCAGTATGAAATCATGCAAGAAGCTTTGTTTACTGGCCCGGATTGGACAGTGATCTTGAAACACTTGTCACCAAATGCAGCGTTTGCCAAAATTGCAGAAACAAACCACCCAAAACTCCACTCCAACCCTGGTCATGGCCAAGTCGACCTTTTCAGAGAGTACATGTAGACTTCTGTGAGAAAGCAAATGATTATTTCCTGGTACTTTTAGATAGTCACTCAAAGTGGATTGAAGAGAAACACATGGGTTCAAATGCTACAACTGAACATACCACAGATGAATTGTGGTCAAGCTTTCCATGTCACGTCTTACCTGAAGAGCTAGTTTCTGACAATGGCCCTCAATTCCATTCTGCTCTATTCCAAGAATTCATGAAATGGAACGGTATCAAACACACTCTCGTTCCACCATATCATCCAGCTTCAAACGGAGCAGCCGAAAGGTCAGTCAGAATAGTGAAAGAAGCTCTCAAAAAGCAAGTGTTGCAGGGTTGTTCGAGACTCAGCATGAAGCAACGTTTGGCAAATTTCTTGCTGAAGTACAGAACTACTCCGCACATTACAACTGGATATACCCCAGCAGAACTCTTGATGAAGAGGAGATCGAGAACACAATTGAGTCTTGTTCAATCGAATTTGGCCTCAAGAGTTGAACAGAAACAGTTGAGTCAGAAACGTCATTATGACACCAATCAGAAGGAACACAGTTTCAAACAAAATGAGTGTGTTCGTGTTTTCAGTCCCCCTGGCAAGTCAAGATCACACAAGTGGGATGTAGGAACCATAGTAGAGGTTGGTGGAACCAAGGGATATTTGGTTGAAATTGGTGATGACATCCGAACTGTTCATGTAAATCAAATGATCTCTGCTAGAGATGAACCAAGACATGATCGTGAATCACTTGATCATGAACTCATACATTAGTTTGACTCAGTTCAGACTTCAGTAACTGAAGTACCAGGTTCAAGCAAGTCTGAAATGGAAACAAGATCATCTTTGAGTTCGGAACCAAAACAAAACAGTCCAAAAATTGGTTCACTGCCAAAACCTTCTGTAAGGAGATCAGGAAGCTCCGTAAACCTGTTATTAAACTAGATTTGTAGTTCATTTAAAAGAAGAAAAGCCAGGAGTCTTTGTTATGTGGTACATGTACTATTGAAGAAAAATATTTACTTCATATATGTACTTTATATTATATGTTCAAAAACAAATATATTAAGGCACATTAATGCTGGAATGTTTGGATATTTGGTTGATAGTATTTTAAGGTGCCTATACATCCAAAATTATGCATTATGATAAAACAGACATACTGAGAAAAATAACAGCATAGTTTTGTTATATTTGAGAAAAGAATACAGACACTTTTTTAAAAAGGGGAAAGCAATGTAATGTATTATCACATGGTTTTGTAGGAGCATGCTCAGTTCACACTGGCCTAATAAACAAGCACATGGACTAGCAACTCATCGTGTCACTGTCCCTCATTTGGTCTACCCAAATATATTAAAAGCATCAAAAATCACAATCCAAACCAAACAAGTGCCAAAGTAAAAGCATCTTTAGAATGCTTGGTCAGGTGCTGATACCTTGCAATCTTTATTGGCATTCAAATACCCTGTACTCAATCATACTTCAGATCAAAAAAAGCCTTTTGCTTCCCATAGACAAATTGGAATCAGTTTCCCATTTATTTTAAAGAACAAAATCCATTTTAACTATGGGCTAGTACATCTTTTAAAAATGTATATGTCTAACATGACAACAATTTCTATTATTTACATCAAGCATTTTGGAAATCTATAGATGAAATCAGGTCAAGGTCCAGGTGAACTGCTTTTTCATGGATTCTACTGCTGAAGATGCAATGCTGAACAGACTTTGTTGAATCTTAAATGGCAAATGGACTCTGGACACCTATTTCTACATGTTCCACTAGGACCAAAGATTTTTCTGGAGGCATTTCAGACGATGGTCATGGGAAGATCTTGAACATTGGATTGTTTTAACACTGTGAGTTAATGTACAGTAGTTATAAAATAAAATGTGAAAACTCAAAAAAAAACTTTAAATGTTTCTCAGGAATATACTTAATTTATAAGGCTGAGGATGAACTAAAACTCCCCTGTCTTCCTACAACTAGAAAATAACAGGAATTAAAGCTGCTTTTTGGTTGTGAGACTATCTCAATAGCTTAGAAATGCAGTCTACTTTCCTCTGAATCCCTTCTTTTAACTATTGCACCTGGTTATGCATCCTCTGGGTTTCTAGAAATTCTTCACTGAAAGTTGTATTGCCACTTTGCATAACAGCAGCTATCTGGAAGGCAAATTATTTTAAGTTTTATAAAGACTATTTTCTAATGTGCTACTTGCTGTACAACACGACGGAGGTAAATAAGCACTGCAGAATCTATGGTTTAAATACCATGTATAAAAGCTACTATTTTCACCATAAGAACCCATAATTCTGTGATAACACCCTTACGGTATTGCACAGATTGGGGGGTGGAGGGAAGGTCGGTGACGAGATTCACTACTATCGAAGCAATGAGCTTCACTCGTTCAAAGGACGAATGCTATTTACTGAAGGGATTGGTTCAGTTGTTGACATCCGTCGCAGAAAAGTCGCAAATTGCCATAGCAACCGGTGAATCGCAGCGCTATGCTGCTTTAAATAGCCATCCTTCAACTCCCTTTTACTAAACAAGATCAGGGAAGAAAGCCCACAGGCCCGGGGCCAGGTTGCTCGGTTACCTGTCGGCATCCATGGTGCTCGTTTGCTGCCGCCACCTGTGGCGGACTGACGTCACAATCAGCCTCCGAAGGTTCGGCCTGAATGCGCGCGCTCAGGTGCACCACGTGCCGGACAGCACCTTCACTCAGACTGATTGATGATGCGCTCCAGCTCCGTGGAGTCACAGTATTTTATAGCATCTTCCCCCCCCAAAAAAGTGCATCAGCCCTGGGTCAGAAGGTTGTGGGTTCAAGTCCCACTCCAGAGACTTGAGCACAAATATCTAGGCCGACAGTCCAGTACAGTTCCACTGCACTGTCAGAGGTGTCATCATTTAGATGCGAGGTTTGTAATAGAGTCATAGAGTTATACAGCACAGAAAGAGGCCCTTCCGCCCATCGTGTCCGCGCCGGCCATCAAGCCCTATCTATTCTAATCCCATTTTCCAGCACTTGGTCCGTAGCCTTGTATGCTATGGCGTTTCAAGTGCTCATCTAAATGCTTCTTGAATGTTGTGAGGGTTCCTGCCTCTACCACCCTTTCAGGCAGTGAGTTCCAGATTCCAACCACCCTCTGGGTGAAAAAGTTTTTTCTCAAATCCCCTCTAAACCTCCTGCCCCTTACCTTGAAACTATGCCCCCTGGTTATTGACCCCTCTACTAAGGGGAAAAGTTCCTTTCTATCTACCCTATCTATGGCCCTCATAATTTTGTACACCTCAATCAGGTCCCCCTTCAGCCTTCTCTGCTCTAAGGAAAACAACCCCAGCCTGTCCAGTCTCTCTTCATAGCTGAAGCGCTCCAGCCCAGGTAACATCCTGGTGAATCTCCTCTACACCCTCTCCAATGCAATCACATCCTTCCTATAGTGTGGCGACCAGAACTGCACACAGTATTCCAGCTGTGGCCTAACTAGCGTTTTGTACAGCTCCATCATAACCTCCCTGCTCTTATATTCTATGCCTCGGCTACTGAAGGCAAGTATCCCATATGCCTTTTTAACCACCTTATCTACTTGTTCTGCTGCCTTCAGGGATCTATGTACATGCACACCAAGGTCCCTCTAATCTTCTGTCCTTCCTAGGGTCTTACCATGCATTGTGTATTCCCTTGCCTTGTTAGTCCTCCCAAAATGCATCACCTCACACTTTTCAGGGTTAAATTCCATTTGCGACTGTTCTGCCCATCCGACAACCCCGTCTATATCGTCCTGTAGCCTGAGGCTTCCCTCCTCGCTATTTACCACTCCACCAATTTTCGTGTCATCTGCCAACTTACTGATCATACCTCCTACATTCATATCTAAATCATTAATATACACTACAAACAGCAAAGGACCCAGCACCAATCCCTGCAGTACACCACTGGACACAGGCTTCCAGTCACAAAAACAACCTTCGACCATCACCCTCTGCCTCCTGCCACTAAGCCAATTTTGGATCCAATGTGCCAAATTGCCCTGGATCCCATGGGCTCTTACCTTCTTGACCAGTCTCCCATGCGGGACTTTGTCAAAAGCCTTACTGAAGTCCATGTAGACTACATCAACTGCACTACACTCATCCACACACCTAGTCACCCCCTCGAAAAATTCAATCAAATTGGTTAGACATGATCTCCCCCTGACAAAGCTATGCTGACTATCCTTGATTAATCCTTGCCTCTCCAAGTGGAGACTAATTCTGTCCCTCAGAATTTTTTCCAATAATTTCCCTACCACTGATGTTAGGCTCACTGGCCTGTAATTCCCTGGTTTAATCCCTACTACCCTTCTTGAATAATGGTACTACGTTAGCTGTCCTCCAGTCCTCTGGCACCTCCCCTGTGGCCAGAGAGGTTCTGAAAATTTGTGTCAGAGTCCCTGCAATCTCCTCCCTTGCCTCACACAGCAGCCTGGGATACATCTCGTCTGGGCCTGTGGATTTATCCACTTTTTAGCCCGCTAAAACCGCTAGTACCTCCTCCTTCTCAAGACTAATTTGTTCAAGTATATCACAATCCCCCTGCCTGATTTCTATGCCAACATCGTCCTTCTCCATCGTGAACACAGATGCAAAATATTCATTTAAAACCTTACCCACATCTTCCGGCTCTACACACAGATTGCCACTTTGGTCCCTAATGGGCCCTACTCTTTCCCTGGTTATCCTCTTGCCCTTAATATACTTATAAAACACCTTGGGATTTTCCTTTATTTTGCCCGCCAGTGTTTTTTCATGCCCCCTCTTCGCTCTCCTAATTTCTTTTTTAAGTACCCCCCTGCACTTTCTATACTCCTCTAGGGCTTCCACTGTTTTTAGTCCTTTGTATCTGCCAAAAGCCTCCCTTTTTTCCCCTAATCCATTCTTTATATCCCTTGACATCCAGGGTTCCCTGGGCTTGTTGGTCCCACCCTTGACCTTTACGGGAACATGTTGGCGTTGTACTCTCTCTATTTCCTTTCTGAAAGACTCCCACTGCTCTGATGTGGATTTTCCTACAAGTAGCTGATCCCAATCCACTTTGGCCAGATCCTGCCTTATCATATTAAAATCGGCCTTCCCCCAATTTAGAACCTTTATTTCCGGTCCATCTTTGTCCTTTTCCATGACTACCTTAAATATCACCGAATTATGGTCACTGTCACCAAAATGCTCTCCTACTGACACTTCTACCACTTGCCCGGTTACATTCCCCAGAATTAGATCCTCTTGTAGGACTTTCTACATGCTGGCTCAAAAAGCTCTCCTGGATGCACTTTAAGAATTCCGTACCCTCTGAGCCTTTCACACTCTGACTATCCCAGTTAATATTGGGGAAGTTGAAATCCCCTACTATTATTACCCTATTATTTCTACACTTCTGAGATTTGCCTACATATCTGTTCCTCTATCTCCCCCTGACTGTTTGGGGGCCTATAGTACACTCCCAGCAAAGTGCTTGCCCCCTTTTTGTTTTTAAGTTCTACCCATATGGCCTCATTAGAAGAACCTGCTAATGTATTGACACGTGGTTTGTTGCATGGTTTAGTATGAGCACGCTCAGTTCGCTCTGGCCTAAAAAAGCAAGCACATGGCCGAGCAACTCATTATGTCTCTGTTCTTCATTTGTTCTACCCACATATATTACAACATTAAACAGTCTGCTCTCTCAGGTGAGCACAAAAGATCCCATGGCACTATTTAGAAGAGCAGGGGAGTTAGCCCCGGTGTCCTGGCCAATATTTATCCCTCAATCAACATAACAATAGCAGATCATCTGGTCATTATCACATTGCTGTTTGTGGGAGCTTACTGAGCGCAAATTGGCTGCTGCGTTTCCTACATTACAACAGTGACTACACTTCAAAAGTACTCCATTGGCTGTAAAGCGCTTCGGGAAATCCGGTGGTCGTGAAAGGTGCTATATAAATGCAAGTTTTTTTTTCTTTCAAAAACTTACCCAATTCCCTTATAAAAGCGGTTATGGTTCTGCTTCCACCATTCCATCCCTTTATCCTAACATCCCTCTATGTAAAATAAAAATTTGCCTAACCTCATTGTTTTTGATGAGCTTAGAATTGTCATTTAATTACCAACTCATCGACCAGTGGAAATATTTTCCCCAGTTTATCAATTTATATGTCAGAAGTCCAAGTCTCTCTACTTTTTAAAGCTTTACCATCCTTATTCATGCTTCCAAAATTGTATCACCTCACATTTCTCTGCATTAAATTTCATCTGCCATCTATCTGCCCAACCTACTAAACTGTTGCATATAGTCCTCTTCACAATTACCCACAGTCCCTACTTTTGTGGTGTCTACCAGCGTTCCACCCGCTCATGCGGTTTTCCCGCCTGGCGAGTTAGATTAAAATTACCCCCATAGTTTGTAGGAAACAGGAGGCCAACTGTCACTGAAATGCATGCTTCATGTTTTAGTCCAAACACACTTACCAAGGACTAATTGGCCAGTTATCCCAGAAATGAACAAACACGCAATCACCTGTGGTGTTGCCAGGTAAAGTAATGCAAGGATCAGATTTTGTGGTTTTACGCACCTAAATGTTTTACTTTAAAGAGGTTTCTTTTTGTACCACAACTGTTCTTGCAATTCTAGCTCTGCTACCAAAGCAGTAATATGCTACTTCATGGCAGAACCTAGCTCTTGTTCATTAGCCAAATGGCCAATTAATGTTGGAGCACAAAAAATGCAATTAATTGTTGGGAGCTTGGCATCCTTACCTCAAAGCTTACACCAAGATGGGTCCTGTGTTTCAGAGTCCAAACTTTTGGATCGCTTGTCTGCTGGGTAAGGTTGAAGAATATCAGGTTGGTGGGCTTTGCCACCCTTCTGTCAACTACATGGACATTGCAACGGTTAACTAAATCAAAAGGGGCAAAGTGGCACCATTGGTTTCAATATCAACCCAGTGACAATCTTTCATCTCTCTGGCCTGAGTTAGAATCCATCCCAAACCAATGGAATGGAAAGTTTGCTTGCTTTTCCAGCTGTAAATAGTCCTTCATCAGACAGCTCCATGGCACAAAACGACCAATAAATTAGCACAAGTTGGTAGCCTTAAAGTGTTGGCATTTGTAATCCCACTGCTATCTAACAAAGAAAACCAGGCTGTGTATCACTACTGACACCAGCAGCAAGCCTGGATATCATAGAATGTTATTCTGCCCATCAAGTCTGTGACGGTGTTGCTTCGCATAAGCCCACTTTCCTGCTCACTCACATCATTTAGTATTCTTTCTCCTTTAGTCTTCCATCCATCACACCACTGCTGTCGCTCTTGGCCTCAGTTGTTCACTCATTTTTCAACACTTTTGTTTCCACCAAATCACTCATCTCCCATTCCTGCCATTCCCCCAGTACATTTCTCATCTTGATTCCCATAAGTCCGAGGGCTACAAATATAAACTAGCTATTCATTAACATATCTAGCTCAACCACATGAAGTTCCACCATGCCTCACTCTCTTCAACCAAATCCTCCTACCAAACCAGGAATATCACCCACAACTAATTTTCTCGATGACAAATCCCCTTAAACCACTTTCCCCAAATCGCTCTACTCAGATCCAATACCAAGTAGGAAGAACTCATGAATTTCTTAATGGCCCGGATTTTATGGGGCCAGACAGTGTACGCACAGTGTACGCTGTCGTAGGTGCCCCGCAAGTTCCGGGTTTCCGCATGCGATGCAAGTGCGTGAAAACTCGGAACTTGCGATCTATCAAGTTTCTCTGACAGATTGTACGCATCCGCTGTAAATTCACATTCGCTGGCGCAGGGTTGGGCTATTTGCCCAAATACTGCCCAGTGAATACCCACCAAACCCTTACGCCTGGTAAAAGCAGGTCTAAGGCCTTCTTTTACCAGCATAAAGGTTTAAATAAATGTTAAAATAATTTTTTTTAATGATTAAGACATTCACTTACATTTAAAATTAGTTTGTCAATTTTGTCCCGGTTAAAAATGTTTACATCTATTTTTCAAATTAAATTTTTTTTAATTAAATGGTATTTCAATTAATTTTGAACCTGCGATCATTTATTTTTATTTAAGTGTTGTGAAATTGTATTTATTAGGTGATTTCTATTATTCTTATGGGGATTCCGTACGTAAATGGAATCCCCATAAGCATAATAGGATTCCCCTTTTGTCATTGGTTGGCCTGGTCCACGTGATCCCAGGGACGCTCGCAAACCGCATGCACCCCTGGGATCCGTGGGCCTTTACACAGGTGTACGCCTGGAGGCCCAGGAACGGAGACAGCAGGTAAGTACGTACTTTTCTTGCGGTTCGGAGGCGTATGCGGGCGGCAAGCCTCCGGTGGCAATTTTCAGGCCAATAGCTTAGATTGAGTCCATCCACCAGCTGCCTCTGCTGCCCCCTCCCCCAACTACACCTTAGCCCTCTCATTCACTCTGCTCCCAATCCTCTGTCATTCTAATGGTCCAGAAATTGATCTCGCTCTGTTCCAGCTGGGGTAAGGAGCAGGCGCGATCTCTCACTCCGCGTTGGCTTTTTCAGATGCAGCTCGCACGAACTTGATGTTCCAGACATCAGCTGGGCAGTGCTTGCGTATCCCACCGGCGTAGTGAATTTGTGCGAGCTGTGGGATCACGTGACTCAGTTAGAGCCAATGGCAGCACACCATCTTCCATTCATAAGTTTCACATACGTGCTGTGAAAGCTATGAATCTTACACCCCCCCAAAATAACAGCTAAACCTCAATTAAATTTTTTTAAAAAACCATCACATTAATAAAATAAGTATAGTTAAATAAATTAACCATTTTAAATAAAAAATTAAATTTTTGAAAAAATTTAAAATCTTTTAAAGTTATAAAAATAAACTTACCTGTCTTTAAAGTCTCTAAAAAAGATATACCTGTTAAAAAAAATTCAAAAAAACTTAATTCACTACTTACCTTGTTAAAAGTGGGTCTTACTCCTCCTTTTTCCATTTCTAAAATCTTCCGTCCTTACCTGCGCGTCCAAAGCACTAAGTGCACCGCGTGCGCGCAGCCTGTAGCGCGCACGCGATGCACCGAGGAACCGCCCCCTTTTCCAAAGACCAAGTGCCGGTTTTCAGCGCATGCGCAGTGCATGCAGAAAACCGGCAATTGGAGAGAGAATACTGCGTACTCTCGCGCAGCGGGATGAATTTTTGGCCCAATGTCTTCCTTAGCTGCTCCCAGTCCTTTTCAGGCTCATCTCTTCCATGATACCCACCTCCTACTCCCTCAATCTCTTCCCCACCCAACTTCTAACCACTTAATTGCCTTTCCTGGCCCCATGCTTGCAAACATTTGTAGTGACTATAAGGCTGATGAAAGTTTGAACAATTTCACTTAATGTCAGATGGCATAAAGCAATAGTTCAGATGGTCTTTAAGTGGATAAAGGATTGGCTTAAATATTTTGGTATTTGTTTTAATTCATATTCTACCTTAGGGCTTGTTCTCGCAGAAGCCATTGGCTGAGGCTGCCTCTCACCGTGCTAGCTCATAGCCCTGCTTACATTAGAAGAACTTTACACAGGAACATAAACTGAAGTTCAGAAGAAAGATGAACAATTTGGAATTAATTACTTTACAGAGAATGGTGAATGTGTGGAATGAACTCCAAAAGAAACAATGAAGGGGAATTGTGTTAGTAAATTGAACAGGAAGCTATGTGTCTATTTGTCATGGGAAGTGATTGAGAAACCCGAGTCGTTGACGATTTCAGGACTGGTCATATGGTTAGCACTGGATATTCCCATGACCCTAAATCACCAGGGTTAAGGGAATGGCTTTTATCAGCATCCAAGATGAATATTTGATTAAGCTCTTGCAAAATCTAGTGAGTCATTATTCCTCTCATGATATAATATGGGCCATTTCCTAATTACTACAGTGCATCTGCAGATTGAATATAGGCATACTAGTAGCCAATGCGGTTCATTCTTCAGGAGTCACTTTATCTACCAGTTATGCTGTCTCGTTCCAGGTACGAGGGGGAGGGTAAGTGAATTAGCAAGCATAGACAAAAGCATTCCTGTTTTCAAGTTATCTTATTGTCTATGTACTTTTGGTTATGATTGACCAAATGTATATGGACTCTGATTCACAGCAGCTCCAAAATGAGACTCCTGAATTATATATTTGGGTGGAGAGCACGATTGTGAAGAGCTAATCAAGGAACAAGTCCCTGAGGAATTCCACTCATTGTGCCCTCAATACAGCATATAATTACATTTCAATTATTCAACCCGTGTTATCAAAATGATTCTAATAAAAAGGTATGAAGAAAAGCCCATAGCTCATGCTGCCGTTAAGGTTAACATATAGGGCCCACTAAATTTTAATTTTCCCCCTGCTTTGATACTAAGTCCATGATTTTCTACTCCCTGCTGAATCTTTGCAGTTTTTAAAAAGCTTCAACCAAATCCACTTTCACTACATTATTCCATAGGTCAACCGTAAAAAATGTAGTGTGACCAGGAAAGAACAAAGGGAATAAAAACAAGGCTGGAAATACAGAGCAAATTACTAGCATTGAAGAATAAAGGGAGTTTATTCTAGTCTTTCTGTAACTATGTTTACCACCAGATAGAGCTATGTATTATGGATTAAGTTGACATCAAGTTTCCACAAGATTAAAATTCTATTTCCCATTAAATCATTTGTTTGTTGCAAATTCATGGGTAATCTAAATGTGGTGCAAAAAATAAAATTAAAATGGGGGAAAGAAATTTCTTTTTAAAATTCACAATTAAAAAAAAACTCTTGCTGCATTTTCTTCTCTTGCATACCCTCATATGGTAAGTGATGAGGCCCTAAAAAGATTTTAAAAAGGGCTACTGGATTGTTACACAACTTGCATTTATATAGCACCTTTAAATGTCGAAAAATGTCTCAAAGTACTTCACATTGGTGTTATCAGACAAAAATGGACGCTGAGCCAAAGGAGGAGTGTGGCTGACGTAACTATGTATAGGTGATTGGGTATGGGGGGGATATCTCTTCCAGTCACCAAGGTTTCTTGCAACTTGTATGTTCACTTTTAGGTGTTTTTCCTCTCCCATGGCTGGTTGGTGTGGACAGGGGTGACTGTGTTTAAGTTGCACATGGCCATATTGGACAGGCTCGATGGTCTTGTCCCCTCATTCATTTTCATAACTATTGCTTCCCTCATTTACTTGATATCCTGGGCTTACTGAATGAAGCAAGTGTCAAATTCCTCCATTCAGCTAGTGGGGAGGGGCAGCTTCTGATATGTATACACCCCTTATTTTATTTGACCACAGCAACTGTACATCTTTTTATAGGACTTCCCATTCAAATATTGGGCATGGATACTTAAAAGGCAATTTCCAGCTGCCATAACAGAAGCTCCCACAAAAATTCTACACTATCAGGAAATGCTTCCTCCTCTCTTTTCCCCATCCAACATGTGCCTTTGATCAGATGCAGTCATGGCAATGCAAACAGCCATGTCAGTGGCACTTATACTAACTAGGCAAAAAGGAGTCTGTAAATCATGTACCTATAGATCGATTTCCATTAATCTTGAATGCAAGATACTTGACCTTGGATAGTCAGTTGCCAAAATGCTTACAGACTCCAATTTTGTTCATCCAAACCTGATGGGTCTTAATAGCTAACAGGTTAACAACCACAAGTTGCATTTATATAGTGTCTTCAGTGTAGAAAGATATCCCAAACCACTTCACAGAAGCATAAAGTAAAAGCAATGGATGCCAAATCAAAGAAGTAGACATTAGAAAGGCAACCAAGAGCCTGATTAAAGAGGTGGGTCTTAAAGGAAATGAGAGAGGATAGGTAGAGGTGTTTAGGTAGAGAATTCCAGGGCATGGGGTATAGGCTGAAGACATGGTTGCAAAAGGTTGGGCAAAGGTAGGGGAATGCACAAGAGGTTGGATTGAGAGGAATGTAGTTAGTGGTGGGGCTGGGGGTGAGTGTAGTGCTGGAGGATGTTGCAGAGATAGGTAGGGACAAGTTACAAAAGGATTTAAACACAAGGATGAAAGTTTTGAGATGTTTAGCCAATGTAGGTCAGCAAGGACAGTGGCGATGAGCAACTGGAACTTGGTGTGGGATAGGATAGGGACAGGAGAACAGTGAATTAATTAAGTTCGAAGGTGACAAAGGCATAAGTGAAGGTTTCAGCAGCAGATGGATTGAGGCACAGGTAGAAGCCAGCGATGTTATGGAGCTGGAAGGACGTTATCTTTGTGATGTAGAGAATAAGGGATCAGAAGCTCAGTTTACGGTCAAACAAAAACACCGAGGTTGTGAACATTTTGGTTCAGCGGCCAAGGAATAGTATGGAGTTAGCGGTAAGAGTATAGAGTTTGGATGGGAGCCATTAAATGATGGCTTTCAGTCTTCCCAATGTTTAGCTGGAGGAAATTGTGGTTCATCCAATACTGAGTGTTAGACAAACAGTCTGATAGCACAGAAATTGTGATGAGGTCAAGAAAGGTAGTGGAGAGTTAGAGCTAGGTGTCAACAGCAAGGTTGACAACACAAATAGAAAAGTCAGCACAGTTCAGATGAGATGCATCCTAGGTTGCTGAGGGAAGTAAGGGTGGAAATAGCAGAGGCTCTGACCACAATCTTTCAATCCTCCTTGGATATGGGAGTGGTGCCAGGGGACTGGAGGGTTGCAAATTTTACACCCCTGTTCAAAAAAGGAGGGATAAGCCTGGTAACTACAGGCCATTAAGCCCAACGTCGGTGGTGGGAAAACTTCTAGAAACCATGCTCCCGGATAAAATTAATTTTCACTTAGAAAAACACGGGTTAATTAATGACAGCCAACACGGATT
This sequence comes from Squalus acanthias, assembly GCA_030390025.1. Classification (NCBI taxonomy): domain Eukaryota; kingdom Metazoa; phylum Chordata; class Chondrichthyes; order Squaliformes; family Squalidae; genus Squalus; species Squalus acanthias. The sequence goes on along the minus strand of CM059442.1, from coordinate 25,260,209 downwards.
TGTTAAAGGCAAGTTGTGTCTGATCGAGTCAAATTTGATTGAGTACTTCAATGAAGTAACAGAGGGTTGGTTGATGAAGGTAGTGCAGTTGATGTGTATATGGACTTTCAAAAGGTGTTTGATAAAGTGCTATATAATAGTGGTTAGCAAAATTGAAGCACTATTTCAAAGGAGAGTGGGGTGTTCTCCCCAGCGTAAATCGAGTTTCTGCAATCTTTTGTGCTAGTTTAAAAAGATTGCGCTAGAAGCTGGCCCCGTCCACAAAACAGTTCATGCCCCCATATCGGACTGATCACTATTGCAAGTTTCCACTAATTGCGCCCCTTTGTGGGCCTTCGAGGACGCTCTTAAAATTAAGCTGGTTCTTTTGGGTGCAAGGACACCAACAGGCATGTTTTAAAAGCTTATGAATATAACTTATTTTTAATTTACTAAAAAACTGACTACACTTCACCAATATAACAAGCAAATGGTTCTGTATAGTTTTTTAAAGTAATTTTCAGTTATTTAAAATCAGGTTACTCACAGATGGTGACTACACACTGATTAAAAATGCTTATGTTGTGATAAACCCATTTTCAGCTGTATTAATCAAATTGCACCAAGTTATCACTCTTAAATATATCACACAATATTTTTTTTTTTTAAATTCAGTTCTAAAATGCTGCCCGACTGTGCTGCTTCATGGCAGATTTTACGTTCGGCGATATGCAAATGAGTTGGGAGCAGAAATTTGTGGGATAAAAAACACTTCCCAAAACTAGCGCAATTTTGGGGTAGTTTTGTGCCCAATGCAGAAGCTCTACCCCGGTGTTTAGTGGGAATGGGATCAAGGGAGCAGGTGGTGGATCCATGGAGATGAGCTCGGCATGGGGAGCCATGGGTGAGAAACTAAAGAGAGGCGGGCGTTCAGCTTCGTGGACAAAGGGAAGAGGAGGAAGCAGCAGAGGCAGCTGAACAAATGGTTCAAATCTTAGTGATAAGTCTTATTTAACATTTTTATCTTAAATATGTTTGTCAATATTAAGCACTTCACTTCAACAAACTAGTAGAAAATTCATGGTCAAATTCATACTCCTGGCTATTCGTATTCACTGGCTATCTATAACTGCAGGATATGTTTCCTATGCTTCATTTATGTGAATATAACCACAAAAAATACTTTAATAAAGAACTTCACTCACTGTTCTAGCCATTTGTAAAAAGTTCAATATACTTTAATCAGATTGCAGCTGAACTTTGTATATACACCATCATGCATTTTCAGATTAACACAATCACAAGCTGGTGTTCATACCATTTTTGAAAAAATAAGCCTTCAACTAGAAATGACATAACTAAGAAAGTTCTTTCAAAATTGCTAAGTAATGATGAACCTCTTGACAAAATGAAAAAGACCCTTGAGGATCCAGGAGAAATTAGATAGTTGAACAGGTTTTATAACACCTTTCTCTTCTAGGATCTGGGTTTGAACCCAGCCCATACGATTAAAATCTCTGGTAAAAGGGCTGTAAAAGGAGTCTGGGCAATCAAAATCCAGAATCTGCGAGGCTGGGCCCACAGATTTGCCACTAAATTGGCAATCTCACTCAGAGGTCATAAGTTTGGCTGGTGTGGATGATGAAATATCCCATTCGTCAGTGGTGGGGGGGAAGGCATGCTCCTCTGAAGTTGGGGTTGAAGACGTTAGTAGGACAGAGTCGAAGGAAATTATCTCTGCAGCCGATCGTCACAACTCTGACTTGGGAAACCAAAAGGAATATCTTCCAATATTAAAATCATTCATCTTCATGAGCATAAAAATTCTAAGTGAAGAACATTCAAGCTACCTAGGAAAACACATTTATTTCTACAGGAAATAAAAGTCACAATACTTTTTGAAAAGCATGAGCACAAAGATATCTTAAAATTTTAGACAAAAAAATACTTGAATAGTACTTAAAGACTAAAACATGTCTATTTTGCAGTTTTACCATTCATTCATATAGTTGCCATTATATTCATGGTTCAGACATCGATATAGCACAATAAAACTAAAATTTAAGAATGATAAAATACAAGTCACTATTGAAGCAATAAGAACACAGATTAGCTATCATTAGCTATCACTTGGAACACTATTTGGAATTTTAATTATTCCCCTGATGTTGCTGCCATTTTTAGTTTGAAGTCAGGTCAACATTTATTCAACATTTTATTAGCATTATTTTTAGTGCAAGATAACAGGTCAAATTTAATGATCTAAAATTATATGCAACGTGTGCATATATCAGAATTTTCTCATATCAGAACTTGCTGCAGAACAAGATAATCACTGACGTGCTAAAACCCTCCATACTCACACCTCCCACCTCCCCATTTATTGTCCAATTTTATGTTCTGCTACAGAAGTCAAAATTCTTTTTTTTTACTCCCTTGAAAGCACACCTGTCACTTCTGGCATTTTTAAAATCTCCTAATTTAATAGAATCAAAAAAACACAAATTAGATTCTAGAATCTATATTCTAATGATTGAAATGCTAATGCAAATGCTAGCCAATTAACAAAAAAGTCTGCAGAAATGACATTGTGCTCAGGTTCAAGAGTGGAGCTATACAACCACCTGTGTGAATGTAAAGCAATTTCAGGTGCCCATCAATGTAAAAGAAGCAATATACCTCAGGAATAAGGTCCTGATCTGCTCCCATCTGTACTGAAGCTAAACAGTATGAGACTCCTGCCAGGGGGTAGTCTTACACTAGCTGCAGTACAACTCCAGCTTGGTGCAAAGGCATATTTTAAAAGGTCCATAGCTTACTCTTGGACTGTCTTGGAACTACGCCAACTTTATATTTGTATATTCAGGAAAAGCAAATGCTCCTGCCTGGGCTTGAAAATTAGAAATTAGCAGAGAGCAGAGCTCTGCACAGGTATGCAATCTGCATGCATAGAGCTCCCATGTAGCTGACCACTGGCAAGGTGCAGCGAGCAATATAATTCTAATCTGTTGACTGCACATTACACTTCACAGATACCATTCTGAGACTGGCAGCTGCAGTACAAGTGGAGCCCAACTTAGTATGTATGCAGGCAAAGTGAATTGTTATTGAACAGATCAACTTTTCCTTTCATGATATTTATAATCAATCTGCATTTCTTCCCCTAACCCCACCCCCTCCTAAACATCGGACTCAGAATAGCAGCAGAATTTCTCAGAGCATAACAGAATCTCCCCAAGTTAAAATTCTGGTCCAACTAACCATACAGGAGCAACTTTACAAATGTATTTGCATTCCTGATTCCCAAGTGCCACAGTTTACCATGACCCAGAAAGAACAGCAGAAAACTGTGCAAGGCAAATATTCGTTCTAATTAAAAATATATTAATATAAGACTGTACAATTTTAAATTACAACAAGTTAGAGTGCAAACAAGTCAATTCTGGCACAATATGGTAGCCCTTCCAGAAAATATCCTGGTGCATGAGGCCCCATTCACATGAAGTGCAACAAATGCTGGCTGAATAAAACATTTTACCCAGAATTTTTTAAAAAAGTTAAAATTCCAGCGCATCGCAGTTTCTTAACAAAGGCACGAGATGAAATCATGTATGTGCCATTTCAAGTTCCTCCAGTTGTCCTTTATGCAAACGATATCTGGCAAGATCTTTTCTGGTAACAATTCCAATTACCTACATGCAAAATAATAAACACAATCATTGTTGGCATTAAATCAGTTACTTTACACAGAACTTCAGATCAATCAAAGGAGCTGGATTTATATCACAAAGATTAACTCAAGCCCTTCAACTATATTTAATTAAATATAATCCCAGGTTTTCTCTTTTTGAAGATATTTTAGGAAATTGTGTTACAACTCCTATTTCCGAATACTAAACAGCACTTTTTCCCCCAGTATAACATTTTGGGTTTTGCCTTAGATATTGTCTCAAGTACTACTATGCTAGTCACTCCCATAAGTATTCTGAGCATCTTGTGTTTACGGGTATTCTCCTACTTCCCAATATCTAACTGAATGATAAATATTCTGCAGGGGTTTAACAGCAGTATCTGCTTGTGACCTGCACTGGATATTAGTGTCTTTCACACATGTGCTTCTTCAATCTTTTTGAAGGCAGATTGAGAAAACATTTGGTGAGATGGAGCTCAATATGAATTAATAAGCTGCATTATTTCACAGCAAGTGAACATATAGAACAAGTTACGATCAAATTCACTTCGCTCAAATGGTACTTGTTTTCGAATAATGATTCAAAATAAAGAACATGCAACACTTTGTAAAAAATCAGCAAGTTATCTTACTTGATTTAAATACAATAACACTATTTACTATACTCTTGCATTCTCCTCCTCAGCCTTGCGAATGCTTGCACTCTCAGCTTTCCATTTAAAAAACTTTACTGCCTTCACAGTCTTTTCTGCACCTGACTGCCTGCGTTTGCTTTTTAAAAAAAATCTTCCTCTGCTCACAGCCAAAAAAGGAAGCCCTGTCAAAGACCCCTTTCCGAGTACCTAGGACCAGAGAGTTCCCAACACAATAGGTGTGAGGTGTTGATTGATTATCAAGAGTGCTTCTCCACCATGCTTTAGTGCCTCAGCAGGGATTCCATCTGCTCCTGAGGCCTTGTTGTTCAGTTGTCGGATGGCCTGTTCAAACTCAAGCCGGGCTGGGGTTGTGCCGAGGTGGTGGCGGGTAGCATGCTGTGGGATGGAGTTGAGGACACTCGCGTCGAAGACAGAGTCTCGGTTAAGGAGATCTTCGAAGTGCTCCTTCCAGCGGGCACTGACTGCCTCTCTGTCCTTGATGAGTACCTCTCCGTTCTTGGCCCGCAGTGGGGTAGGACCTTGGGTGCTTGGGCCATAGGTGATCTTGACTGCACTAAAGAATCCACGTACGCGTGGTTGTCGGCTAGCTGCTGGATCTCCTGTGCTTTCTCCACCCATCATCTGTTCTTCAGATTGCGAGTTGTGTTGCTGTTTCCAGATCAGGAATGCCTTGCGCTTGCGGCTTATTAGCTCCTAGATCTCCTGGTCGTTCTCATCGAACCAGTCTTGGCGTTTCCTGGTTGAGTGACCGAGCGTCTCTTCACGTGCTGATTATGGAGGCCTCGAGTGCAGACCAGGCGCCGTGGACACACTGTGTCTCTGAATCATGGAGTCGTCAGGCTGGTTGTGAGAGCAGGCTGAATAGGGCTTTCTTAGCAGGGTCTTTGAGTGCTCCAGCGTTGATTTTCCTGCGGCATTGTTTCTGCTGCCGACGCTGTTTTGGGGCTACATTGATGGAGATGACAGAGCGAATTAGGCGGTGGTCTGTCCAGCAGTCGTCAGCTCCCGTCATGGCGCGGGTGTTACGGATGTCCTTGCGGTCCCTCGCTCGAACGATGACATAGTCCAGCAGATGCCAGTGCTTGGAGCGAGGGTGTTGCCATGAAGCCTTATACTTGTCTCTCTGACAGAACAAGGTGTTGGTTATGACAAGGCCATGTTCTAAGCATTTCGTCAGGAGGAGGGTACCGTTGGAGTTGGCTTTCCCTACCTCCTCTCTGCCGATCACACCTCCCCAGAGGTCTGTGTCCTTTCCAACTCTGGCGTTAAAGTCGGCAAAGAGGATCAGCTTGTCGCCTGTTGGGACTCGGGACAGGGACTGTTCGAGGCTGGAGTAGAATTCCTCTTTGGTCTCGTCTGTGGCTTCCAGTGTTAGGGCGTACGCACTGATGACCGTAGCGCACTGGTTCCAGGCTAGAGTGAGCCGAAGAGTCATGAGGCATTCGTTTATTCCGCAAAGGGGAACGACGAGGCCTTGGACAACGTGAACTACTTTCCATACCTCTGGAGCCTACGGTCAACAAGGGCAGACGTCGATGACGAAGTCCAACACTGCCTTCAGTGTGCCAGTGCAACCTTCGGTCGCCTGAGGAAGAGTGTGTTTGAAGACCAGGACCTCAAACCTGGCACTAAGCTCATGGTCTACAGAGCAGTAGTGATACCCGCCCTCCTGTATGCTTCAGAGACATGGACCATGTACAGCAGGCACCTCAAAGCACTGGAGAGGTACCACCAACGCTGCCTCCACAAGATCCTGCAAATCCATTGGCAAGATAGGCGCACCGTCAGTGTTCTCGCTCAGGCCAACATCCCCAGCATCGAAGCTTTGACCACGCTCGATCAGCTCCGATGGACGGGCCACATCGTCCGCATGCCCGATACGAGACTCCCAAAACAAGCTTTCTACTCGGAGCTCCGACACGGCAAGAGAGCCCCAGGTGGGCAGAGGAAACGCTTCAAGGACACCCTCAAAGCCTCCTTGAAAAAATGCAACATCCCCACCGACACCTGGGAAGCCCTGGCCCAAGACCGCACAAAGTGGAGGAGAAGCAACCGGGAAGGTGCCAAACACCTCGAGTCTCTTCGCCGGGAGCAAGCGGAAGCCAAGCACAAAGAACGCATGTCAACCCAAGTACCCCACCCACCCGCCCCTTCAACCACCGTCTGCCCCACCTGTGACAGAGACTGTAGGTCCCGCATTGGACTCATCAGTCACCTGAGAACTCATTTTTAGTGTGGAAGCAAGTCATCCTCGGTTCAGAGGGACTGCCCAAGAAGGATTATCAAGACAAGCAAACTAATTGTTTATTGGGTAATCTTTGGGATATTGACCATCTTTCAGCTGGGTGCTTTTTTCCCCCTCAGTAAATTTGTATTAATACACTTAAAAACACATTTAAATGCAACTTTTTTCAAATATTTTCTGCAGAAAAATGGTCATAAAGTCCCAAACTAGACACTATACAAACATTTTTTCTAGTACAACTTGAACTACTCACCCCGTTAGAGCCATCACATATCACCAAGTGTCTCAGGCCAAGAGTACGGAACAATCTAAAGGCTCTAGAAAGAGATGCCTCCTTTAAAGAAAAACAAATATTGGATTTGAAAATTTAAACAAACAGATGAATTTGCGTTCACTTGCAGATTGCCTAGCCCAGCTCAAACAAGATCATATTGAAATGTTTAATAAGCTGAGGCCATTGGCACAAATCTACAATATTAATTCTGGTCCTACCCGATTAACCACATGTACTTTCCAGGAATGTCAACAAAATTAGATAGAACTGTTCTCCCTTCTCTCGTTGAAATGGACAATTTGTGATCAAATAAACTACTTCAGTGAAATTGTATAAAAATGGTAAAAATAAAAAGTTAAAATTACAACTTCCCATGACGCATCTCACATAATTTGTCAATAGCAGCTATAACTCCCCGGTACTTTTCTACATAGTTGTCATGCGACAGTGTGTGCGCTGCATCTGGATACCGTAGTTAAAGAAAAGCAGGTTGATTCAGCCCAACATGTTTATGCCGGTGTTTATTCCCCACATGAGCCTCCGCCCACCTTGCTTCATCTGACCCTATCAACACACACTTTGTTCACTGTAGCTAGAAAACTACAGCATCCAACTCAAGCCGCACCTCCAGACAGAAGAACAGACCTGTGATGGGGAAAGTTCTTGCAGGTATTTCAAACATTAAAGACAAAAAAGCAGAATATTTTTTGAATGGTGAGAGACTGGGAAATGTTTGCATCAGAGGGACCTGGGTGTCCTTGTACATGAATCACAGAAAGTTAACATGCAGGTACAGCAAGCAATTAGGAAAGCAAATGGTATGTTAGCTTTTGTTACAAAGGGATTAGAAAGAGTAAAGAAGTCTTACTACAATTATAGAGGGCATTGGTGAGGCCACACCTGGAGTACTGTGTACAGTTCTGGTCTTCTTACCGAAGGAAAGACATACTTGCCCCAGTGGGAGTGCAGCGAAGGTTCACTAGACTGGTTCCTAGGATGAGGGGATTGCCCTATGAGAGATTGCCCTAGGCCGATATTCCTTAGAGTTTAGAAGAATGAGAGGTGATCTAAATGAAACATATAAAATTCTTAAGGGGCTTGACAGGGTTAATGCTGGGAAAATGTTTCCCCTGGCTGGGGAATCTAGAACACGGGGTCACAGTCACAGAATAAGAGGTAGGCCATTTAAGACTGAGATGAGGACAAATTTCTTCACTCAAGGGGTTGTGAATCTTTGGAATTCTCTACCCCAGAGAGCTGTGGATGCTCAGTCGTTGAGTATATTCAAGACAGAGGTCGATAAATTTTGGGGAATGAAGGGAATTAAGGGATATGGGGATAGTGCGGGAAGGTGGAGTTGAGGGAGAAGATCAGCCATGATCTTGTTGAATGGCCAAATGGCCTACTCCAGCTCCTGGTTCTTATGGATAAGTTTAGTACAGGAAACTTTCGTTTATCCGGCACTCAAATATCCGGAATTCTCGCTTAACCGGCAAAAATCATCCTCCGAAAACTCCTCTCAAATAACCGGCAATGTTGCCGAGTCGCAGTCGAGTCTCCGCGAACGCCGAGTGCTCCGAAAAATCCTCTCAAATAACCGGCAATGTTGCCGATCCCGAGTCCGAGTCCGAGTCCGCGAACGCCGATTTAGTCAGTAGGGGTACTTTTCAAAAGTACCACTACTTGGCCTCCTGGCGCTGTCGCAAGTCCGAAACATTGCAGTAGCATGAGTAGATTCTCCCGTGCTGCTTGGAGTCTCTTTGTTAAAAATAGCCTCGGTAGATATAACTCTCTGTTATCCGGTACTTTCGATAAACCGGCACCACGCCGGTCCCGTCGATGCCGGATAAACGAAAGTTTCCTGTATTTTATTCTCAGAATTGTGTCTGTTAATTATCTCACCTGAGTGAAGGAAAATAGTGGCTGAGAAAAATGTGAAGCAATTTGGCTCATTTGCTGGGAGCTGCTTGTTTTTTCTTTTTAAAAGAGTAATTTAATCGGATGATTGTGTTGTTTGCCTGTTGCTGATTAGCTTTCCTGTCTGTCTGGAACTGGTATGTGTTTGGTTCACATGTAGTCAATGGGTATGACCTAATCAGCAGAGTTAACTTAACTAATAGCTTGTCTTTTTTTTTTAGTCCCACTCCCAGGAATCCTGCACTTTTCCTTTAGTGTTGGTCCCAGTGTTTTGGTTTTTAAAAAAAGGAAAAAAAAGAGTGTCCTCCTTCCAGTGTTTCTTTTTCAAGTACAGCTCTGCTGATGACAGGAATTCCCTATGCTATAGCTTAATGGATTTGCAGAAAGTATTTAACATGAAAAAGATTTCCAATTAAACTAAAGTTGACAGGAATCCAGGATAGTATCCGAGACTGGATAAGTAGTTGGTTAACACATAATACATTAACAGTGCTCCTGACAAACGCAAAATCAGACCGGAGGAGGAGGCGAGGAAACAGAGTGTGTTGAATCGGTCCCACAGGTTTCAGTACACTGAACACTTACTTTTAATGTGCATATAAAAATAATTTGGGTACAGGAACCAAATGTAGTGTATGTCAAATTCAGTGGGAGAGCTGTAGAGACAGAGGATGTTGATAAAGATTTGCAGTAGGATTGGGATCAGGCAAACAGTAACACTCAATATAGTGCATATTGTAAATTTAAAACTGCACTTTTTTGACCAATGAACACAATTGAATTAACACTAGAGTGACCATATTTTCTAAACCGAATCCAGGGACATGCAGAGTGGGAGCACAGCAAAGTAGCCAGGATGGAAAATGTAAGTTGCATAGCATAGCGAAGCAAAACTTTTTAGCAGCCTATATTTTAACAGTTGCACATATACACTACAAATGCAAAACAAATGTGCATATAATTACTGCGGATGTGATGTTATACTATTGACGCGCGTTCAGACACCTGACACCCACCCCCTCCCAGTGACTGAGGTCACACCTGACCCTTCTCCCCTGCATCTAGGCCACACCTGACCCTCCCCCTCCACGACTGGCCCGCCTCTCCCCACCACCCCCCCCAGCAACTGAGGTCACACCTGACCCTCCCCCTCCGCGACTGAGGCCAGACCCTCCCCCCTCCGCGACTGAGGCCACACCCTCCCCCTCCACAGCCACACCTCCCCTCCCCTCCACGACTAAGGCCACACCCTCCCCCTCCCCACCCCAGTGACTGAGGTCACACCTGACACGCACCCCCAGTGACCGAGGTCACACCTAATCCCGACCACTACCCTTGCCCGCCCACCATGACTGACGTCATACCTGACCCCCCCCCCCCCCCCCCAAGTGTCTAGGACTAGCCCGCTCCCCTTCCCCCTGTGACCGTGACCGGGCCCTCCCCCGCGCCTCTCCCTCACCTGCTCCCAGGCAATTCCGCCGCCAATAATCCAGCAACACGCGCCCAGCTGGAAACTCTAACAACAACTGGCACATGTGCAGAAAGACCGCCCAGTTGCACATGCGCAGTGAGTCACTCTGGCCATTGTACAAGTTGTTGTTTAATTTAGCCTTAGAGCCACAAACGGACAGCTCAATGGGTACACTTCAGGGATGAGTTTTGTGAACCAGGAACTCTTCTGGGGACATTGTTGGCCCGGGGACACAGTACCTCATCTGGGGACTGTCCCCGGAAAACAGGGACGTATGGTCACCCTAATTAACAGAGATTTAAAAAGGAACCTGCGCATAATGATAGATGAGTTTCTTTCATTGTCTACACAACATGGCAAAGCATTTAAAAAAAACATATAGCTGCAACAGTAGAGTACAAGACTGTAAAAGTTATGCTAATATTCATCAGATCATGCAGCAGACTGTTTAAAGTTCTTGCCACCACAACACAAGAGATGCAGTGGCATTGAAAAGAGTAAAGAGCAAGAGGACTGACTCCAAGTGTAAAGGATGAGCTTTGAACAAAGATTAGAAAATCTCTAGCTCAAATATTAAGAATACTCAGAATATGCATTTGAAATAAACGGACAAGCAGAATAGTAGAGTGAAAACATTCGGGATGTTTAAAACACTAAGATGTAACAGTTAGAGTACTAGAAGGATGAGCCTCAATGAGACACATGATCTTTGCTTATGTTCTTGTAATGTGTCTTGGCTTATGTTCTTGTAATTGAAAATATGCAAATTTTTAGATTATACATTTAACTGCTATAGTGAAATATCTGAATTCAATTTGTCTTCATTGTCTATGTTTGCCAACTAATGTAGACATAATTGTGAGTATACAAACTCTAAAGTAACTACACACAAGGTAGTGTTAGTAAAATATGAAAAAAATATTCAAACGGTACATTTTGAATGATCAACCAGACAACACTATTCTAAGGCAGCAGTTTAAATTTCATTACCCCAGGTACACTATATGGGGTTGGGTTCATGAATTCTGTCAAGTCCATTGTACAGTCTCGCTCATCCTGTGACACATGAATAGACTGGATTGGAGGGAATCGTGGGTAAGCATCTCGGAAGTCCTTAAGTTGAAGTTTCCTCTGCGTGAGGTTTGAGTTTGCCCTTTCCACAAACACCTGAAATAATAAAAGCAGAATTAGAACCAAGAGAAAGCCCATAATTGTCATTTCCAGAATTATGGAAGTTATTCTTATTAAAAGAAAATAATTTTATCTTGTGAATAGATTGGTATTATTAAAATTAGAAGCCCGGAATTCCCCAGAAAGTTTCAGCGTAACTACGGCTTAAGAGTGGATTTGTACTACTTTTGTTCTGAGGAAATTTGTGCTGGTTTTATGCCAAAACATTGCTACGCACAAATTTCTTCAATCATTCATGTCGCTTCAGAGTTGCATCCGCCAAAACTCCACTTGGTTCAGACACAGCACCACATCCACCCTCCCCCCATGTAAAATACCAGAGAACACGAGTTTCCTGCATTTACACTCATTCTGGATGGACATAAATTTACGCCTATAATTTTAGGTGCCGCAGGACCCAAAGTCACTATTTATGGTGTTTTCTAGTAATACTTTGGTGATTTTAAAAATATTTTTCCTTACTGAGACCGGCACTGTATGTTTTACATCTTTGTTTGCTTTTTATTGGTATCAGAATCTGTTACATTAAAAAGAGAAAAGCTTCCACAATTGTGCTTAACGTGCATAAATGGTTTGACGGCTTCGGACATCAATAAAATAAGGAAGGACTTAAAGAATAAAGTTATTCTTTATTCCACGCTTTCCTCAGGCCCCAATTATTTACACTCATTTCCGTTTCTTTTATGCCAGTTTTTATGTTCTGGCGAATGCTAATGCAATTCTGAGGAATTTGGGGCACAAGTTCCCATCGGCAAGATCAACATAGAAACTGGTGTAAATTTCTGGGTTGGTGCGATCCTGGAAATTCCAGGCTGGGATTTCTCCTGATTCTCGGGTAAGATACTTCCCTCAAACAATACCTCCAAAATAAAACCTAGTCATTCATCTCACTGCGGTTTGTGGAATCTTGCTGTGTAAAAAATGGCTGCTGCATTTAGGAACATAGGAACAGGAATAGGCCATTCGGCCCCTCGAGCCTGTTCCACCAGTCAATGAGATCATGGCTGATCTGTGATCTAACTCCATATATCCACCTTTGGCCCATATCCCTTAATACCGTTGGTTAACAAAAAGCTATCAATCTCAGATTTTAAATTAATTGATCTAGCATCAATTGCCGTTTGCGGAAGAAAGTTCCAAACTTCTACCACCATGTGTGTAGAAGTGTTTCCTAATTTCACTCCTGAAAGGTCTGGCTCTAATTTTTAGACTATGCCCCCTAGTCCTAGAATCCCCAACCAGCAGAAATAGTTTCTCTCTGTCTACCCTATCTGTTCCCCTTAATATCTTGAAAACTTCCATCAGATCATCCCTGAACCTTCTAAATTCTAGGGAATACAACCCTAATTTGTATAAGCTCTCCTCGTAACTTAACCCTTGAAGTCCGGGTATCATTCTGGTAAACCTATGCTGTCTCCCTCCAAGGCCAATATATCCTTCCTAAGATGTGGTGACCAGAACTGCTCACAGTACTCCAGGTGTGGACTAACCAGGGTTTTGTATAGCTGCAGCATAACTTCTACCCACTTGTATTTTAGTCCTCTAGATATAAAGGCCAGCATTCCATTAGCCTTTTTGATTATTTTCTGTACCTGTTCATGACATTTTAATGATCTGTGTACCTTGACCTCCACTGTTTTTAGCTTTTCACCATTTAGAAAGTACCCTGTTCTATCCTTTTTAGGTCCAAAGTGGGTGACCTCACATTTGCCTACATTGAAATCTATTTGCCCATTCACTTAATCTGTCGATATCCCTTTGTAATTTTGCGCTTTTCATTTGCCTACACAACAAAACCTGCACTTCAAATAAATTAATCGTATGTGAAGTACTTTTGTGCAACCAAGATGTATGATTATGATGTTATATAAATGCAAGTCTTTCTCAGTTATACACCCAGCATTTGAAAAGAAAACTGCATTTTAAACATTTTAGTAAGGTTTTAAGAGGTTCCTTCTTAACTCTTGCATAGAATGTACAGCACAGAGACCAACTGGTCCATGCTCTTGAACAGATCAGACTCCTGTGAATTGTAACATGCAGCATTAAAATGGCCCCAATTACAGCACTTTCTTGGCTTGAGTGTGACTGGAATGTGGCTGATTTTTTTCCACCCTAAAATTTGAAGTTAAGTCAATGAAGTATTCATTATAGCTTGGTTTCAAAGTTCAGTGCAATGCGGCTATATTATACTAACACTGCTCCATCTAACAGCTGGAAGAGCATTTATATTCCACAGAAGATGAATGTAACCCTGTTGTGGCTCCCCCTCCCCCAGTGTAAAAATTATCATAGATAAGAACCAACTGCAATCTTTGAAATCAGAGAGTTATCCAACCATTACACAATTAACATTTTGCTTCATATTTAATTCAGATATATTTACTTGCAAAAATGTGTTTTAAAATAAAATGCACTTTAGTCAAAAGAAAATTCTGAAGAATATATATACTCCATTAGCTTTTCTCTTCAGCGATGCTGATCAATCTGTGTATTCCCAGCACTTTGTTTTTATTTCAGATTCGCAGCATTTGGAGCTTTTTTTCTATTTGAAAGATTACCTTATGTTTCAGGAGGACAATTAACTGTGATCGTAATATTAACCCACACAGTCTTCCAACATTATCACCGTCGGGCTGAAAAGAAAATGATAGCATTTGATATGATTGGAAATTGAAATTACTGCACCAAAAACAGAAATTAAACTCTCACAACTAGACCTTTTAGCTTGCTTTCCATTTTTGAGTGCTGGTAATGAGAAACAGGAAGAATAAAATTTACCAAATACAATGCCAGATTGTGTTTGGAGTACTCCACTTTAGTAAAATGAAAATAGGTCCAGAAAATATAGTTGGAAAATTAGGGTTAGATAAGAAAAGAAATCAAGCTGTGCCGTTGCTGGCTGAGTATAGATAGAATGAAGTAAAATGAGGGGGAAAGCGTAGAAACAGCACTTTCATAGGAAAAAAGCAACCAGTCTCTTGGGTGCACCAGGTTTTCCGTGCCAAACATCTCAATTTCTCTGGATTGAATATCCAGATGTCATATGAATTGTAAAAAACTTAAAAGAATACAGCAAACCCCAGATGATTCAGTAGCAATTGGCATAACAAACTGTACTGTGGAATAGTAAATTTTACATCTATGATTTCCCCATGCAGCATGTTGCTACTTTTAGCTAAGATACCAAACAAAGCAAACGTCTTTTGTCATGGGAAAGAAAGAAAAAGGTAAAATAATTACACTGGTCACTCCAGTCACTGTCCCTGATTCCCTCTCAAACATTAGGAGGTCTGGGTGCTGCACTTTTAACAACAGAATAATGCACAGGGTTTGGGGTGTAAAGGGGTGGGGAGTACAGCAGTTATTCTTGTACATTTATGGTGGCCTTAAAATAATTAAAAAAGGAGGAATTATACTTTTGTCAGTGAGTGAACCATAACCCATATGTTACACCAGAGGCAATTTTGACTGCACACTAATCAAACAACTTCATGAAGGACTCTTCCGATTGCTCAGAAGGGTAAAACATTTAGTACCTCAGCCATAGTGCAGAAAGGACCTAGGTTTGATCTCCAGTCTTTGCTGAGTTAGTTAATCTAAGCCAACCAACACAATCTGCCTCAGTACCCAAGGGTTAAGGAGTAAGGGGAAACAAAACACAGTTAGGCTCTTGTGCAGTGTGCATGTCTGATCAGTGGGCACAGAAATCAGCTCAACTCTGACAACCTCAAATCAAAAATACTACCAGCACTCATTTGTCAAGGCTTACAAAGATTTCTGGATGAGACACTGGGGAGAGCCACCTGATGCCTCAGAATCATACTTCAGCAGGAAATGATTTCTATTTGGAGGGGAGGGAAGAAAACTGGCCAAAAAAATTCATGGAGTCACATGCAAAAATTCTATAGGTATTTAATAACTATAGGGGCTCCAATCTCTCCCAAAGTTAGGTGACTTTCTGTTCAATTCCACACAACAACAAAAGGTAATTACAAAAACAATCAAAACTGCCAGCACTAAGCTGGGGCAAAATGGGATCACTGTGGACACAGCTGTATGGAGGATGATTGCTCTGCCAGCTGCTCAATCTCCAGGCAGGACTGCAAGATTTGAATGATTCCATAAAATTAATCTGGATTTGACATAGCACAGCTAATGGAACATGACAAAGTAAAGCAGTTAGTTGACCGTTTAGAGTTAATGGTTAACATCATGAATTTTACTTGAAGGGCATTGGCCGTTAGCAAGTCTCAGCAATTGAACCCTCATGGTTTAAAATAAATTGTTTTAGATATCAAAATTTAAAAAGACTGGAAACACATACATTGTTTTCTTTTCAATACTTAAGTTACCGTCTAGAAAGAAACTTGTGCACATCTGGGTAAGATCACAACTGACAAAATCTCAAGGGATCCAGGGATGATCTGGATGAATCACTGGCAATTTGAACCATTAAAAATCATTGGGCTTTGCCTATTGGTTGCTAAATGGCTAACGTTACCAAAATGGAAGAACCACAAGGATATCCAAGCTTGCAGGTATCGTGCAACCTTGATTAGTTGCACTCCCACAATTTGTGCTCTCTATCATCCAGGAAAATGGTCACGGATAATGGGAGCGCGAGAGGCAGGGCTGCCAGCATTCGTGTTTAAAAGTCTTCTTGTTGGCAAAATCAGCTGGCATTGCACAACTGATCAATGAGCCGATCGGTCAGCATTCTGCTACCCCATACCTCCATAGGCTCAAGTATACCACACAAAAACGCTCCCCATGCCAACCATGACACCCAGCTACAGAGGTGAACATTAAAAGAAGTATGCACCAATTTCCAACTATTCTGTCAGCACCATTAGTAATGCTGTTCTCTGCAAAGCTTTAGATTTCAAGAGGTGAAGAAGCTGCCTGTTTAAACATGCTCCTGAACAGGCAGGTTATGCACTGCTTTTAAAGTCAACAACTCCACTGAGATTAGTGTTATTCTGACAACTGGATGAACAAAGGCCAGCTCAGTGCATTTAGCATTCACCTCTTTAGCTGGAGGCTCATGGTTGGCATCAAGGAACCTCCTTTGGTTGACTCTCAGGTCTGTGGCATGAGCCGAGTTACAAAGGGCTGGTGAATGGGAAAACTGAGTTAGCAGGTCTATTGATTCATCAGCTGTATAACACTGACTGATATTGCCGGCAGGGATAATGGAGGCAAGTCCTGCTGAAGAACTGAACAGGGAGGCAGAGACAGGTGGGACAATTAGCAGTTTAGCGCAATTTGGAGATTCTTATTTATCAAGCAATTTCTATTATTAGCCACAAGGGTTCCCCTTCATTGCATAGAATAACAGTTGCCACTGTAGTGAACTTGGCTCAAAATGCTCTTAAGAGGTGGTGTAGTGGTTATATTACTAGACTAGTAAGTCAGAGGGCTGGACTAATAATCCAGAGGATGGGAGTTAAATCACAGCATGGAAGTTGGAACATTTGAATTCAGTTTTTTTTTTTAATCTAGAAATAAAAATATGGCATTAGTAAGTGACCATGAAGTTGTTGGATTGTTGAAAAAACCAACTGGTTCAGCCAATGTCCTTTAGGGAAGAAAACCTGCCGTCCTGACCTGGTCTGGTCTCTATACGTGACTCCAGACCCACACCATGGTTGACTCTTGTCTGGCCTCTGAAGTGGCCTAGCAAGCCACTCAGTTGTATCAAACTGGTATTAAAAAGAGCATTGTGGGAGTACCTTCACATGGACTGAAAGGGTTCAAGAAAGGCCACCAGCAGCTTCTCGGGGCAACTAGGGATGGGCAATAAATGCTGGTCTTGCCAGCGATGCCTACATCTCGAGAATTGTTTAAAAAAGACGCTTGCTTTCAGCAAGAAGACTTTTGTACTTAAAATTTAGTCATTTTCTCCAACTTCAATTAAACTATAAGTTGAGTGGATTGATTCCAGAATCAGGATCTCCATGAGTGATGTGGCAGAGCTCTGTCAGCTTTTTCTCTTGCACTCATTATGTTGAGGAGCCTTTACAGCTGACCTTGAAGAAAGCTGCCCACAAAGATCTAGCGATCTCTGTGGTGAGGATTTCCCCTCTCCTGATGTTAATTTGATTCTGGCGCCAAGTCTAGGGGCTCTCCAGCAACAGTGATGTTATCAAAAATAACAACAGAAAACGCTGGAAAAACTCAGCAGGCCAGGCAGCATCCGTGGAGAGAGAAAGAGAGTTGACGTTTCAGGTCGATGACCTTTCATCAGAACTGGGAAGAGCTGGAAATCAAATAGATTTAAGGCCAGAGTAAAGCTGGGAAAAGGGGGAGGGGATAAAGGAACAAAAGAGGAGATGAAGAGACATTAAGAGACATTAAGAGATATGCAAGGCTAGAGGTGGTGTTAATGTGACAGATTAAGGCTGAATGGAGTGTGAAATCTACTGGCAGAATGAAGGACAGCTGCCAGCTTCTAGGAGGAAAAAAAAGGTGGGGGGGACAAATAAAAGGGTGGATAAAATAAAATATAAATGTGATTGGAGCTGAGGTTATGATCTAAAATTGTTGAACTCGATATTGAGTCCAGAGGGCTGTAGCGTGCCTAAACGAAAGATGAGGTGCTGTTCCTCGAGCTTACGCTGAGCTTCCGTGGAACAGTGTATTAGGCCGAGGACGGTGAGGTCAGAGTGGGAGTGAAGCGGTGAATTAAAGTGACAGGCCACCGGGAGCTCGGGGTCCCCCTTACGGACTGAACGGAGGTGTTCCGCAAAGCGGTCACCCAATCTGCGTTAGGTCTCTCCAATGTAGAGGAGTCCACATCGTGAGCAGCGAATACAGTATACTAAATTGCAGGAAGTACAAGTAAATCGCTGTTTCACCTGGAAGGGGTGTTTGGGGCCCTGGACAGTGGGAAGAGGGGAGGTATAAGGGCATGTGTTGCATCTCCTGCGCGTGCACGGGAAGGTGTTATCAAGCTGGCTAAGCAACCAATCACATTGAAGAATTCTCAGACAGCAAACCAGGAAGTAAAATGCACTGATTTTCCTTCACTTTTTAATCATTTCAGAGAGCCAAATAAAGATTGGGACATACACATGGGATTAAGGTAGAAACTAAAATATCAAACTTTTAAAAAATATTAAAAACCAAAGAATTATCATAATGAAAAAATGAGCAGGATGTCAAATTTTTGTCAAATATAAAATTAGTTTTTCAGGGCCGGAACGGTTGTTCAGCAGTAGTTATGACTCAGTACGCCGTTAAAACCCCAGTTACACCTCATTCAAAAGGCTCAACTTTTTGGGGGGTTTTTAAACAGCAATATTCCAGTGTAAAAGGGGACATTTTCGGCAGTTCAGGGATTTCAGCTGATTGTCGGCTCCGGGGAGTTCAACAGCGCAGCCTGTGGAGGAGCAGGGAATGACTGACAGCAACTTCTGGATTTCCGAGTTTAACTGCGCATGTTCAGACACCAGAAGTTGCTGTCAGTTTCACATTTGTAATGATTGCGAACACCGACAGTTTCGCCGTCATTACAACCACAAATTCTGGGCCTACAGGTTTAGCAGTTATATAAATCTTAGATTGGCCACACCCTAATTATAGGAGATCAGCATTAAGTTTTATATTGTGTTCAAGTTGTACTTAAGGACACCATCTTGTACTTTCTTGTATTCCCTATATATTACATGAAAACCAAAATCTATATTTAAAAATGTATCTACATACCTCATGATTCTCATCTACCACCGGAAATCCATTATGATTAGTTGAGGTGTCACTAAGAATGTCCACTATGCGTCCAACCTTCTCTAGTCGATTGAAACAAGTGACTGGGTAACTCATCACTTCACTAAAATTGAATGATGCATTTGTTTTTAAAATATATTTCTACCATAATCTCTTTATTTATGCAATATGTTTTGATACATACACAAAAATGCAACTGGAACTATTTTCTCTCCTGTGCCAGAAATCTCCAACACTTTTACGATACTAATATGCACTAGTCTGGTGTATAAAAGAAATAGACAAATTGAATTTGAAATCATAAATTAAAAACTAAATATTCATTATTTTATCAATTCTCTAGTATTTGGGGCAAAAATGGCTCTATGAATTAAACACAAACAAGTATGCATAGAACTCTACACTTGCAATTCATATTAAAACTAAAACAAGGTATTCACATGTGTTATAAAGAATTAAAGGGCTAATTCTGCAATCCCAAAAGGGAGCTGCACTGCACTTGCAGGTATCATGGGTAAGAGAATCGAGGCTACAATGTTGTAGCTTTCTGACCACCCCCACTGCCTTCTTCACAGAACACAGAATTAACCGTTAAATCTTTATAAAACACCCGAGCCAGGTGGAGAAGGAAAAGGGTTCAAGTGTTGTGATTACTGATCATTCAAAGCTTCAAGTCAATTTGAGGCAGTCATCAATAAAACTAATTCAATAGTGGAATAAAACACAAAGGCATTTGGCTACAATTCAAGTGACTGAATAAATTAAATTCCACTTTTATTACATGGGATTCCAGGATTTTTTTGATGTTTTGGGGAATTGTATTCCTTGATTTTGTCAGTTTTTCCATGAAACCCAAACCCAGTGGCCTTGGTAATAATCCTTCCCTATGTGCATTACATCCTTAATGTAAAGGATAATGTCCTCAGTTTCACTCCAATACTGATTTATAGTCGGCCTTTCCTCCCTATATTCACCCATCATAGCTATAATGTCAAGCAAGCCACTAAAACAGATTTAAAGCAAAATAAATGTTGCGAGCAATACATGAAAAAAGCATCAACGTACAACAGCCCTTATAACAGACTGGTTTTGGCATAGGTGTTTTCTGTGCATTATAAGCTGCTAGCAGATTTCTCTCTCATATTGACATTCATCCTGCATACAAGTGGCAGCTCACCAGGAAAGGAAGAGTAAAATAACATAAATGGAACAGCATTACAAACTTAATCTTCTAGGAGTATTACCTATAACTATGGTGTGCATACTACAGCTGACACTGAAACTAATGCAAGTGCTCAGTCACGCTGTTCCTCTGAGTAATGGTGAACTGCATCTTTATCGAGCATTGAAATCATGCTGTTCCTTTAAGTTGTGCATAGAGTCAGCTAATAAATTTTCTACAGAATTTTGGATCTCACACGCATGTTATTTGGCTGGTTAAAGCAGCATTAATGCAAGTCATAAGCAATGGATTTACTGTTGAACTCCCTCGGTTTTGCCCATAAGAAGTGGATGATCACGTCTGATACAAATAGAACTAATGGCAAAAAGTCTGCAGTTTACGATGATATAACAAAATACAAAAAATTGTGTAAATGTAATATGAACTGCAAAGTCAGACAAATATGAACTTTTTGTTCAGATACACAAAATCTTAACTAAACCAGGACATCTGTGGTATGGGATCTTGTATTTTCTACAGTATTAAAAAAAAACTATAAGTTCTCACAGGCACCCAAATCTACTTGTTGATGTTTATGTAATACTTGTGACAGAGTGATTTATGTAAAATGGGATAAAAATTAAATTCCTAATAAAGAAGACCTCTGCCAAATAATGGATCCTTGATAAAGCTCTTTGATAAGTTATACTTTAGATTCATATAGTTCAAATGCAGATTAATTCCCTAGTTATTCCTAAATATTTTTACTGTATATGATGATAGATTATTGCATCACACCCCCAGCCTGTCAGGAACCAGACACAATTTTCCCTCTTACACACTCCCCCCAGCCACAAAAGGCAAGTGCATACAAAGCAGATGTGTGCATCTGGTATAATTTCATGAACAAAAACATCCAAGATACAATGTGTGCACATAAACACAAGATGGGAGCTTGGATTTAAAATGAGTTATGTAAAAAGTTGAAAGATATGTTCTACTTGAGTTTTAAATTCCATTTGTTGCCAACTTGTAGTTGCAAACTCAGAGCAGGAATAAATTTGGAACAAACCCAGATCTGCAGCATGATCACGGGGCAGATTCCTCAGGGGGAAAACAGCTCCTGACAGAAAAAACAAAAGAATGCCTGTCTTTCTCTAATTAAAGAAGTTGCATTTTCAGAAATGATACATTTCAAAGTGCATGCTCCTGCAATTTCATTAGCAGGACATTAATTAGTGAAAAACAAGAATTTTGCTTTTTTTTTAAAGTTTACGGCGAACACAGTATTGTCATGAAACAATTGGAGAGAGGGGTAGGGCCTGAAGAAAAGTATAAAGATGCAGAATCACTAATCATAGGTTTGAAATGAAAAACTGCAGGGATATTATATAAACCATGACCAATTGACAGTTCTCTTAATTGATGACATAGGAGTAACTATACAAGACAAACTGATCATTCTTACCGTGCAGTTAAAGCATGAGATTTTTCAGGAGGCTCCCAACCAAGAAAAGGTACACTCTGCAGCTTAATGTGAATATCATACAGTCCCTAAAATCAAAAACAATTTAACTGTTAAAGTTTAAGTCTTTTTCACACCCATGTTCTACTTTATATTGATACAGTTCAAATGTAGATTAGTCGACGAGTTATTGAAATATTTTATTACATGTGACAGATCACTGCCATGGATTTCTGACACATCCTTCCAAAGCTAATCTCTTTCAGCCCTTGCCCCCAAGACCAGTGGAGACGAAAAAAATGTAAATTTTATTCCGTTTACTCAGAATTTTATTGTTTTTACTACTTCAATGCACCTTCAACAAAAAGCTTGGTAACAGGGTATCTAAGTTTTTTAGATGTGTATGAAAGTACAAAAAAGTGATATCCATTTTATTTAACAGAATTTACAGCAAATCTAAAGTCAATAGATCCCACCAATGAACCAGCAGCTAAACTTCCAAAAAAAGTAAGTGCTAGTTTGCAAGGAGGTAGAAGCTACTGACTACATTTCAAGGCCAAATAAAAAAAGCCACAAGCAGCGACAGCGTAGGATTTAGTAATTAGGAAAAATTTAATGAAAATGGTCGTGTGCGTTAATTGGGACACTGAAGCATGCTCGTATGTTTGTAAGAATTCAGGTACTTGCCTCGCACAAATGTTATTGATTTCTATTTAACGATCAGCTCACAGATCAATTGCAGGATTAACACAAAATCAGTCTGAACTAGAGAGTCTGGTTACATTGCAACCAGCGTTATTGTGGGTATAATGGGAATCCTCTTGCTTTACAAAGTTCTAATGCATGTTTCCTACATTACAAGCGTGACTACACTTCAAAAAGTACTTAATTGGCTGTAAAGCACTTTGGGACGTCCTGGGATCGTGAAAGGTGCTATAGAAATGCAAGTCTTTCTTTCTTCTATGTGTTCCCTTGAAATAGTTGAACAAGAGGCTCCATGAAGAAATCTTATAAATACAAGTCACATAATGGGGACTGTAATGATTTTAAGGTCCTGCCTTAGATATTTTTTCAGGATGGTCACTCCCACAAGTGGTCGGAGTGTCTTATGTTCCCGGGTGTGCCCGTACTGCCCAATATCCAACTATACGAGAACTTAATTAAGGGTTGCAACAAAATTACCCCTTTTGTGATCTGAACCAGATAATCATATCTTTTGCACATCTACTTTAATCTTTTTTAAAGCAAACCAAGAAAACATTTGGTAAGACAAGGCCAGATATAAGTCCTTAAGCTGTTTTATTTCACAGCAAGCATGCATATGGAGCAACAGCTATGATTAGACTCACTTAGTCTAAATCACTACAACTTATTTTCACATACTATAACAAACATGCCACATTTTCCCACATCAGTGAGTCATCTTACTTCACTTAAACAGAATAACTGAGAAACTAACCAACAGCATTCTCCTTCCAAGCCCAAACTGGCCTACATGGCTTTCTGGTTGCAGATGTAGCTGCCTGTGTCTATTTCTTAAACTCTGTTTTCACAGCCAGAAAGAAACCAAGACATACCAACACAATGGGTTTTAACTGTTTAGTGATTTTTGAGACAGGCAAATTAATTATTTACAGCCCATGAGGAAACAGCTTCAAAGCTTAGCTCGTTAGCATTTTAGCAACCTACTGTCCCAGTACCTTTTTAAAAAAAAAAATTGTGAATACTCTTTGCTTTAAAACCTCAACATAGAATCATAAAATGATACAGCACAGAAGGAGACCATTCACCTGTATCGGCTCTTTGGTAGAGCTATCCAATTAGTCCCGCTCCTCTGCTCTTTCCCCACTGCCCTGTAATTTTTCTCCCCCTTCAGGTATTTATCGAATTCCCTTTTGAATGTTACTGTTGAATCTGCTTCCACCACCCTTTCAGGCAGTGAATTCCAGATCACAACAGCTCGCTGTGTAATTTAATTTCCTCATGTCGCCTCTGGTTCTTTTACTGTGTCCGACCCTGCTCCTTATTTACTCTAACAAAACCGTTAATGATTTTGATCACCTCTATCAAATCTCCTCTTAACCTCGAAGGAGAACAACCTCAGCTTCTCCACATAACTGATGTGCCTCATCCCTGGTACCATTCTAGTAAATCTCTTCTCTACCCTCTCTAAGGGTGCAGAAACATTTGAAAGTAATTATTTTTCCAAATCCTTTCTGTAGAAATACATACATACATATGTTTACCTATTGTATATCTCTAAACACAGAATGCAACAGTCATTTATCTAACTGGTATTATTTTTATACTATTAAAATAGAAATCAATATTGAATAGTTAGCTAGGCGCAAGAATAAAAGGGACAGCCAATAGTGACATCATTGAAGATTATGCCTTCTCAAAGTACTGGGGAAAAAATGGCCCATTATCCTGGTTTTAACAGCCAGATCGTTCAAATTTGTTAACTAACATATAATCCTGCTCATTTAAAGCAACATAGCTACTTGAAGAAAGTGTAATTAGCAAATTTTCTAGTATCTGAGTCAAGCGAAAACAGTTGTAAGTTAAAATAGCAAATGTGTTCCGTTATGCCTGCACATGAATGAAGATAAAATCCACTCACATGCTAAGCAATGCAGCCTGTGTTATTAGACATATTGCTACAATGACAAACTATACAGAAGGCTGAGCTAAGCAGCTGTGATTTATCAAGTACTTAAGGACTAAGCTGTGAATTCCCTTAACAGAAAGAGATTGATGTTCTCAACACAGGCACCAATTTGAGATATGTATTGCATTTCCAAATGTGATCTTGATTTACATGCACTTGTTAATATTGGGATAAGTATTTAATCCATACTAATCCTTGAGTGAAATTCAACACTTGGCAGATTGAGCCAATAAGAGAACCACTGCTCTCAGATTAAACTGCAAGACAGAAACTCTATTTTCCCCATCAGTCTGTGTTCACAGTTTAAAAATAAACACGCTAATTTTTAAAGCTTCACGTCCCAATCCTTAAATGGTGAACACATTCCTTTGAAGCAGGATAGAAATAGAGTTTTTATTTGTGGTCGTATACACTGCAACACTTTGTTTATTCAGCAGGATGAAAGTCAAGACCAGTTCTAACTTAGTCAGATTTTGAAGTCATGGGGTTTGTCACTCAATCTCAATTACTTCAGTTGGAGAGTCATTATGGGTAGATAACTTGCCTCACTGCCATATCAACCAGTTCTGTTCAATGTATTAACCTTTCTTTCAGATACTGAGTGACCGGCTGTGAATTTCTACCGTTTTCTGTTTTTCATTTGTGAACTATGGAACACTGTACTTCATTTTGAGAATATGAAGAGCAGGCACTTTTGAAACTCTATGCATTAATGCTCATCTCCTGCTTACTAGGTATTCAACAGATTAACAGGAGATCAGAAAAGAATCAGCAGCTCAGACTTTTGCATTCATGGGAGGAAAGGAAGAACAAAGAAAACTAGCCACTGAACCTATGCACCCCACTATTGTTAATCTCAACTACGTACCAATATTGTGAGGATTAAATATTGATTTGAGTGCAGAAATATTCTGATAAAACTGGAGAGAGGCCCACATTTATCCATTATTTTGGTTCACAATGCTGTGAACATTTCAAGGTGTGCACTGAATTATGTTGAAGGAAAAGGCCGTGCAATGGTCCTTATTCTCAATTATTTGTCAGCAACATAAACCTACATAACTGAAAAAATATTTTTTCTCTAAAAATTGCTCACAAGGTAGATGCCTCAGTGAGGGCTACTAGCTCATCCGAGTTGGACCAGCCTCAAGAGTTTTGCATCTACATCACTGTAATGGCCACAGACACGAGACCTAGATCACATCGAAACATTCTGCTTATGCCTCATTACAGAATACTATGGATACTATTCCCAGTGTGTTTAAACCACACATAAATGAATCTGTAGATACTGCAAAGGCTCTAGTTGAGATTCTTATCATTCACTAGAAACAATAATTATGAAACAGCACTCACTGCAAATCAATGCACTTTAACAAAACAAAAATGAAGTTTGAAGCACAAACACATTTTTTATGCAAGAAAAACAAGCTGAACAAGGACATCTGCAGTTGTCAACAGGGAAAAAAATCTGCAGACCCAGATGAGGACTCAAACATGATAAGGGATGTCTAAGTAACATGAGCACCAGCCCAACATTACCATGCAATCAAAGCTAAAATATTGTAAGGAGATAGCCCTTAATTTCTTCCTGTTGGTGATCTGTATGTGAAGGGGGCTCTCTTTTTAAAGGGAGGTTGAAGTACTTTCAATTTGAAGTACTCCGACAAAACCCTGCTCCCCAAGAAGTGATACTACTACTTGTTCTAGTCCAAAAGCAGATTCATGGTGGCCCAAGTCATATCTCCTAGCTGCAAGAAGATGCGGAGACAACTTATCCAACTAGTTAATTTCCATCGACCTTTTGCTCCCCAATTCACATCAATATAAAACTATGAAATTCAACAAACTATGCTGATAATTAAAACAAATTAACTTTTCTAAACAAAGCTTACTTTTCGATACAAACTGAAAGATTAATTTGAAGAATTTTTCATAAAGTGATTATACTTTCAGTATTCAAACATTTGAAATAAATAAACAGGCACCTCAATACAGAAGTCCCCAACTATTTTGGCAGTCATCAGCACCAACATGATGGGAAGACCATATGTCACATTTCCAGTAGCCTCCACAATGATGACCGTCAGGCTCAGCGTCATTCGTACAATACCTCCTGCCAATGGAAAGTGATAGACCATAAGTTCAGCTACATCTGATCGAACATGACAGTTTATATGCATGTATCTTAGTTGGCTCCTGTCTCACTCATAAGACAGATCAATGTTATATTGTGAATCTAGATTTCTTAGGGGCATAGTAGTCAACATGTTTTTTGAAACAAATATAAAAAGACCCAAGTTGTTCCTAACTGAAGAAACTTCCTCAAAGTTAAAAAGTTTTAAATGTTAACAGTTTCCTTTTTCTCCCTTTCAGAAATAATCAGGAACCTGGTTATGATCTACAACAGTGCCAAGTCCTTCCATATTAATAATGATTGCTCTGTTCGATCATCAAAAACTGTGATGAATGGTAGCTATTCCAACTCAGATACAAGATATATAAAATGACAGCGCTGGGAAATGAACACCATTCTACTTTAATCACCCAAACTCAGATTTTCCGATTGGGTAAAATCCTGATCGAGTGCACATGATGAGCATTGACCTAACCATCATTTCCTGGATCAGCATCATTTTGTGCACATTGCAGGCATCAAGACTGCCTCTGATTAGGGGCTCACCCATTGGGGGCAGGAAATAACATACTGCTGTTGAACTTAAAGGCCTCCATCAGCTTAAAGTGGCACGCATCATTACAATCACTTTTGTGCCATAGGGGGAAAAAAAAACTTGATTTTTCCAGCTTCTTAGATGTAGCTGTGGAAATACTGCTGGAGAAAGTCAAACAGATACACAAAGTCAGTTACACAAATCAATAAAATTTGTGCTGCAGTATAATAAGGCCATAAAAAAAGCAAACCAAGCACCGGTGGGGGGGGGTCATTTCTGGAGGGATAGAATTGAAAAGTAGAGAAGTTATGTTAAACCTGTCTAGAACTTTGGTTAGACCACACTTGGGAGTACTATCAACAGTTCTGGTCTCCATATTATGAAAAGGATATAGAAGCACTGGAGAAGGTGCAAAAAAGATTTACTAGAATTATACCAGAACTGAGAAGTTATATCGATCAGGAAAGATTGAACAGGCTGGGGTTTTTTTCTCTAGAAAAGAGAAGGCCGAGGGGTGACCTGATAGTGATCTTTAAGATTATGAAAGGGTTTGATAGGGTAGCCGCAGAGAAGATGTTTTCACTTGCAGACGAGACCAGGACTAGGGGTCATAAATATAACAGTCACTAATAAATCCAACAGGGAATTCAGGAGAAACTTGCTTACCCGGAGACTGGTTAGAATGTGGGACGCGCTACCACAAGGAATAATCAAGGTGAATAGCATAGATGCATTTAAGGGGAAGCTGGATAAACACATGAGGGAGAAAGGAATAGAAGGATATGTTGATGGGGTTAGATGAAGAAGGATGGGAAGAGGCTTGTGTGGAGCATAAACACTGGCATTGACCAGTTGGGCCAAATGGCCTGTTTCTGTGCTGCAAATACTATGTAACTATGTAACATTGAAGCGTAGCTAAATCAATTGTTAAAATTACCTGCAACACTGAACTTTTTGTTCAAAGATATGTAGGAAACAAAAATATCAAAATCATTTCCTCCATCTAGTGAGAGCACTTGGCTTACTTTATAGTAGCAGATTTCATAAAATGTAGCCCTTTGGGATTAATGAAAAATCCTCCACAATGAATATGTTGCCAATATTCCTACCCAGATCACAGCAAAAGGGAAGTTTTCAAAGACTGCAGGGCTGTTATAGAAATTACTTTGCTGTTATAGGAAAGGCAACAGGAAATTATCTAATATCCCTAGACTGTGTCTGGAAATCCTAACTTTCCAGTATGTAGGTCACTGGTCAAGTACCACACTTACCAAGCTGAGCTGCTGCTCCCATCAGAGCATATTTCCCTGGGTTAGCCCAAGTCTGTAGAGTGCAACAGAAAGTAAACCAATTAAAACAAGCACAAAAGCCCAACTGAACTTTATAAGAATATATAACTAACCCTTGCAACATAGTTGCTTACTTTAAATATGATTACCTGCTACCACAGAGCCTTCTGATTAAGCTCATTGCTACTGGCTCCAGACTAACCACCATCTAGTTGCAAGACAGAGCCTCATAGGATGCTTGTAATTTAATGGAATGTCGACCCATTGATCAATTCACAACACTTTCAATGAGGAGAAATGGGTCCCCATCCAAGGTTGATAGCAGCAATTGATCCATACATATCAAGGTCCCCCTGAACTAAGAAGCAAAGTCTCTGCCTTGAACTGAGGTTTATTTATCAGCCAGTCCGAGATGCATATTCTCTTCAATCTGCAGAAACTAGCTGTAACCAATTTTAATCCTGTGTGCTGTGACCAACAAGAAAGAATCCGATAATCCATGTCACACAAGGCATAATACCAGTACAGTATGGAGTTGGGATTAATAGCATTGTAACATTAGTGTATGCTACATATCCTTTTCAACTACATTGCATTCTATTCAAACTATGTCAGTTCTACTTTGGACAGCCTGGTTGGGTCCCTAGTCTCACCGACTGAGAAGATCAACCAAATAGGTTAACGATCAATATTCGGATGAACCCAAATCAGTTGAAAATGCTACATTTTTCTCTTCCAGGGAAATTAATGTTCTTAAAATGAATGTGATGTAGAGAGTGAATTAAATATTTTCCACTGCTTCCCAGAGGATAGAGGCCATCTGGGGAAACAAAACTCCTTTATCTTTGAGAAAATTGACATTTCCTGCAATGTTAATGAGAAGGGAAAACTCTTGGGTTCAGCTTGACTAAGTTGCAGAAAGAGAGAGCCAGGTGATGCTTTTGAACACAGAATCCTACTTTATATAATTGTCCTTTTAAATTATGATTCTAGGAAGACGATATATCAAAGGAATATGAAAGGAAATGGTGTCAGGAATATCGGTCTCTGGAGAATTTGTTTCATGACCCTACCCCTGAGATGAAGTCCTGGAATGAGATAATGGCTTAGATTTTCCAACTGGAAGACTGACCGTCATCCATTAATTTAAAATTGGTTAACTTGAGGTCGACAATCAGAAAGTCTATGCCAAAATGTTCCTCATGACAACACAAGAAATTGTTTTGAGTGCTGGAGGGATGTGGATTTTCCCCAGAGCCCTACTCTTGGGAAAGCTAAAATCCAAACTGACCAGAATCTCATTCTGTTTAAGTAGTCGACAGAAATTAGCATTAAGACTGATAAAGGTGCACATGTGGAGCAGGGGACCATCATGTCATCTCATTGAGTGAGTCAGGAGTTTTACCTGTCTTGTAATCAATTTTACACACCAGGATTTTTTTTTGGAACACAAACAGACCTCTGGTCCCATAAGGCTCAGATCTTTCATAGCAAAATCCTACAATGTATTCAATAAAGTATTCAATCAGATGTTAGGAGGGTTCTAGAGGGAAAAGGAAAACAGCATGGCGATAGGTGACACTTCATTGCTGATGAAAAAAAGAACAGGTCAGCACAAATCAGTTCCTATTATTACAAGTCTACTTGGGGGGGGGGGGGGGCGGAATAAAAAGTCAAAAATCACTGGGCCAGAAATTCGGCTCTTGCCGGGTGAGTACGCGCTGTGTACTCACCCGTAAGGCCACCTGAAGTGTCGGTTTCTTGCATGCACTGCGCATGCGCGGGAAACCGGAACTTCCGTTCCCCCGAAGAAAGGGGTTCAGAAGTCGAACGCGTGAGAGGCTGCGCGCACGCAGCGAACTTCGTTTTTTTTTAGGTTTCTCCAGGAAGTATGGAGAAGCTGCACATTTAAAAAGGAGGCGCAAGGCCTGTTTTTAACAAGTTAAGTGGTTAATTAATTACAATTTAAAGTTTTTCAACAAGGTTTATCTTTTTTAGATACTTTAAAGGAAGGTAAGTTTATTTTTAGCACCGTTAAAAAGTATAATTAATTTTTTCAAAAATTTAAATTTTTGTTTAAAGTAGTTAATTTATGTAACTTAGTTATTTTAAAAATGTGATGGTTTTTTAAAAATTTATTTGAAGTTTAAGTGTGGTTTTGGGGCCGATCTCTATTCATAGGTTTGACAGGTCTTCCTGTCAAATCTATGAATGAAAATGCTCTGTTAGGATTGGCTCTTCATGGCCCACTTGATCCCAGGGGACACTTCGAACTAACTGCGCCCCTGGGATATGCAAGCACTGCACGCCGGCAGCTGGAGGCAGCCCAGGAGCCGAAGTCCTCGTAGGCCCAAAGCACAACAGCAGGCGCGGTAGGCAAGTACACGCGCGATGCTTGCACCCGCAGGAAGCCGGAAAGCCGAATTTCTGGCCCATTGTCTTTTTCTCAAGAAAAATGGCTTAAGAAACTCCTTACTGAATTCATAGTATAAGAATGCTAAAACGAACAGTACAAGACAGACTGGTCGTTATCTGGTTCATTGCTTTAAACAAAATCTCATTAGACGAATAAAACTTTGCTGTTGTGAACTGTCCCAGAAAACAGATAAATACATTAAGCCCTGACTGAATGTTATCTTCAACTCATAGCTAAATGGGCAGCAAGAACTATCCTTCACCACATGTCTACAGAACAAATTCATGAAATAAACATTTTACGGACAGAAACAAATCAATATTTCATGGTAGAGGCACAAATAGTATGAAGTGTTAGGGATTAATTTGTTGGCAAAGCTAGATAAGCATTCAGAAATTCAAAATTTACCATGTTGCTTTTCTCATTTAGACTGCCCTTTAGAAAATACCAAAGATCTATGTATTACACTTGCTATTGTTCAAGGTTATGAAAAAAGAAACTCACAGTATTTGCTGAAACGCTGGAAATAAATATTCCAAACAATCTTCCCCACGCAGCACCGATCAGTAAAGACGGAATGAAGATTCCACTGGACACTGCTAAACCGTATGTCCAACAGGCCAGAAAAAAGTAACTTAAAGTGAACAAGCCCAGAGTCAGAGGATTGTATGAACCTGCAAAAATAGATCGTACTGATCAAGTAAATACTGTTCTTGAACATCAGCATCTCACACTTTGTTTCACAGTATTCATCTTTCTTGTTAATTTTCAAAATCAAATTAACCCTGCTTCTTTGAACTTTAAAAAAATATTCAGTGTTCAAATATATATCTTTACAGTGTAAAGTTCGAATCACATAAACCATAACAGTAAGCTCAAGCATGTGAAAAAAATTATGCAAAGATGACTTCAGGACACCATTACAAGAAGTTGATGCTCATTTTGAAATGTTTTACAACTTTAATATGGCATACTAATTATTGTATTCAACAACTTTATTTATAATCTTACACACATAACCCTGCTAATGCTTATTTCTGATGAACTTTAATAGTTTTGACATTTTATAAAGTGTTCTTGCAATACCAGAATCGGGGGCAGGGGCTGTAGAGCTAGGGTAGGTTATAGGGTATTGTGAAGCCAAGCAAGGACTACACCACAGAGAGAGAGGTGAGCAGTGTTACGGATGAGCTGAAGCATATGGAGAATGGGAGGCTAACCAGGAAAGCGATAAAGCATAGAGGTGAAAAAGGTATGGATGAGTGATTCAGCAGCAGATAAGCTAAGGTTAAGGCAGAGGTAAGCAAGGGGCTGTTTTCATTAGAAAAGAAGAGGAGATTGAAGGGCGATTTGATAGGTGTTTAAAATTATAAAAGGGTTGGGACAGAGTAGATAAAAACAGATGGTTTCCAGTGATTGAGGGGTCTAGAACAAAGGGACATAGATACAAGATTAAAGGTAAGACATTTGAGACAAAAACAAAGAAGTAAGCAGTCTTTGCAATGGAGAGGATATGGCGTCTGAATCTCAGCTCAGGGCTTCACTGGTAATAAAATCACTGGCCTTGAAATTGGTGGAGGCTGCACCCGTTTAACAGGTGTAAAATGGGTGCCTAAGTGTCCAACATGGCGGGTGACTGCGTGCGTACATCCCGTGCTGGAGGTGCGCCTCCTGCCATATTGATGAAGGCAGAAAAAGAAGTGCCCGGAACCCATCCCTGAAACAGGTTAAGCCCCTTATTTGCATATCCAAAGGACGGCATCTATCTTTACAGTACAGAAACATGGAAGAGTTCTAATGATATCATAAACCATAACAGTAAGCATCTACATGTGGCCTAACCACCGATCCTTAAAGGGATCACCAGATGCCAACAAAAAGATGTTTTTTTAAAAAAAAAACTTCTGAATGTGTAGCAGTGCCAAAGCTTGTTGCCGGCCCCTGCTTGCATTAACCCCCCTATCCCCCCCACTGCCAGTACCTAGCTAAGGGCCGCTGCCAGCGATGCAGCAGCCCAAAAATTCATATCCGAATCGCTGGCGAGCTGCCTGGGGATGCCTACAGGCATCCGCAGATCGGCAGTTTCATGAAAATGAGGCCCAAGATCAGGTGTGCCTCGGGCTTACGCATTCCAGTGCAGGGATTCCATTGAAAGTTCTCAAAACAAAATGTTCCGTCACTTGTAAGTAGGTGATATGCTGCAACTTGAACCCTTAGAACATATAACAGACCCAGAGGGAACACTAACTATTAAAAGGAGGGAAAATATGATACCCAAGGGCCTGTACCCATTATTCTTGCACTACACTGCCTTCGGAGAAATCTTACCGCAACGCTGGTGTTGCATTCAAGTGGGAGATAAATTCTTGAACAGGCAACTGTTGGTTTCAAGACAGAAGCCATTCAGTAGAGACTCAGAAATTGCACAGGATCTAACCCTTTTTCTATGACTACAGGTCTGGCTTGTATGGAATTACTATGGGATGTTTGGTGCTCAGTTTTAATACATAGCCAAATTTTCTATGGCTAGTATGGCGTCACCACTATTGTCTCTAGAATAATTTGGAAAGCAAAGGGAAGATATGGAGAATTCTGCTCGGTCAGGAGACTTTTTTTTGGGAGGGGGGTGGGGGAGAGAAAGAGGGAGAGAGAAAGAGAAAGAAAAAAATAGAAAAACACTCAGTGGCAAAGTTTTTTTTTTGCTTTGAGAAAAATCGGGCATAATTGAGAAGCAGCCTAAAGTTTATGACTAGGTTGCTATGATGGGTAGTTTCTGTAGTCACTGCTGCTAACAGTCTCATTACATGAGAAAGCTACACACCGAGTAACGATGGAATGTGACTCCGTTGGTACTTTTGACAACGAAAGAAATTGTTCTTTGTTGCTGTCTAAACAGATCTTTACTAAAATTTGATCTGAAGCATAAGCCGTTCCATGTTGGAGAGAGACAGATTTCTGAAGCTTTCCAATGTGTGAACTATTGTATCCCATTCTTTCGTTCAAGAATATTTTCCATCAAGTCAAGCAGTCATAAGTGCTTTTTGGATTTTTTTTTTTTTTTAAGTAGATTGTGCATGAAGATGTATGAACCTGGAATGGACCTACAGCAGGATGTGCAAGTGGAAGATCTCTCCCTGACGAGTGACAACAAAATGAACAAATTGCTGCTGCTGATAGAAGGAAGATAACTTCGGTGTTATTTATTTTGACAAGACCTTAAATGGAGCAAAAGGCTGGGGAAATCTGTATGCATAGCTGGCTATTGCGTGGTACCAAATTTTTAAGAGACAGTGTCCCAATGGTGTTTCCTTATTTGGATGGAAGCCTACTAATGTGTATGTGGAGGATGAACAATGATTAGTGCTTTTTTTTGTTACTTCCTACATCGTGCTCAGTATATATCTGTACTAGAAATTTTACTGCATCAGTTTTGTCCTTGTATTTTTGCTCTCTGCAAAATGTTATGTTTTACTTCAGTTTTACTAGTGATGATCTTCCACATTCTTTTCCTGAAAACAAAACAAATTGCTGTGGTTGTTAGATCGTCCAAGTCACAGTCAATATGCCCATCATTTGTACTCCAACTACAATAATGCAAATATAAACATGGCAAAATTGGATTCAAGGCCTTACAAACGCACATACCTGTAAATTAATAAAATGACTAATGATAAATGGCTGTGGGGTAGGGCTGAAGCACATTTAAATCTCCCTAATATTGCAACCCAATTCCAGGTACGGCCATCCACAAAATAAACAAAATTACTTTTTGACCTGCTTTTCTTCTGAAAAATGTATGCTAGAAGGGGCTAGTAAATTGAGGTGGTTAAAGGCTTTAAAAAAACTAGTAGAATTTACAAACTGGTGAAGTGACAAAACAATTTTAGAAATATAACATGTAAAAACTATAAAGCACCAAGTTTTTAAAAAAATTAAAAAGTGCCGGTATAATAAAAAGGCCATGTAGTTATGAGTTATTAATGAGTTAACATTCTTGAATGATTAATCATACCAATACTGCAACAAAACGTCTTTTAAAATCTGTTGAACTGAAGAGTCACATTACCAACTTTACTAACACTGACCTGGAGAATCATGAAACAGACTACGAACACTCTTTTCAGGGGTGTTGAAGAATGCTGTGGCCATTGCATTGTATTCTCCATCTGGGCAAAATAGCTGAAATTACAAAAATGATGTCAGTAAGACAATGGGGAGGAATTTTAACCCCAACAAACAGGAGATTAAAGATTTAAAAAACTGAAACCCGACCCCAACCCGTCCACTATTGGTTTTAACGGACGGGGGACGGGCAGCCAACCTGCTCCCAGGAGGTGCAGCGTCCATTTAAGTATTATAATGAGGCTGGCATGCCTCAGCGATCCACCATTTCAAACTTAACTGTGGGCGGGCGGGTTTCCCTGGCCTCTGGGAACCCGCCAGCTAAAGGGAGGCAAGGACTGCTGGATCCAGGAGCAAGGTACCTTTCCACTTACCTGCTGGATCCAGCGTTCCTGCCTCACCCCCTGACCGCACCCCACCGAGGCCCCCCCCCCCCCCCCCAACCCCGAGGCACAATTCGCCCCTCCTGCCCTGATCCCCGCCTCCAGCCTCTGATCCTCAGCCCCCGACACGCCCCTCCAGCCTCCGACCCCACCCCCCCGGACCACGACCCCCACTCTCCTCCCCGACCACCCTTCACCCAATCCTCCTCCAGCCCCCAACCTTCTCCCTCCCCCCACACACCCCCCCCCCCGATCCTCCTCCTCCGGCCCCCAACCTCCCACCCACGCCCAATCCTCCTCTGGCCCCCGATCTCCACCCCCACCCGATCCTCCTCAGGCCCCCGACCTCCCACCCCCGCCCGATCCTCCTCAGGCTCCCAACCACCCCTCCCTATCCCCCGACAGCCCCATCCTCCTCCAGCCCCCGACCACCCCTCCCTATAGTCCCTCCGGCCCCCAACCACCGTCCCTCCCCACCCCAACCCTCCTCCGGCCCCCGACCACATCCCTATCCCTCCCCCTCTCCTCTCTGCGGCCAAGTGCCACAGGCCTACCCGCCCAACATTCAGCCAGCCTCTCCATCTGGGGGGAAACAGAGCTTTGAAATGCTAATCAGGCTCTGCCGTTAAATTCGGCAGGGGCTGCAGGAAATCCGTTCTCCCGGGTTTACAAATGCTTTCTAGACCCCCCCTGCTCCCTACCCACCTCCAGATTAAAATTCCGGGGTGATGTATTTCAATTAAACAAGAGAGCAATTGATATTTTAGATAATTGCAATGATATCTATACAGCTGGTTAGACAACCAGAGCAAAGAAGTTCCTAGTTTGACCAGACAATTTCCTCCAAAGCAACCAGACACAGAAATCTTTTGGTGGCAATGATTCCAACAGAAGCTTCCTGGATTCAGTCTCTAAACTAACACGACTTCTACTGATGAGATTTTGTACAAAACATCTATTGAACAGTTAGTAACAACTCAGAGCAGCCAAATAATTAAAGAAAACTTTCTTGGAATATACTTTGATATGCAAAATTTGGTGTGCAGAAAGTTGGCCAGCAACCTACATATCTCCCATGATTCCGATACTATGGTGTTTAACAGTGAAGTTTTTTTTTTAAACTACATTTTTTTTGAATTATCCAACAATTTACATAAAGCAACATAAACATAGCAAACTGGGAACTTAGTGCTAAAAATTTGAGTTAAGAGAAGACTGTAACAAATTAACTTAAGAGGATGGTGCAATAAAAATACATTCAAATTTTTTCTTTTTTTTTTAAATGGCTCATTTCTCTTTACAAGTTTTCTGTCTTCCCTCCTAAAACACTGAATCTTTGTTGGGTTATAATTCCATGGAAGGCAGTTGACCCTCCTGCATCTGACCCAAGTGTCAATTATTCATGTGTGATCACAACGAGACATAACAGTCAAGCTAGACTCCATTTTCACTCCCGCTGGGGCTCATTGGACAGTCATCAGGAGCAGCAGCAGTGGCTAATTAACCCCTCGCTAACTCAGATACTGAGGCCAATTAAGCATCCCAAATACCACACTGGATGAAATCAGCCAGCTCAGCACAAATCTGGAATCTTACAGATCTGTATGCCTCAACTACATGCAATGTAAACCCACTGGGCCATTAGGGCAGACAATCTGCTGCCTTTAGTTTGTGCAGTAGGATGTTAACAGATTTGCAGAAACCACTCCCAGTTTTAGTTTTCCTTAAATTACCAGATACAGTTGTTAGTTTCTGTCCAATGCAAGTCATGGTTTTTGCACTGGGCAGACATAAGCTACAGAAAAATTTGAAATGATTCTCAAACGTAAATAGATTCTCAAACGTAAATTATACGCATCTTCTCCATCTAAGGCTCCAATCACTTAACTACAAAAAAGTTAAATAAATGTCCACAGTTAAGATGGGTAATCAAGTGGTTTAGCAAACACTGTTGTATTCAGCACATCAGTAGCACAATTACGACCGCAAGTTTTTTTTGTTTCTAGTCAATTTTCTCCCTTCTGCTCCTGTTGAGTACCTTGGATATAGCTGTACGGATACTGGTCGTCCTTCAGTACCTCACCCAAGTGGCTATTTTTTATGTATAAGCCTGGAAAGAAAGTGCCAGCAGGCTATTTGATTGTGGAGGGTATCACAACCCTGTCCTCCTTAATGTTCATACACTACCAGCAGTAGAT
The DNA here is from genome assembly GCA_030390025.1 of Squalus acanthias. Classification (NCBI taxonomy): domain Eukaryota; kingdom Metazoa; phylum Chordata; class Chondrichthyes; order Squaliformes; family Squalidae; genus Squalus; species Squalus acanthias. The sequence goes on along the minus strand of CM059442.1, from coordinate 25,222,676 downwards.
TGCTGAGCAGTAATCAGCAGTGGGAACCTAGCCAATTTTACATTCCCTAACCCATGGGAGCTGCAGCAAACTGTAGCAGCTGTACCACTGCTCCAACCACCAGCAACAGGTAAATTAAATCACTACATTCTCATCCCCTTTCTTTCCCTATTTTTATTACAATAGCTTTATTTTTTTTGCCAACTTTTCCTCTCCTGAAGGAGCTGGTGTTGAGCTGTTAAAGGAAAAAAACTGATCTCTGAAACCCAAAACTATAAGCTGCAAAGAAACAATAACTTACTTGGAGTGGATATTTAATAGGATCTTCTCCAATAGGCTGGCAGTCATAAGCGTACATAGCATAAATCATGAGAAAAGAAACTGTAGCAGTCACTGCCCCAACCAGCATAGCCTCAATCACTTGCAAGCAGGGACGATGAATGTACCTTTTTAGACAAAACAAAAGCAGGTTAACATCCTGTTACGTTAATTTGTATTGGTCTTTAATCCAGTAATTTAACAAAAGATGGTTCAAATTCACTGCCAAATGTATTATTCTAACCAGATTACTGTGATATGAGACACACACACACAGGGAGGAAGAGAAGAAAATTCTGTGCAATTAAATCAAGCTGTCAATGCAAGCTTGATGGGAGCGGCAAAAATAAGCTGTTCTACTAGGCAGCAATAGAATGTGAAATTCATGTGTCCTTGGAGGGCAGAATTCTCAAAATATGATAATACCAGACCGCTATTCTATACATGTAAGAATTAGCATTTACAAAAGGTACCTTAGTACCTTGTCTTGATGACCTTTATAATCTTAATTCCCAGTCACTTTAATTCAATGTTCTGACAGTTTCCTCTTCATGTGTTTTCTAACTCTCAGTCTGGGTATCCAGGGAACACAATTAGAAGAATTTGGATCGAAGATACAGAATAGCTAGAGGGAAACTGACTGCTGGCTCTTAAAAGCATCACCCAACAAGGCTCTGAATGCAAGAAAATGACTGGAGTCCTAATAAATTACTTACAAACCTTTGAACAGTTGGAACGTGAATTAAAGAAAAATTCAGGAAGGAATAAAAGGTTGACATGGTTTGATGGGGAATGTTTTTTCATACTTTTGGTTGCAAATTCACACTTTCAGCAAGATTAAAATTACAGCAGATCTGCCATAGCACTGCTAATGGCAAGTTGTATGTTTTAGAAGGACACAAATGAAATACTGTTCTGGAAGAATATTGTTATACCACGTGATTTCACAATGCATGGGGAGAAAGCAGGGACAGGGTACTGAATTTGGATGATCAGCCATGATCTCATTAAATGGCAGAGCAGACTCGAGGGGCCGAATGGCCTACTCCTACTCCTATCTTCTATGCTTCTATGCATTATTTTGCTGCACAGGTGGTTGCGTGTCCCTTTAAGGTCATCAAGTCGAATCGTTAAATAAACAGGCCAAGTCAAAGTTTAACTGTTCTTTGATCAGGGAACTTTGTAGACTGTAATTATGCACGTCAGTTTCAGGCCAGAAGCACATACCGTTTTAAGACTGTTCTGCATCTGTAATAGTAACAGTGTGATATCTACAATGACACACCTGTAAGCACAGATGTAGTTAAATTACTAGCAGATTTCCTAGTGTTTTTCATGGTTAGTCAGATGATACACCATTTTATGACAGGAATTATACCACGTAATGTCCAATATATTATTTTGCTGCTAAGGTAGAGCCCTTTAAAGCTACAAAGTCTAATAATTTGTAGATTGGACTGAGTTTGTTAACTTCAGGCTGAAGGTTAGAAATGCATGTGAGGAACCAAGATTTAAAAAATGTTTTGCAAATGTGACATATCATGTTAATATATCAAAAATCGGTAGCAGGGATGTCTTGATATAACAGTGCATACTGATTCTCCCATGATTGACAAGCGCTAGAATTCAGAGTTTACACTTTGGCCATTATACTGTAGCTACCAATATGACACCAGTAGTTACCAAATTGATTCCAGCCTGGCAGTTCTTCATTTATATGGCCTAATCAGAGTTCTGTGCATATATGCATGCACTCTCAGCTGCTAAGTTACAAATATTTAAACAGCAGGAGCAAACCACACACTTGATATATTTAAAGCAACTCCAAGTCTGTAAAACATCCAGGGGTTCCAATAGTTTGCCATCCCACTTGAATTTTTACTGCATGCAGTGTCAAACCCAAACTGTGTCAAACTGCCTCTCTACCAGGTTCTCGGAGTTAGATTTGGGACAGACTCCGAAGCGACAATGCTTTTGCAGCACAACGAAGTGGAAATTGTCAGCAGCAACATAAAAGTGGCAGCATAACTGCATCCTGTAATCTCAAACACACAAATCTGGTTAATGTTTCCAGAAAGACCAACATCAAGCCCAAAACTGAAAGAACAGGGCTAGGGTTTCTCCATGCTACCAATTGCCTAATATATCTTTGCATCTTTATTACACAGAACCTGCGTCAAGTAAACTCTTGAGTAGAGATGAGGAGCAATATTTGAGTTCAGTCCCATGTGTCACTCTCCATTTTTGAGGGAGTGCCATGGAATACAACTTTATGCAGCCATAACAGTTGAACCAACACAATCTTTTACCATACTGTAAAACTGTAATGCTTGCAATCATGTCATGAAAGTTGCGACCTTTCTATTGAGTACAGCATATTTCCATACTCCAACAACATGACATCTATAAGAATCAGTGTCTCCACATAGCCTTGTCAATAGATTGAGAAGGCATTCCCACCCTGGATAGAATTTTTATTATGAGTAATGGATGAAGCAAATTCAATTGGGAAACTGCCAGGACATTACCAGCTCAGTAACATACTGAGCTATTTAGATATCGGTGGCACAGCAAAACATCATAAACTACAGCCTCATCAGCTTATCAACTGTACAGACCAAACTATAAAATTAGAATTGAACCCGTAGTTAAACAAATGAATGTTAACTGGTGAGAGGTATGTAGAAGGGGGAAGAAGTCATCAGCCATCATGAGAAAGACTGCCAATAAGTTATTGGCAATTTTATATTAGAAGTCCTGAAACTTCCAGAATTCCACACTGTAGAGACTTGAACCCGAGTCAGAGATGTGATAATGCATTAACATTGCACCATTCAACAATTTTTCTCTGCCTGCGAAGGCCAAAAAACACAACACAAAAAACTTTAAGGACTGGATTTGTATGATTTGGGCCTTCATACACCACTTACCATTAAGAAAAGAACAAAATCTCAAGAATATTAATGTAAAATTTCCACTGCTTGCAGATTAAAGCAAAACGCTACTAAAGCAGTTCACATGACAGCTGCATGTCTTCAGTGTAAGTACAAGGTCTGATGCAGTAATGAATATATTGTTTCATTCCCATGACATATAACATGGAAACCAGATCAGACAGCAGTGGCCGGGAATGCACAGCTGCAGCTCATCACTGCCTAAACTCTGAAGGTTTGCAGCAGACAGCGGTCAGTTTTAGGGTTTACTCTTTTGGGGGCGGGGCGGGGGCACGCAGAAATATAGTGTGTGTTTATATACTTTCTCGCTAGGTTTGTTATATTACCACAAGAAATGGCATGTAGACGAATCACTAAAAGCTAGTGCACAGGTACAAAAACCAACCAAAAAAATCTAATGAATTGTTGGCCTTTATCTCAATGGGGCTGGAATACAAAAGATGCTTCAGTTGTACAGAGCCTTGACCTGACCCCATCTGGTGTACAATATTGTTTCGAGACCCACACCTCAAGAAGTGGGTGTGGGGGGGGGGGGGGGGCGGGCGTGGAGTGGTCACCTTAAAATTGGAGCAAGGCCATTTGAAGGAAGCAGTTTTTCCACATAAAGGGTAGTGGAAATCTGGAATACTCTACCACAAAGGCTGTGGATGCTGAGTCAATTGAAATTTTCAAAACAGAGATCGATAGATTTTTGTTAGGTAAGGGCATCAAGGGATATGGATCAAAGGCAGGTAAATGGAGTTGAAGTACAGATCAGCCATGATCCAACAGAATGGCAGAACAGGCTCAGGGCTAAATCGCTTGCTCCTGTTCCTTTGTTGGAAAGATAGCTTCTTCAAATTGCATTTCATTACTGCAATTTTCAACAAACATTTCTGTACTGGTTTATAGAACTTTTCTACAAATATGCAAAACCACTTCTCTCCAGGTATTCACAACTCTCAGATTTGAAATTATAGATTGCAAAACTTCAAAAATTAATTACAGTAATTGAGTTCTAAAGTATCTCACCAAAACCACTACAAAAAACCTAAAAGCTCGGAGGATTATTGCAATTCTTTACAGAAAGTGGTGGTAAAAAATCTCGATTGAAGCCACTGCTACAATTCTCTTTCAACGCATCCATTTCAGTAACATTAAATAGAAAAATACATTGGGTTTGCACAACTTACCGGATTCGAAACATTGTAAGACCGTAATTCAACCGATTAAACACTGCTCCCAGTATGCCACCTAAAGTAAAGAGAATGTAATACTTCAATAGGCTTTTAAAAATGACCATTAAGTTTGTTAAATCATAGAATAATACAGCACAGGAGTCGGCTCTTCCGAAGCGCAATCCAGTTAGTTCCACTCCCCCGCTCTTTCCCCAAATCCCTGCAATTTTTAATCCTTCAAGTATTTATCCAATTCCCTTTTGAAGGCTACTATTGAATCTGTATCCACCACCCTATCAGACAGTGTATTCTAAATTCTAAACACTTGTTGCATAAAAAGTTTTTCCTCATGTCACCTCTGGTTCTTTTACCAATCACCTTAAATCTGTGCCCTCTGGTTATCGACCCTTCAGCCACTGGAAACAGTTTCTCTATACTCTTAAAAACATGAAGGATTTAGATAAACACCTCTATCAAATCTCCTCTTAGCCTTCTCTGTTCCAAGGAGAACAACCTCAGCTTCTGTAGACTATCCACATAACTGAAAATATGTCACCACAGCAATTAAAGGCCGAGACAGATTACTTATCTTCACTATTCCAATCAAAGGCATTATTTGCAAAATATAGGAAAGGTCACATGACCATTAAGATATTGAACTTGATACAGAACCTTTCCTGTATGAAGAACATAAGAATTAGGAGCAGGAGTAGGCCATACGTCCCCTCGAGCCTGCTCTGCTATTCAATAAGATCATGGCTGATTTTCTGCCTCAACTCCACATCCCTTGATTCCCCTAGAGTCCAAAAATCTATCAATCTCAGCCTTGAATATGCTCAGCGATTCAGCCTCCACAGCCCTTTGGGGTAACGAATTCCAAAGATTCACAACCCTGAGTGAAGAAATTCCTCCTCATCGCAGTCTTAAATGGCTGACCCATTATCCCGAGACTATGCTCCCTAGTTCTAGACTCTCCAGCCAGGGGAAACAACCTCTCAGCATCTACCCTGTCAATGCCCCTCAGAATCTTATATGTTTCAATGAGATCAACTCTCATTCTTCTAAACTCCAGAGAGAATGTACTCAATCTCTCCTCATAGGACAACCCTCTCATCCCAGGAATCAATCTAGTGAACCTTCGCTGCACCGCCTCTAAGACAAGTATATCCTTCCTCAGATAAGGAGACCAAAACTGTGCACAGTACTCCAGGTGTGGTCTCACCAAAGCCCTGTACAATTGTAGCAAGACTTCCTTACTCTTTTACTCCAACCCCCTTGCAATAAAGGTCAACATGCCATTTGCCTTCCTAATTGCTTTCTGTACCTGCATGCTAACTCTGTTTCCTGTACAAGGACATCTAAATCTCTCTGAACACCAACATTTAAGTTTCTCACCATTTAAAAAATATTCTGTTTTTCTATTCTTCCTACCAAAGTGAATAACCTCCTAGTTCCCCGCATTATACTCCATCTGCCACTTTATTGCCCACTCAATTAATCTGTCTATATCACTTTGCAGGCTCTGTGACCCCCACAGCATATTTTCCCTCCTAGCTTAGTATCGTCAGCAAACTTGCACTCGATCCCTTCATCTAAGTCATTAATATAGATTGTAAATAGCTGAGGCCCAAGCACCCCGCTAGTTACAGCCTGCCAACCGGAAAATGACCCGTTTATCCCTACTCTGTTTTCTGTCCGGTAACCAATCCTCTATCCATGCTAATATATTCCCCCAACCCCATGAGGCCTTATCTTGCGTAGCAACCTTTTATGTAGCACCTTATAGAATGCCTTTCGGAAATCCAAATATACTACATCCACTCATTCCCCTTTATCTACCCTACTAGTTACATCCTCAAAAAATCCTAATAAATTTGTTAAACATGATTTCCCTTTCATAAAACTATGTTGACTCTGCATAATCATATTATGATTTTCTAAGGGCCCTGTTACCACTTCCTTAATAATGGATTTCAGCATTTTCCCGACATCCGATGTCAGGCTAACTGGCCTGTAGTTCCCTGTTGCCTACTACTCAAACCAGGTAGCCCCTTAACCCTTTTTTGGGGCGTAGAGTAGGGTTATAATTTCCTGAGAGAGGCAGAAAATCATAATACTGCCGGCTAGATGTTCATAGTCAGGGAGAAAACTACAGCCAGCTATAGTTACCCTTCTGATGTGGGTGTTGCTGGTTTTGGAGGTGGGGTGGAAAGAGAAGAATTTGCAAATACAAATAAAAATTAAGACTACAATTTAGTTACACAAGTTAAAATCTAAAGAAAAAACAGTTGTTACATAAAACACATTTTAAAAATGAGAAGTAACGGATCGTTGAAAGTGATGTTATTACAATAATCTCATTAAGGCCATTCAGCCAATAGCTCAAGTGAAGCTTCAGTAGTTCCTAAAACTTGGTCATGTGAAATCCAAAAATAAATTTTAGTCTGAAATCACTTCCAGCTATCCATAGTCAAGTAGGACAAAGTTTATGGGAGGGTGTTTATTTTGTTTTGGATTCTTTATTCATGACAAATTAAGAACACCAAACAGGCCCTTGCAACATCATTGATGCATGGCTCAGTGAGAATGGGGAGAATTCAAACCTAAAAAAACGAGTGGGTTTGGAGCATGGAGGTAGTGAAGTTGTTAAAAATCGGATTCCCAACCTAAACCTGCCTCCAATCCACCCACTTCCGGTTTTAATGGAAGCGGGACGGGGAGGGGGTGGGGCAGCCAACCCGCTCCCAGGAGGCAGAAAGCCAATTTAAATATTATAAATAGGCTGGAAGACACTTTTTTAACCTCGATTTTGTATTTAATTGCATGTGGTCGTGTGTTACACAATTCGTAAAACCCAGCAGTTACAGCAAGGCGGGGACTGCTGGATCCAGAAGGTCAGTGCCTTTATACCTATCTCCTGGATCTAAGATCCCTACCTAACCCACCCCTGCGATCGGACACCCCCACACCATCCCCCCCCCCCCACGACCAGATTCCCCTCCCCCAGCCCACCAATCACTCCCCCACCACCAAACAAGCCTCCAATGCCTCCATGAGGCCTCCCCATTGCTCCCCGTGCTGCTCCCAGCCCCCGATCTTCTGAAGATCCTTCCCCCAGCTCTTCCCGGCCCGTAAACTTGATAAGACCCCTCCCCCAAACACTGTGCTTTTGTGGCCGCTTCCCGGCCCACCCACGATACCTCCCCGCCTCCTCTGCGCAGGCCACAGGCCTACCCACCCGGAGCCAGCCAGCCTCTCCATCAGGCTGGTGGCAGGCGTGAAACAGAGGCCTCGCATGCACATCAGGCCCTGCCGTTAAATTCAGCAGGGCCTGCGGAAAACCCAGCCTCATGACCGCTCGGAGCCCCCTCGCCCCCAACCCGCCTTCCCCATTAAAATTCAGCCCAATGGGTATTTTGTAATAACTGCAAGTTTATCGCATGATAGTCAGCAACTAGTTCCTGGGATATAATATTCAAATGTACAATAATTTAATGGTATCTTATTGAACTTATGCACATCTAGAAAAAAACAGTAATCAAGATTTTATGGATGTAATGTCGAACGGCAAACTTTTCAATTTGTTTCAGTGTATATGAACATCAGTTCACCTCAGATATTTTATTGATTTCTTGCAAAATTTCAAGAAAAGTAGCACTTTGTTTATGTTAAACTGCCTACACTTCTGCATTGGTAAATAAGATAATACGTACCGATTGCACCCACACATATAAATATAGGGATTTCATACCAATTATATTGTACAGCCTGTTAAGAAAACAAAATAAATAAATTGATAGCAAGTAAAGGAATTAGTAATACCGCCACAGATTTGCATTCATATTTATTGCTTTCTAGTTTAGTTGGCGCAATACCCAAGACGTTTCCTACAATATTCAGCAATATTTAAGATATTCAATGAATTAAACTTTTTTTTTTTTAATTGAAAAAGCTAGGTCAAGGGCCATAAATCATTCTGAAGGACACCATGATGGTTGATAATAGAAGAGTTGCGGTAAATCAAAAAAAGTGACACTATAAATAGAGAAGCACTAACCACAGCAGTATGGAGAGACAAGAAAAATTGCAACAATGAGATTGAGAGACTAAAGGTGGCGGAGGGATATTTTTCTACTACTCTGTCCTCCAATAAAGACCAACTCTATTAAGAACACAATCATTAAAATTCCAATCTGAATTAAATAAAATGACAATCCAGTCAGGCAATGTGTTAGTACACCACCTTTTATGGAAAGCCATCAGTCCACACCTAGAATTACGTCTTAACCATGTAGAAGAGGGAGGAAATAGAGTTCCTTCTTTCCAAGTCAAGCTCGGCTATCTTTTGCACACCTAGCATTTGATTAGTACAGTATTAGCAAAAGGCCAAGAATGAAGCTAAGTATTCTGAAAGTAATAGGTATTAGCACTTAAATTATAGCTGCATGTAATTTAATAGTACAAGTATAAGCTTTAAAAATTCAGGCATATAATTCTTAACTGTGTTTTTAAACAGTCATGCATAACTGACATTTTTCCCACAAGAGTATTTAGTCCCCTGTCCCCCAAAAGCACATGACGATCATTAATTTATCTCAGAAGTTTTAGTACTAAATTAACTCTTATCCTGTCCCGGGGGGGGGGGCACGCTGAGTGGGCAGGAGGTGGGGATTATGGATGGACCCTTGCGAGGTGCAAAACAAAAGCAATTATCTGAGGCGTTTATAACAGCCTCCAAAAATATGCATGCTTGCATGACCTGTCTCAACTGTGCCATCAGGAAAAATGAAACCACTGAAATTAAAAAACCTTCTCCAATATTCAGATTTGCATACGGTGAAGTTGCATATTGTCATTTCCACTGCACATTAGTTATCAATAAAATTACCCTTCAAATTTGATTACTGCTTATTCAGTAGGAGATTGGTCTATGATCAAACATCAAGTGAACTCCTGTGCCTACTGTATTGGAGCTAATAGTTTATTGGCAAGAATATTTTACATTTCAGGTTATCCAACATTCAAACAAACTACTATGGTGAATAGTTAAAAACATACTATTAAAAAAAAATGCAAAAGCTAACATACATTTACCCCAGACACTATTAGGTAAAATTCTAGACTTTAGAAATAAAACAATGATTACAATAATCACTTTCCTCACAAACATTAGCAAACAATTACGTCCCAAACTTACATTTACTGAAGCTTAATAATTTGAGTTTTGGCTTTTCAAATAATTCTATCTTGACATGAATGCTGTCAAGATACTAATAGAACAGCAGCAGCACAGGAATGAAGCAATGTGTTTCTTTTGTCTGTGACCAATACTTATTATTGCAAAAACGTATGACAATAGAATAATTATTAGAAGCATGAAAAATGGCTCAATTCCCAGGCCTCAATAACACTTTTTATGCCAGTTATGGAATTTCTCATATCAAACTCCACTTCTGCCTTGATGCAACAAATTGCAAATGAGATAACTCAAACAATTATTACAAAGCAATATAATCATTCATTATTTGACCTTTTCTTACCTCACTTTGAAACCGCCCAAAATTGATCAGACCTGGGCTTGACAGATCACCTGGATTGCCACGGTAGATACTCAGGACAAAATTTAAAGTAAATGTTGAAATCATTGAAGCAAAGAACTGGAAGAAAGATGATTCCAGGGATCAAATTCAGTTAAAAATTAATTAAAAAGGACAGCACAGAAGGGTGTATTGTCAATATAAAATATCTCCCCAGAAACAGATATTTTTTTTATCTGCGCATGAAATATTGGATTTTTATTTGTTTGTCCAACTGACCCAGCAGCAAACAGACTGCAAAACTAGCAATCAGCCAGGACAGTTACACCTATCCATGCCATTGAGACACCACTGACAAAACCTGGACCAACAGCACTGGTTGACCATGGTGGCCTGATCTGGGAATGGAGTGGCAGCATTTGGGTGTCAAGACTCGGTCTCTAAACAAACTGGCAATTGTTTCTCTCAATTTGCTGCAACATTGCTCTTGCATCTGGAAGTAAATGGCCAGTGTCCAGCCTCCTGGATCTGTGCTACGCATGACCAATGTTATGGAAATGGCCAGCCTCCTGGACCAATGTCATGAAAGATCAACTAGCATTTTAATTTTAAAAATCTAAACAGTTACTTTATATGAAATAACAAACTATCCATTGCCTGTTCCTCCAGGTCTCCCTTCAGACTGGGAAGTTTCACCAATACAGGCCTGTAGATGCACCCAAGAGTGAATTCATAGAGTGACCTAGAAACCAGCACTCTGGACCAGTCTGGACACTGATCCAAAGCTGGCAAAAGCTCAATTTAACTGGATCCTGCTTATGAAACTTATAATTCCCCAAGACCAAAAAAGATATTTTTTTCATTAACTAATTGTTGATGGAGTTCCTATCACAGGGGCAATTTTTGGGTGGCCAGTTAAAATTGGCTGGGTGACTTAACCGCCGAGGTCCCACCAGGATCCCGTCGTCTTCAATTTTAACCAGTGCTTTTGAGCAGGTGGAAAATGCACTCGCCTGAAGCCAGCGGGGTCCTTCTTTAAATATGCAGATTGGGGTCCGATGATATCGTCGATCCCTGACTGCAATTTTAACTGTAGCCTGAACAGGGAAACCATTTTGGCTCTCCCACCAGGTGAATACAGTGGGAAGAGGAGCCAGGACCAAAGAGGCAATTTATAATAAGTTTTTTTTTAAAAATATCCTTATGGGGCTAAGAGGAGCAGGAATGCTTCCCCTGGGCCTGAAGTAAAGTTAAAGCAACCTCAGTCCCAGGCGCCCACCTTTCGTCTGCAAGACCGTCTTTCCAGCGAGTCGCCCTTTTGTGCGGGCCAGTGACCTCCTGCTGCCCACTTTTCCGCTCCCACCTGTTGGCCAGTTGCCACTTCCCGCCCATTTCAGGTGGCAGCTGATCAGCGACATGCAGATGAGGCCCAGAAGTTAAAATCGCCCGAGCCTCACGCTGCTGAGGCCGGAGGTTTGCCCTATCTTTTGCCCACCCAAATCTCGCTCCAAGTTAAAATCGGGGCTCTCATGTCAGCTGGGCTGCTTTCTAGCTTTTGTGAAAAAATATATATTGGTCTCCAGGGAGGTGCTGAGTGGAGAGGAAGAATGGGATTAAAGTAAATGTCTCCCTACTTGTAAAATGACTGCAACAGGGATAGAAACTTCACATTGAAAATACTTTCCTGCTCACCACCCCACCAATACTTTGATTCACTTTTAAAGATTCACTTACAGTAGTTTTAACTGAGATCTGTCAGTAAAATATGAAATTAAGCATGAAATGCTGCATATCCTTTTTTCAGACTTATTCTCTGCAACTCTACACATGAATCACAAGCTGTTTAACAAACTAGTGCCCTGCAATTTACTTAAAAAATCAGTATACCTCATTTTATACACTTGGCAGAATTCATGGATCATATTGATTAAATAATGGAGAAGCACAAACTCATTCTGGCAAAAACTGCAAGTTTGCTTGCACATTTTATTCACTTTAACACCAATGATTCAGGTTTCCCAAACTGTAATATTTAGTATTATAAGTGGATGAAGTACAGAAATATCTGGATTTGTACACTAGTTTGTTAAATTACTAGTTACAACCTTTATTTTTTTTTTACAACAATCTGCATTTATATAGTACACTTCACATAAAGGATACATGTCTCAGGTAAATGTCCCAGAGCGCTTTATAATGAGGAAGGGATATGGAGAAAGTGGTGGGAAATGGAGATGAACAAGGGTAACTGAAAACATGGTCAAAAAAAGGGTTTTAAGGAGTATTGTGAAAGAGCAGAGTCGGCAAGGCAACGGGAACTGGGTAGAGAAATCCAGAGGGCAGGAACGTAGCAGCTGAATGAATGGAGAGGAAGTGAGAGGCGAGGAGAAGTCTGGTGCTACAGGAGCAGAGGGTGTGTGTAGGGATGTAAGGCAGGTGGAAGTCACTGAGGTAGTGAGTGGGGGAGTTAATTTCATCAAGGGGCACTTGTAGATAGTGAAGACAAGGATGGACCCCAGGCAAACACCAATGGTGACCATGTGAGCAGAGGAGGAGAAGCTGTAGACAGCAATGTAGTGTCTGTACTGAGTAACGTACAAGCAGAAGCAGGAGAGCAGTGTCTCAGAGGTAGACTGTAGGCGAGAAACTTCGGAGGATGTCGTAGTCGACTACCAACAGCAGCAGAGGGATTGATGGAAAAAAGGTATGGTTCCAGTCACACAGGATGTCATTTTAGCCAGAATGACTCTGACTAGTACTGTGGGATGGGCAGAAGTCAGATTGGAGTGCTGCAGGGGGGACTTTGAAGAAGAATGGTGGTTTTAGATAGGGTAGTAGATGGACAGAGTGAATGGCTCTAGAGGGGGTATCTCGAAGAGGAGTGAAGACAATAGTTTTGAAGGATGCTGTGTGCTACCATAGCCAGTGGTAACCATTAGGTATTCTATTTTGCAAACATACTTACAATACGCCAAGTCAGCATTTGGTTCCAGAAGGAAGCCCCTTCTTCCAAGCTGAAAAGAACACCACCTGCAAAATAAATTTACATTACAGAGAGGTTTCATTTGAAAACCACGAATTACTGCAATGGTAAAGTTAAAAGGATATACACACACTTTTTTTTAAATGCAGCACCAGATTTTAATGCATAATTATAAAAATGCCTTCACTACAAATAATAAAAATTCAAACATCAGAATGCTGTTTGGCTACATTTTGGCTGTATTTTCCAAGAATTTAGAAGTTGAAAAGGCAATCCAGACTGAGGTTTTCACATTCGTCCATTGTCTTCAACACTTTTTGATACTTTAATTGGCACATTATATAATGTGCAACAAAATCAAGATTAGTTGCCTTTTCATTAAAAGTAAAGGTTAATTGTATTGTGGCTGCCACACCAGTGAAACTGCAAATATTATGCCAATTAGTGGCAAATGAGGACAGTTTTGTGCTTACCCATGAGCAACTGTGGTGTAATTGCCCAATGTATTTCACACAAGATCCTTACAATCAACAGAGAGAAGACCGTCATCCCATCTGACTGGGTTGGATTCAAGCCAAACCCCAGTGGTGAAAAGACAGCATGCTAATCAACTCCCACGACAGCTCCCTCTGGATACGACTGAGCATTTAATGCAAATCCAGGTTTGATTTTTCCCCCATTTAAAACAAATACAGGAAACTCTTTATTAACCGGCACCCAAATATCCGGAAATCTCTCTTAACCGGCAAAATTCTTGAGTAGGTAACCGGGGTTTTCCTTCATCTCTCGTTTAAAATTAACTTTAAAAAAAAACGAGGCGTTTGCCTTGTATCGGAGCGTGTAGATTGGGAGGGGAATGTGCAGCCCGGGTAGGCAGCGGACACGACAGATGGTCAGCTGGCGGTCCCCGGGGAGACGGAGCTCCGAATGCAGGCGCATGTCAATGTGTACGGGGCTCTCGTACGTTGGGAGATATAACTCTCCATTATCCGGACTTTTTGATTAACCAGCACCACGCCGGTCCCGGTTAATAAAGAGTTTCCTGTAGTATCCACACTTGTGTTGTGGTTTTAACGGGCAGAAGTTGGTCTGCATGAAACATTATTTTTTGAAAATGGGAAACTTCACTACATTGGGTATTGTCTTTGGCTATTCAACGTAAACATGGCACACTGGTTATCATTTTGCTCCTTACCCACTGGGGCACCAAAAGCAGCAGAAACTCCTGCTGCAGCTCCAGCCGACACAAAATCTCTTTTTTCGGTATCTCTGCGAAAATACTCAAATATCTGAAACAAAAGACCATAAGGCAGTGTTAATTTTCTCTAAATTTCTTCAAGACTATGGGCTTGGTTGACGGATACTGAATATGCAAAAAACTGTCTTGGCCACAAGTGCAGTGATAACTTTTCATGATTAAAAGCTCCGTGAACAACAATTAAAGCACTTCTTTGCCAGAAGTTGCATAGTAATTGTTCAAAGACTGCACAAATTAAAGGCATAAGTGCAAACTGAATAGGTGAACTTTATCCCATGTGCACAGTTATAATGTTCAGCGCACAGTAAAAATTCTGATACAGTAAACCTGAATATACAAGGTTCCTCAAAAGAATAGTCATCTTCATTTTTCAAAATCATGTGCGCTCCCACATACCATGAATAAATGAAGAGGCTTACTGATATTAACAGTTCCTTAAACATAATGGCCCGGTGTTTCTGCAGGTTTTCTGCCCAGGTAACAGCGCAATCTGGACAGTGAAATAAATAGTGCAAAAGCTCACGGAATTTTAAGAGTTACTGAGTTATGCCCATAACTACTTTACGCTGGCTCAAAAGTTCATTCGCCCGTGGTAGTGGGTTCCACATTCTCACCACTCTCTGGGTTAAGAAGTTTGTTCTGTATTCCATATTTGATCTCTTGGTGACTATCTTATACTGATGGCCTCTAAATTTGCTCTTCCCCACAAGTGGAAACACTCTCGCTGTATCTGCTCTAAAATTATGAAAGGTTTTGATAAAGACCTCTATTAGATCACCCCTCAGCCTTCTCTTTTCTCTTGGAGACCCAGCCTGTTCATCCTTTCCTGATATGTATACCCTCGCATTTCTGGTATCATCCTTGTAAATCTTCTCTGCACCCTGTCCAGTGCCTCTATATCCTTTTTATAATATGGCGACCAGAAATGCACACAATACTTCAAGTATGGTCTAACCAAGGGTCAATACAAGTTTAGCATAACTTGACTACTTTTCAATTCTATCCCTCTAGAAATAAACCCTAGTGTTTGGTTTGCTTTTTTTTTTAATGGCCTTGTTAATCTGTGTCGCTACTTTTAATGTATTTGTACTCCGAAATCCCTTTGCTCTTCTACCTCATTTAGATTCGTATTTTCCAAGTAATATGTGGCCTCCCTATTTTTCTTACCAAAATGTAATACCTCACATTTATCTGTGTTGAAATTCATTTGCCAATTATATGCCCATTCTGAAAGGTTATTAATGTCTTCTTGTAATTTGTTGCAGTCCTCCTCGGTATTGACTATCCACCCCCCACCACCTCCAATTTAGTGTCATCCGTAAATTTAGAAATTGTGTTTTTGATTCCAAAGTCTAAACCGTTAATATAAATTGTGAACAATAGTGGTCCCAGCACTTGTCCTTGTGCAACCCCACTTTCCACCTTCTGCCACTCTGAACCCTTTACCCCTGCTCTCTGCTTTCTGTCTTGAAGCCAGCTAGCTATCCATTCTGCTACTTGTCTTCTGACTCCGCATTCTCTGGCCTTATTCATTAGTCTATTATGTGGTACCTTATCGAAGGCCTTTTGAAAATCTAGATAAATTACATCTACTGCATTACCCTTGTCTACTCTCTCTGTTACCTCTTCAAAAAATTCAATGTGGTTGGTCAAGCAAGACTTTCCCTTTTGAAATCCATGCGGACTATTCATTATTATATTTTTGGTTTCTGGATGCTCTTCTATTTTCTCCTTTAGTAGGGATTCCATTATTTTTCCTACCACCAATGTTAAGCTGACTGGTCTATAATTCCCTGTACATGTTCTATCCCCCTTCTTGAATATAGGCATTACGTCGGCTATCCGCTAGTCCTCTGGCACCTTTTTCTAACGAATTATTAAATGTGTCGTAATGCCTCTGCTATCTCTTCTAGATTCTTTTAAAATACGCGGACGTAATCTGTCCAGACCAGGCGTTTTATCCTGAGTTTGATTAGTTTATTTACTATTTCTCCTCTTGTTATTTTAAAAAAAATCTCATTTCTAATCTCATCATCCAAGGTCATGTCCACCTGTTCTGTCTCCCTGGTAAATACTGAAGCAAAGTAATTATTTAATATTTCTGCCATCTCTCTATTGCTGCCTGTGGTATTATCCTGTCCATCCCTTAGTGGTGCTATTCCCATCCCAACCTTCATTTATTAAAAATTTATTTGCCTGTAAAATATTTTATAATTGTTTTATGTTCCTTGATAATTTAATTTCATAATTCTTCTTTGCCTTCCTGATTGTTTTTTTGACTTCTCTCCTAATCTCTTCACATTCTCCCTTGTCATGCTGTCCATGTACTTAGTGTATACCTCTTTCCTTACTCTCAATTTTTCCCTCATGTCTTTATTTATTCATGGTCTCGCATTAGTGTTTAGCTTGTTCTTGTTTTTTAGCGGAATATAGTTTTCCTGGACTTTGTTGAACACAGCTTTAAATGTTTCCCAATGCTGTTCTACATCATTGTTTGCCAATATTATTGTCCATTTTATTTTCCCAAGTTCTATTCTCAGCCATTGAAAAATCGGCTTTTCTCCAATCTATTACCCAGGTCGTCTTCATACTTATGTCCTTCTCAATTATCTTAAAGAGAGTATTATATTATGGTCACTATTGCCTAGATGTTCCCCTACTTTTACTTCTTTTATCTGCTCTGGTTCATTCCCCATTACCAGATCGAATAGCGAATCCTCCCTTGTTGGGCTTCTTACATATTGGGTTAGAAAAGAGTCCTGTACACATTGTAGGAACTCCAATCACTTACCTCCTCTTCCTCCCTCTTCTGTCCAATTAATATTGGGGTAGTTGAAATCCCCCATGATTATTCTATGTTTTTTTACTCATTTCCCTAATTTGTTTCCATATTTCTTCTTCCACCTCCTTTCCACGTTTACGTTGTCTATAGACTACGCCTATTGGTGTGACTGATCCTTTATTATCTTTTATCTCCATCCACATTGATTCTATTTCTATCTTGCTGATAGCTGCGTCACTTTTTTCTACTATCATTATGTTATCCCTAATAAGTACAGCTACTCCACCTCTCCTTTTTCCCCCTCTATCTTTTCTAAACATATTATACTTACTGATGCTACAATTATGTTCAATTACTTTAAATTAGTTCAAATTCAGTCAATTGATCTGCCCTGGATACACCAGACCTGTGTGCAGCCAGTCAATTGAAATCACTGATTATCGTGTTTGTTCAATTGCAGCAATTACTTGAACAATTTTCAGTTAAAATTAGTTCAAATTCAGTCATCTTAATGGCCCATTGACCATGTTCTAGTCAATAATCGATTACGATCAGTAACACTACTTGCTGTGCCAATTTATGTTCGGGCTTATGCTAATGAGTAAAGAACAGCATCAGAACTAACCTTGAAATCTTTCTTTAAGGTTGAGGATCTCCCCTGTGAAATACCAGCTGCAATTACAGCACCAGAATGAATCATAGGACCTTCCTAGAAATCAGAGTAAGTAACATTAACACACAACTGTGTCAAAACTTGAAAAGTGATGAGCATAAGTAATTAAATCTGTCCGATTTGGGATTACTGATACATCTCCAATTTAATCCATTTCAAGTTTTGCAGCACAATTTCCATTTATAAAAAAAATCCACCTTCTACCTTTGTAGCACCATTGTTTATGAACCATCATAACTTAAAATAATAAGATTGGGCAGAGTCAACAAGGATTTATGAAAGGGAAATTGTGTTTGACAAATCTGTTAGAATTTTTTTGAGGTTGTAACTAGCAGAATAGATAAAGGGCAACCAGTAGATGTGCTGTATTTGGATTTTCAGAAAGCATTCGATAAGGTGCCACACAAGAGGTTATTAAACAAAATTAGGAGGGCTCATAGGATTGGGGGCAATATACTAGCATGGATTGAGGATTGGTTAATGGACAGAAAACAGAGAGTAGGAATAAGTGGGTCATTTTCAGGTTGGCAGGCTGTAACTAGTGGGGTACCGCAAGGATCAGTGCTTAGGCCTCCGATATTCACAATCTACATCAATGATTTGGATGAGGGGACCAAATGTAATATATCCAAGTTTGCTGATGATACAAAGCTACGTGGGAATGTAAGTTGTAAGGAGGATGCAAAGAGGCTTCAAGGGGATATAGACAGGCTAAGTGAGTGGGCAAGAACATGGCAAATGGAATATAATGTGGAGAAATGTGAAGTTATCCACTTTGGTAGGAAAAATAGAAAAGCAGAGTATTTTTTAAATGGTGAGAGATTGGGAAATTTTGATGTTCAGAGGGACCTGGGTGTCCTTGTACACGAATCACAAAGTTAACATGCAGGTACAGCAAGCAATTAGGAAAGTAAATGGTATGTTGGCCTTTATTACAAGAGGATTTGAGGATAAGAGTAAAGATATCTTACTGCAATTATATAGGGCCCTGGTGAGACCACACCTGGAGTATTGTGTGCAGTTTTGGTCTCTTTACCTAAGGAAGGATATACTTGCCTTAGAGGGAGTGCAACGAAGGTTCACCAGACTGCTTCCTGGGGTGGGGGGATTGTCCTATGAGGAGAGATTGAGTAGACTGGGCCTATATTCTCTGGAGTTTAGAAGAATGAGAGGTGATCTCATTGAAACATACAAAATTCTTACAGGGCTTGACAGGGTAAATGTTTCCTCTGGCTGGGGAGTCTCGAACCAAGGGTCACAGTCTCAGAATAAGGGGTAGGCCATTTAGGACTGAGATGAGGAGAAATTTCTTCACTCAGAGGTTGGTGAATCTTTGGGATTCTCTACCCCAGAGGGCTATAGAGGCTCAGTCGTTGAGTATATTCAAGACAGTGATTTGAATATTAAGGGAATCAAGGGATATGGGGATAGTGCAGGAAAATGGAGATGAGGTAGAAGATCAGCCATGATCTTATTGAATGGCGGAGCAGGCTCGAAGGGCCAAATGGCCTAATCCTGCTCCTATTTCTTATGTTCTTGCGTTCTTTACTGCCAGCATAACAGCAAGATCTCCAATGCCATTTTTCTCTGGTGATTTAGTAAAGTATGCATTCACCAAACATGCAATCTGTGAGTGGGAGGGGAAGTGAGAAAATTATTTCCCTATTCCTGCCAGTCTCGTGTTGTCAGAAATCACTAACTTAGGCTGATGTTTGAGCAATCGCGGATTTTCAGGAATCTGACATCAAACCCAGAAATGCTGGAAGTTCAAGTCCAGGAGCATTTATATAACCAGAGAATAACTTGTCTTTCAAGAAAAATCTTGAACAAAAAACTCCTCCAAATCATTCTGCACTGGCAGACAATTCACAATGGTGCAGTACAGTCTGTCTGCCAAATTTAAGTACTGAATCAAAGACATTTGACACGGTTAAATAATTACAGAGCATAGTGTGAACTTCTGCTGCAATTATAGGTCAACAAATAACTTCTAGCATTTATTACTCTTCGCTGTTAAAGATGGAAACATTACAAAACTGCATAATACCGGAGAGTAGATAGCACGGAGTTATAACCTTCCCATGCTTCATACCCATCTATGTTCCATAAAATTGCTAAACAATTTCTTGAAACCCATTGCATAACTTTCGATCAAAAAGCAGTTCCTTAATTTATACCACAGGACTTTACAGATCCAGTTAAAAATGTGTACACAGGAAATACTGACTAGTCTGCACACACCACTTGACAAAATAAATGCTCTCTGCTCCAACTGACCATGCTAATCCTCGACTGCAGTGTAAATTTTAGGACTGAATACTGACCTATTTGTATCTACTACAGGAGGCCATAAATACTTTTATTACTGGATCACTACTAAACCACGAGAAAATTACTTGCTTTATAACTAACAAAACTGTATATATATTTTGAAAAAAATACATAGCCCACGTACCCTGGGATAATATCTTAATTTATTTTGGTACTAAAACACTGCACCAATTGTTAAAAGCATCATTTTAGTAGATACAAGACATGTAAAAATTCAACGGGCCGGATTTTCCGACCCCCACGGGTGCGTACGAGATGCCTAGGGGCCGCGCAAGTGCCTGTTTCAGGCATGCGAAGCGCATGCGCCGAAACCGGCACTGGCGATCTGTCAAGAATTCTCTTGCCAGATCATCCACATGCCCAAGAAAAGTGCCTCTGCGGGTGGAGAGTTTGCGCAACTTCCGCCCGCTGAATGACTGTCAAATTCTTACGCCTGGTAAAAACAGGGATAAGAACTGCTTTTACCAGCATAAGAGTTTAAAATAACATTAAAATATTTTTTTTTCAATCATTTAAACATTAAAAAACCTGTGCAATAAAGTAAGGTTATTTTTAGCCCCTTTAAAACATTTACATTTATTTTTCAAAAAATTAAATTTTTGTTTAAAATATTTAATTAAATGGCATTTTAATTAATTTTATATATGTAATGGTTTTTATTTATTTATTTCAGTGCGTTGGTGCATTTTTGCAGTCATCCCCATTCATACTTTTGACAGTTCTGTGCGTACGGACCTGTCAAAAGTATGAAGGGGGATTTCCTTCTTCTATTAGTTCGCCTGGCCCACGTGATCCCAGGGGTGCTTGCGATCGCATGCGTCCCAGGGTACGTGGGCCTCTGCGCATTTCGAAGAGGCGAGGCCCAGGATCGCAATCCTTGGTATCTACGGAACCTGCAGCTACGTTCGTAGATTTTTTTCCAATCGGAGGCATCCGCCTGCAGGAAGCCTCCGATCGGAAATTCAGGGCCAATATTCCATTTGGCACCACTTATTTGCATTGCTGTGAATTAGTCTTACTTACTGGATGAATTTATTGTTTTCTATAAAACCATCTAGATTTCAAATCCATGGGAGAATGATGCGATGCATTGCATGCAAGATTATATAAGCAAGAATTATGTGGCAACTGCACAGGTTGTTATCTCTGTTGCACATTACCTTCCCGACTGCTAGTCCACCAACGACAGAGAAGATCACACCAAACACTTTAACCACCAGAGTCTGCAAGATAAGCACAATCATAACTCTAAAGAACAACAGTACCTTGGGGGGTGGGGGGCGTGCGCGAGAGGGGAAGCTGAGCTTTGCACAGCTCATCCAGCAATAGCACAGAACAGATCAATGTTAGAAACATTACATACCTTAGTATTAGTCTACAATAAAAGTAGCACTAAAAAGGATATTGTAATTTGAAGCCAAAACATTCAGAATATTACAAGCCCAATATCTACTCATTAAATTTGGTAAGTAGAATCATAGAGCACAGAAGGACATTTGACCCATCGTGCTTGTGTCAGCTCTTTGAAACCGCTATCCAATTAGTCCCACTCCCCCGCTCTTTCCCCACAGCCCTGCAATTTTTTCCATTTTAAGTATATATCCACCTCAGTTTTGAAAGTTACCACTGAATCCACTTCCACCACCCTTTCAGGCAATGTATTCCAGATGTTAACAACTCGCTGAGGAAAAAAATCTCATCTCCCCCCTGGCTTTTTTGCCAAGTATCTTAAATCTGTGTCCTCCAGGTACTACCCCTCCTGCCAGTAGAAAGAGTTTCGACATAACAGAAGAAATTGGAGCAGGAGTAGGCCATTTGGCCCCTCGAGCCTGCTCCGCCATTCAATAAGATCATAGCTGATCTTCAACCTCAACTCTACTTTCCTGCCCTATCCCCATATCCCTTAATTCCTAGAGTCCAAAAATCTATCTATCTCAGCCTTGAATATACTCAACGACTCAGCATCCACAGCCTTTTGGGGCCGAGAATTCCAAAGATTCACAACCCTCTGAGTGAAGAAATTCCTCCTCAGCTCAGTTTTAGATGGCCGACCCCTTATCCTGAGACTATGCCCCCTAGTTCTAGACACTCCAGCCAACGGAAACAACCTCTCAGCATCTACCTTGTCAATCCCCTTCAGGATCTTGTATGTTTCAATAAGATCAGCTCTCATTCTTCTAAACTCCAGAGGCCCAATCTACTCAATCTCTCCTCATAGGACAACCCTCTCACCCCAGGAATCAATCTAGTGAACCTTGATTGCACTGCCTCTAAGGTAAGTATATCCTTCCTTAAATAAGGAGACCAAAACTGTGCACAGTACTCCAGGTGTGGTCTCACCCGAGCCCTGTACAATTGTAGCAAGACTTCCTTACTCTTGTACTCCAACCCTCTAGCAATAAAGGCCAACAAGCCATTTGCCTTCCTAATTGCTTGCTGTACCTGCACGCTAACTTTGTGTTTCCTGTGCAAGGACACCTAAATCTCTCTGAAAAGCAACATTTAATACTTTCTCACCATTTAAAAAATATTCTGTTTTCTATTTTTCCTACCAAAGTGAATAACCTCACATTTCCATCTGCCACCTTATTGCCCACTCACTTAACCTGTCTATATCCCTTTGCAGGCTCTTTGTTTCCTCTTCACAGCTTACTTTTGAACCTAGCTTTGTATGGTCAGCAAACTTGGATACATTGCACTCGGTCCCTTCATCAAAGTCATTAATATAGATTGTAAATAGCTGAGGCTCAAGCACTGATCCTCGCAGCACCCCACTAGTTACAGCCTGCCAATCTGAAAATGACCCCTTTATCCCTACTCTCGGTTTTCTGACCGTTAACCAATCCTCTATCCATGTTAATGCATTACCCCCAACCCCATATGCCCTTATCTTGCGTAACAACCTTTTATGTGGCACCTTATCGAAAGCCTTTTGAAAATCCAAATATACTATATCCACTGGCTTCCCTTTATCTACCCTGCTAGTTACATCCTCAAAAAACCCTAATAAATGTGTCAAACACGATTTCCCTTTCATAAAACCATGTTGACTACCTAATCATATTATAATTTTCTAAGTGCCTGGTTACCACTTCCTTATAATGGATTCCAGCATTTTCCCGACAACTGAGATCAGGCTAACTGGCCTGTAGTTCCCCATTTTCTCTCCCTCCTTTCTTGAATAACGGGGTTACATTTGCTACCTTCCAATCCCCTGGGACCATTCCTGAATCTAGGGAATTTTGGAAGATCAGAGAGGTCAAGGTTTTTTTTTTTTTTTGAGGAAGGGGTGATGGCAGCAGATTTGAAAGGGAGGGGGACAGTTCCTGAGGAGAAGGAACCATTCACAATATTAGCTAGTATGGGGGCCAGGAAATTAAGTTGGGTGGCCAGCAGTTTTTGTTTTAAATTAGTTTATGGGATGTGGGCGTCGCTGGCAAGGCCAGCATTTATTGCCCATCCCTAATTGCCCTCGAAGGTGGTGGTGAGCCGCCTTCTTGAACCGCTGAAGTCCGTGTGGTGAAAGTACTCCCACACGGACTGTGGCACTGATGGCACTAAGGTCGTGAGAGCAGGTGGTGCTGAGCCCAAAGACAGGAGAGAAACTAGAGAAAAATGCGAGTTCAAGGCTAGGGAAAGGGAGGGATGCGGCAGAAGTAGCTGTTCCCAATATTAGTGACAAAGAAGTCCATGAGCTCCTCACACTTGCCGGAGGTGAGGGTGGAGGGGGAAGAAGAGAGGGGTTTAAGGAGATGGTTGGTGGTGGAGAAAAGAAGCTGGGGAAGTTATCTTTGCATGCCTGGATGATCCTGGAAAATTGAGCCGTTTTGGCAGAGGAGAAAGTGCTTCATGTAGTCCCGCCAGATCTGAAGATGAATGGCTAAACCAGTTATGCGCACATTCAAATATGCAACCCGTAATTACGGGACCGAAGATGGTGGCCAGAACAAAGAAAACAACCAGGGTGGGAAGAGAGTAAGCGTTTTATTAGGGATAAGGAGCATCGAAGATGGGGGTGAGGGGTGATCCAGCATATCGCTGCAAAAGTACCGTGGCAAAAGAAGGGCCAAAGGCTAGACAATACCTATTGCTTCCCCTCACAGACGGAAGCAACATGAAATATATTATGAGTAAGTGTAGCCATAGCAAAGTACAAATGGAGCAGAGTAAGTTTTACTTTAGTAAGCATTCAATTAGGTTTTTCTCCCCCTCCCAATTGAAGGGAGTATGGTTCCAGCAAGAACAACCATCCTCCAATATCTCACCTAAGTGGCTATTATTCACTTGTAAGTTTGACAGTGAATACGGATCGGCTACCCAACTTGGACAACATCACAAATAAGTCCAAACACATTACTGCCTGACATTGATTGCTGTGAACTCCCTACATATGTTGGGGTCACTAGGAGCCCTGGCTGATTTCCCCTCCCTAAACGAGGATTCTTATGCCAATTTTTCGCAGCCTCATTGTTAGCCAACTAATCTGGCACAAACCGGGGATTGAATCTGGGTTGTTGCTGCTCTGTACACACGTTGACGTTATCGCTCAGCCGTCGGGGAGCTTATTCAAAATTTGTTGGATTGCTTTACATTGCAGATCTTTTTTGTAAGGCAACAGGCATCAGTGATGCAGCAGGGACTGAGGCTGTAAGATAACCAAAATTGAGCTCCGTGTAATCAACTGTACCCAACATTAATGCAGAATTTCTACCCTCCCACAACATCAGTACCATTTTTCTTGCTTTTCCTTCTTTAAGTAACCTAAAATAAAACACATTTTCTAGATCCAGATCATTATGAGCCAGCATTAATTTCACTGAGATACAGCTTACATGAAAATATGACGAGCTAATGGTAGAGCGACACCATGGTGTGCATCAGCAGTGCTTTACATAGGAACAGGAGTAGGCCATTCAGCTCCTTAGCCTGTTCCACCGTTCAATTAGATCATGGCTGATCTGTAACTCAGCTCCATTTACCCACCTTTGATCTTTATCCCTTGATACCCTTACCTAATAACAATGTCAATCTGTCTTGGTAATTTCAATTGACCCAATAGCCACAGCCTTTTGGGAAAAAGAATTCCATGTTTCCACTACCCTTTGTGTGAAAAGGTGCTTCCTGACTTCACTCCTTGAATGCCCGAGCTCTAAATTTAAGATCGTGCCCCCCTGTTCTGGATTCCCCCACCAGAGGGAAAAGCTTTTCTGTATCTACTCTATCGAATCCTTTTATAATTTTTAAACACCTTAATTAGGTCACTACTCAACCTTCTAAACTCAAGGGAATACAACCCAAGTTTATGAAACCTGTCCTCATAATTTAACCCTTTAAGCCCCAGTATCAATGATGAATTTAAATGCTAACTTTCTGCATTATACATGTGGAATGCGTCAAAGGTTTTCTTTAAATGCTTTAAACTAAATTAACCATTTCACAATGTTGACAATTCACAACGTTAAAAAAGTCAAAATGTGCACATTTCACAACGACATGAAAATGAAACTGCCAAACCTTAATTCTTTATAACTTTGTTTTAAAACATCAATTTGTACTGTCAAACACAAACTTAGTGTGGTTCTTAATACAAGTGCTTTTCAACATAAAAAGTTTCAGAAAACAGTTGCCAAACCTGAAGGTTAAGAAGAAACTCCACACAGTTCATTTTATTAAATGTTTTGCCTACCTTAAGTCGCACCACATGTGGTACCTTTACTCCATTAAGGTAACATTTGATCTGGGGAATTCCACTGCCAGCTGCTGCAGGCTAAAGCAAAACATTAAATAAAAGTCACACAAAGCTGATCCAAAATTGCCCTTCAAGATTATTGCGTCAAAATTTAAAGTCTGACTTTGCCCAATCACTTAACATATTTTTGCTGCATAGAACATATTCAACAATCACAAGCAAATCAATCATCGAGATAAATAGGAGTTACTTCTGATATTAAGGGACATGGCACGGAGAGAAAAAAATGCAGGTGATGGCATGAGGATAAAGACAGGGTAGTGAAGTGGGCAGTTAAATGCCGAAATAGTATATTTCTGGAATAAAAACATTGATGGGAAGTATACCCTAAATGGTAAGATTCTAAACAGAGTGGAGGAACAGAGAAATCCAGGGGAGCAGAAGTACAGATCTCTAAAAGATGGGAACATATATAGAAAAATACATAAAAGAAGCAAAAGGGATTCTGGTTTTATGTATTGAATATAAAAGCAAGAAAATGCTGAATTTGAGAGAAACATTGATTAGGCCCTAGTTGGAATACTGCATGCAGCTCTGGGAAATCTGCTACAACAAAGAATATCAGAGCCGCGGAAAGGGCACAATAAAGATTCACTAAAATACCAGGAATGAGAGAGTATGTGAAAAGGCTCAAAACTAGAGCCAGTTTTCATTGGAACAGAGGTGGTCATGGGAGGAATCTAAGTTTATAAAATTATGAAAGTATTAAGACAGTAAATAATGAAAGATTATTTCCACTAGTATGCAAATTAGTAGAGGACATAAACTCTGGATTAACACTAGTGAAACATTAGAACAAATTGGTTATTAAACATGGAATGCTTTACTGCAAGAGGCTAGTGAAGCACAAACTATCATTTAAAAAGGGAATTTGGTAAGTATTTGATAGGCAGGGAAATGGGATCAAAATAGACAGCTGTAGTTATGGAGCTAGCAATGACGACTCCATGGGCTCATGGTCTCCTTCCACTCTGTAGTTTCTATGTATATATTGTATACAAATACTGTCCTGCCCAATTCAGCATATGTCACATAAAAACAGAATATGCTGGAAATACTCAGCAGGTCAGGCAGCATCTGTGGGGAGAGAAACAGAGTTAACGTTTCAGGTTGATGGCCTTTCATCAAGCTGAAACTTTAACTCTGTTTCTCTCCCCACAGATGCTGCCTGACCTTCTGAGTATTTCCAGCATTTTCTGTTTTTATTTCAGATTTCCAGCATCATCGGTATTTTGCTTTTGTACCAGCATATGTTACCTTGCTCTGTAGATTATGATGTTTACACTGTGAAGTCACAATACACACAGCAGTAGGTTAACTTGAACACATAATCTAGGCGATTAGTTCAGGACAGTGCTGAGAGGGTGCTGCATTGCCAGAGACACTTATTCAAATGAGATGCTAAACCAAGGTCCTATCTGCCTATTTAAGTGGGCATTAATATCCTGTGGTAGCATTGGCTTAACATCTCATTTGCAGACCAGTGTCTCTGGCAATGCAGCATACTAATTATGTAGGTGAATGTGGCAGCCATTTTTCATACAAGAATCTTGTGTGAAAAAAGGCTGCCACATTCACCTACATAATTAATTGTGCGTGAACCACTTTAGGACATTTGAGAAATATGAGGAGGTACTATGACAGTTATTTCTTTCTCTAACTTCCATGTACACAAATCACTGTTTATTGTGCTATATGTATAAAGTTGCATTTAATTCAAGGCAAAGTTTACACCTGCCAATTTTACTTATTAGAATGCATTATATATTTCAGAATATATTGCATTAGTTTAACATCTCATTCCACAGTGAATTTCAATCACAGTTGCACTTCTCCCTTGTTGTCAGGGAGACTGGTTGAGGCAGTGACCATGGCATATTTTAGGGAAAGTGAATGAACATGTGAAGCAGAGGAAGATACAAGGCTATGAGGAAGAGAGATGGGTTGTGGGACTGGTATTGGATTGCTTCAGCAAAAAGCCATCACAGATACAATGTGCTAAATGGCCCATCTGTGCTGTAAACCTCTGTGGTTTCACCAAGGAAAAACAGAGTCTGATGGAAGTGAACGCAGCAGTGGTTCATCACTCTTACAGCCATTCATTCCTGATATTATGCATCTAGGTATTACTGAAATCCTGCTAGAATAGCCTTACTCAAGATTTCTACAAGATGCAGGATACCCAAACAAGTGGAGAAGACAGTGATGACTAATGGCTTGCAATATCAATCTGTAAGGCTCAATGGTACTGCAGCTTTCAACAGGAAGCCTCAATAGGTTTCTGAACTACACATGAAGGTACCTTTTAGAAGTAATCTCTAATATTTTCAAGCAATTTCACAAATAGGCAAGAAAACTGGAAAAAGCAATTAGGGTGGCAAGGGGGGATGTCAATCTCAACGGGTAGTACTCCATCAAAAGCACGCAAAAACATCTTGTACTCGATTATACTGGAGAGGCAAAAGATGCTGGCCATTAGGGCAACAGCATAAACATTTTAAATAACAGAAAATGCTGGAAACACTCAGCAGGTCAGGCAGCATCCGTGGAGAGAGAAACAGAGTTAACGTTTCAGGTCTGTGACCCTTCTGCTGAGCGTTTCCAGCATTTTCTGTTGTTATTTCAGATTTCCAGCATCCGCAGTATTTTGCTATTGTATTAGCGTAAACATTTTGTTCTATTCACTCAGTTATGACAACTGCACAGTGCACACTCTAAATATTTAATTACATATGAATACCAAAAGCAATAATATGCTTGAGGACACTGTATAATATTGTTGCAAAATTATAAACTGACAAAATTACATTTTAAAAACCAATTTAAGTATTGCTTACTCAGTACAACTTACAATTTTTATAAATTAAGTTTAAAAAAATTATGCAGAGTAACAAGAAATCTCATGCAAAAGCAAAATACGGTGGATGCTGGAAATTGGAAAAAGCAGCAGAAAATGCTGGACATGCACAGCAGGTCAGGCAGCATCTGTGGAAAGAGAAACAGAGTTAACGTTTCAGGTTGATGGCCTTTAGTCGGAACTGGAAAAAGTTAGAGATGTAACAGGTTTTCAGCAAGTGCAGAGGCAGGGAAAGGGGAGAGGGGAGGAAAGAACAAAAGGGAAGGTCTGTGATAGAGATTAAATGACAAAAGGTATGATGGTGCAAGGCAAAAGGAGATGGTAATGGGACAAGTAAAGAAACAAAAAAAAAGGTGTAAATGGGAATAGCAGAATCATTACCAACAGCTGCTGTCCCAAAAAATGGGGGCAGAGGTTATGATCTGAAATTGTTGAACTCGATGTTGGCCCGGATGGCTATAAAGTGCCGAATCGAAAGATGAGGTGCTGTTCCTCGAGCTTACATTGAAGCTTCATTGGAACAGTGTCGGAGGCCGAGGACAGAGTGGGAGTGGGGCAGAGAATTAAAATGGCAGGCGACCGGAAGCTCGGGGCTATGCTTGCGGACTGAATGGAAGTGTTCCACAAAGCGCTGACCCAATCTGCATTTGCTCTCCCCAATGTAGAGGAGGCCGCATCGTGAGCAGCAAATACAGTATACTAAGTTGAAAGTACAACAAGTAAATCTCTGTTTCTCCTGGAAGGAGTGTTTGGGGCCCTGGCCAGTGGGAAGGGAGGAGGTAAAAGGGCACCATCTCTTGTGCTTGCACGGGAAGATGCCGTGGGAAGGGGAGCGGGTGTTCAGGATGATAGAGGAGTGGACCAGGGTGTTGCGGAGGGAACGGTCCCTGCAGAATGCTAAAAGGGATGGGGAAGATGTGTCACGCTGGAGGTGGCGGAAATGGCAGACGATGATCTGTTGAATGGGGAGGCTGGTGGGATGGAAGGTGAGGACAAGGGGAACTCTATCGTGGCTCTGGGACGAAGGGGAAGAGGAGAGCAGAAGTGCGGGAAATGGAACAGACACGGTCAACCACGGTGATGGGGAATCATCGGGTGAGGAAAAAGGAAGATATATCAGAAGTACTGGAATGGAAGGTGGCATCATCAGAACAGATGCGACGGAGATGGAGAAACTGGGAGAATGGAACAGAGTCCTACAGGAAGCGGGGTGGGAGGAAGTGTAGTCAGGGTAGCTGTGGGAGTCAGTGGGCTTGTAGTGGATATTGGTCAATAGCCTATCTCCAGAAATGGAGACAGAGAAGTCGAGGAAGGGAAGGGAAGAGTTGGAGATGGACCATGTGAATGCGAGGGAAGGGTGGAAATTGGAAGCAAAGTTGATGAAATTTTCTAGAATGGGGCGAGAAACAGCACCACTACAGTCATCAATATACTGGAAAAGGCGGCGAGGGAGGGTACCCGAGTAGGACTGGAACGATGAATGTTCCACATATCCCACGAAAAGGCAGACATAGCCAGGACCCATACGGGTTCCCATAGCGGCACCTTTTATTTGGAGGAAGTGAGTGGAGTCAAAGGAGAAGTTGCTCAATGCGAGAACAAGTTCAGCCAGGCGGAGGAGGGTGGTGGTGGATGGGGACTGGTTGGGCCTCCGTTCAAGGAAGCAGCGGAGGGCCCTTAGACCGTTCTGGTGGGAGATGGCGGTGTAGAGGGATTAGACGTCCACAGCGAAAAGGAGACGGTTCGGACCAGAAAAATAGAAACTGTTAAAAGTGGCGGAGGGCTTCGGAAGAGTCGCGGATGTAGGTGGGAAGAGACTGGACAAGGGGAGATAAAACAGAGTCGATAAAACAGAAATCTCATGACCTCTATAAATGCCACCAGAATCGAGCCAATCATCACAAAACCAGCATTCATTGTTGCCCAAAGCACAAGCGAAATGGATAATCCACCTCCTTCCGTAGATTTATCAATATCTACAGATTTTTTAAGGAAAACCAACGACAACCTGCGTAGAATATTTGAAGAGAGAGACTATACAAACAGAAGAACATGTCAATGGAATGCAAAACCTCCAGCCAGATGAAATCTGCAATGATGATATGTTACGTTATTCAGTAAACAAGGAAAAGGATACTTTTTTTAATTACTAGGTACTTTACATCAGCAAGATTTTCCACAACAATATCGATAAAACAGGCAATAAGGCCAGTAAAGATTCCTATGAAGCAACAGACAACCCATCGTTTGATTTCAAGTACATGAAAGCCCTGTATGGAGAAAAAAGAAAAGAATTGAAAATGAGTCATCAACACTACAGATATGATCAAACTACCACATAGCATTGGAAAAAGCTTCTATAAATCAGTGTTGAAATTGGACAAGGTATAATCCAATAGTGGCACCATATCACATCATGGGTTTGTGTTCAGTGTAGATCATGAAACCCCTCATTCACAGAAGGTCAGAGTGTGCGCATATTTAGCTAATCTGGGGGTAATCAAATTACAAAGTAAATGGGCCAGTGTCAAAAGCAGGAAGAGTAAATGAGGCAGTTTCACCCTCCTCCTGGTTTAGGACTTTCCAGCATTCAGGGTGGCTACCAAAAGGGGTCACCAGTACAATTCAATATGTAAACCGTCAGATCAATAATTTAAACGTATAAGCGGATTTAAAAATACGAGAGAAATATCTGGGGAGAATTCTCAGACGATGAAAGCAGAAACTCTCCTTCCCAGCCACAGTCTCAATGCCCCAGTTTCATTCTTACTTGCCCATGTTACACCAGCTCCTACACAGCTTGACGCTACCCTGAACCTGGAACATGTTGGCGGATACCTTGCTGCAGAAGACAGGAATTGAGTACATCACTAAAAGAACTAGTGAGTCATACAGAAGAGAGGAAACAGAAGAAAGGAGAACTTCAAGAGTGATAAAGGATGAGAAAGAGGGACTAATACAGACACAAGAAAAACATGAGTTAACACCATGAGACATAAAAAAGTAGAAAGGAGATATTTTATTTTTGTCTTAGCAACACCACTGGAGGTGAATATGTATTACTAAAACAAATGGACAGATTGCATAAAAGTACTTACTATTTTGCTTATCCTCCTTTCTTCCTCCATGAATAGCTGATTTTCACTATTGTCATAGTCAAGGCTCTAAAAAAACAATTTAAGAATAAACCAAAATCCATGCTACGACACACTAACAGGAATTGGACAAGACAAAGTGGACAATTCTTTTCTTTAATTTTTGGATAAATGTCACCAAAAAAGCTTATAAACCTTAAATTAAGAGAACACTTTCTGACACAGGATCTTCAGGCTGACTATTTATTGACGGAATACATGATATAGAGAACAAATATTTGATAATATATTATGATGCTACAGTACACCCAACAAGTTTAGATGCCACTGTAAATATAAAAATGTGATGCCCGGTTATAAATGTAATTGAAACACCAACAGGAGGGGACAGCCTTGAACATACATCCACATACCACAGGAGATATGCCCTGGATGACTTTTAAAAACACAGCACAGTTCTTTTTAAAAGGTATTGATCGACATGATTTTTCTTTCCCATACCACCACCAACAACTTGTATTTATATAGCGCCTTTAACGTAGTAAAACGTCCCAAGGCACTTCACAGGAGTAGGAAAGACAAGAAATTTGACACCGAGGCACGAGGAGAAATTAGGGCAGAGAACCAAAAGCTTGGTCAAAGAGGTAGGTTTTAAGGAGTGTCTTAAAGGAGGAAAAAGAGAGGTAGAGAGGCGGACAGGTTTAAGCAGGGAATTCCAGAGCTTAGGGTCAGGGCAACAGAAGGCACGGCCACCAATGGTTGAGCGATTATAATCAGGGATGCTCAAGAGGGCAGAATTAGAGGAGTGCAGATATCTCGGGGGGTTGTGGGGCTGGAGGAGATTACAGAGATAGGGAGGGGCGAGGCCATGGAGGGATTTAAAGACAAGGATGAGAATTTTGAAATCGAGGCGTTGCTTAACCGGGAGCCAATGTAGGTCAGCCTGGGTGAACAGGACTTGGTGCGAGTTAGAACACGGTCAGCCGAGTTCTGGATGACTTCAAGTTTACGTGGGGTGGAAGGTGGAAGGCCAGCCAGGAGTGCATTGGAATAGTCAAGTCTAGAGGTAACAAAGGCATGGAGGAGGGTTTCAGCAGCGGATGAGCTGAGGCAAGGGCGGAGACGGGCAATGTTACGGAGGTGGAAATAGGCGGTCTTTGTTATGCCTCGGATATGTGGTCGGAAGCTCATTTCAGGGTCAAATATGACACCAAGGTTGCGAACAGTGTGGTTCAGCCTCAGACAGATGTTAGGGAGAGGGGTGGAGTCAGTGGCTAGGGAACGGAGTTTGTGGCGTCGACCGAAAACAATGGCTTTGGTTTTCCCAATATTTAACTGGAGAAAATTTCTGCTCATCCAGAACTGGATATCGGACAAGCAGTCTGACAATTTAGAGACCGTGAATGGGTTGAGAGAAGTGGTGGTGAGGTAGAGCTGGGTGTCATCAGTGTACATGTAGAAACTGACGCTGTGTTTTCAGATGATGTCTCCAAGGGGCAGCATGTAGAGCAGAAATAGGAGGGGGCCAAGGATAGATCCACGGGGGACACCAGAGGTAACGATGCGGGAGCGGGAAGAGAAGACGTTGCAGGTGGTTCTCTGGCTACGATTAGATAGATATGAATGGAACCAGGCCACCCAGCTGGATGACGGTGGAGAGGCGTTGGAGAAGGATGGTGCGGTCAACCGTGTCAAAGGCTGCAGACAAGTCAAGAAGGACGAGGAGGGATAGTTTACCTTTGTCACAGTCACAAAGGATGTCATTTGTGACTTTGACGAGAGCCGTTTCGGTACTGTGGCGGGGTGGAAACCCGATTGCAGGGATTTAAACATGGAGTTGCAGGAAAGATGAGCACGGATTTGGGAGGCGACAACACGTTCATGGACTTGAGAGGAAAGGGTGGTTGGAGATGGGGTGGTAGTTTGCAAGGACGGAGGGGTCAAGGGTTTTTTTTTGAGGAGAGGGGTGATGACGGCAGATTTGTGGAAGAGGGGGACAGTACCTGAGGAGAGAGAACCACTAACAATGTCAGCTAACAATGGGAGCCAGAAAAGGAAGTTGGGTGGTCAGCAGTTTGGCGGGAATAGGGTCGAGGGAGCAGGAAGTGGGTCTCATGGACAAGATGAGCGCGGAGGAGTCAGGAGGGGAGATCGGAAAGAAACTACCACATAAGGGAGCCTTAATATGCTAATGCTCAACCCCCCCCCCCCCCCCCCCCCGAGAAGGCAACTGCACAAACTGTCTTGAACACTGGTACAAAACTATTAACTGTGTAACACGCTTTCTGCCTCCACTGGGGGAGGGGTGAAGAAAAAATATCAGCGATAGTGAGATGTTCTAATGCAGTCTAAGCAGGAAGTGCTTTGTGGCTGATATCATATCGACATCAAAACATCTTAAAGGGTTCAAGTCTTTGTGATTTTACCATCTATCAACTAGGGTTTATTCTTGCAGTATGTGGAGGTATTGCAGAGTAAGAATTAACCCTTTCATCATTGTCTCTGAACTAACTGGAACACCAACACGATATGTACACTGAGAGGAGTTACACAAGATAACCAATAGCGTCAATTACCTCATACTTAAGTGAAAGAAGTTTTTCATTGTGCGGAATTTCCTTGGAAACGCAAGTAGGTGGATCGCCATCCTAAGGGGAAAAAAAAGCATGGGAAGTGCATGAAAAAAATACATTTTGTTTTAATACACAGCACATCAATTTTTATTTTAAACTTTACCACCTAAATTACAAAAGGAAAGTCAGCAGTGACAATGACCTAGGCTTTCCACTTCCCCAAACCAATTTTTCCAGTGGATGTGGGGCAGGAGGCTGCTACTCAGGAACATGTTCCACTCCCCACCATTTTCCAGTGGCCAGGTCAGTTGGGGCAAATAGACCCGACCCATAAGTGGGCGAATAAACAGTGATTCCATGCAAATGAGGGAAACATGGCTCACACCGTCTTTCCCACCATTTGCACTCTTCAAACACTGGACGAGCAGACCACGCATTAGGCTCTTGTATCCAGTGATCAGAAGTCGGTGGAGCATGAGGAGAAGAGGTCTGTGCAAGTGCGATCAGAGCAATGCTATGCACAGTCCCCATCATCCAAATGACAAATATTCTGAAACTTTTTCTTTTTTAAATGAAAAGTGCAATCAAAAAATAAATAAGAACCATGAAAATTCCTTAATTCCATTTTATAATATGCAGCATTAAAAATTCACCTCAAATTTTTTTTTTTTGTTCCTAGGATGTGCACATCGCTGGCAAGGCCAGCATTTATTGCCCATCCCTAATTGCCCTTGAGAAGGTGGTGGTGAGCCACCTTCTTGAACCGCTGCAGTCCGTGTGGTGAAGGTACTCCCACAGTGCTGTTAGGGAGGGAGTTCCAGGATTTTGACCCAGCGACGATGAAGGAACGGCAATATATTTCCAAGTCAGGATGGTGTGTAACTTGGAGGGGAACCTGCAGGTGGTAGTGTTCCCATGCGTCTGCTGCCCTTGTCCTCTGGGTGGTACAGCTCATGGGTTTGGGAAGGTGCTGCCGAAGAAGCCTTGGCAAGTTGCTGCAGTGCATCTTGCAGATGGTACACACTGCAGCCACGGTGCTCCGGTGGTGGAGGGAAATGTTTAAGGTGGTGGATGGGGTGCCAATCAAGCGGGCTGCTTTGTCCTAATAGTGTCGAGCTTTTTGAGTGTTGTTGGAGCTGCACTCATCCAGGCAAGTGGAGAGTATTCCATCACACTCCTGACTTGTGCCTTGTAGATTGTGGAAAGGCTTTGGGGAGTCAGGAGGAGAGACACTCACTGCAGAATACCTAGCCTCTGACCTGCTCTTGTGGCCACAATATTTATGTGGGCAGGTCCAGTTAAGTTTCTGGTCAATGGTGACCCCCCAGGATGTTGATGGTGGGGGATTCGGCAATGGTAATGTTGAATGTCCTGGGGTGGTGGTTAGACTCTGGTTTGTTGGAGATAGTCATTGCCTGGCACTTGTGTGGCGTGAATGTTACTTGCCACTATCAGCCCAAGCCTGAATGTCGTCCAGGTCTTGCTGCATGCGGGCATGGACTGCTTCATTGTCTGAGGAGCTGCGAATATAATTGAATACTGTGCAATCATCAGCGAACGTCCCCATTTCTGACCTTATGATTTGGGGGGGGGGGGGGGGAAGGTCATTGATAAAGCAGCTGAAGATGGTTGGGCCTAGGACACTGCCCTGAGGAACTTCTGCAGCGATGTCCTGGGGCTGAGAAGATTGCCCTCCAACAACCACAACCATCTTCCTTTGTGCTATGCATGACTCCAGCCAGTTGAGGGTTTTTCCCCCGATTCCCACTGACATCAATTTTATGAGGGCTCCTTGAGGCCACACTTGGTCAAGAGCTGCCTTGATGTCAAGGGCAGTCACTCTCACCTCACCTCTGGAATTCAGCTCTTTTGTCCATATTTGGACCAAGGCTCTAATGAGGTCTGGCGCCGATTGGTCCTGGTGGAAGCCAAACTGAGCATCATTGAGCAGGTTATTGGTAAGTAAGTGCCGCTTGACAGCACTGTCAACGACACCTTCCATCACTTTGCTGATGATTGAGAGTAGACTGCTGGGGCGGTAACTGGCCGGATTGGATTTGTCCTGCTTTTTGTGGACAGGACATACCTGGGCAGTTTTCCATATTATCGGGTAGATGCCAGTGTTATAGCTGCACTGGAACAGCTTGGCTAGAGGCACAGCTAGTTCTGGAGCACAAGTCTTCAGCACAACAGCCGGGATGTTGTCAGGGCCCATAGCCTTTGTTGTATCCAGTGTACTCAGCCGCTTCTTGAGATCACATGGGAGTGAATCGAATTGGCTGAAGACTGGCTTCTGTGATGGTGGGGACCTCAGGAGGAGGCCGATATGGATCATCCACTCGGCACTTCTGGCTGAAGATGGTTGCAAACGCTTCAGCATTGTCTTTTGCACTCGTGTGCTGGGCTCCGCCATCATTGAGAATGGGGATATTCATGGAGCCTCCTCCTCCCCCCGTTAGTTGTTTAATTGTCCACCACCATTCACGACTGAATGTGGCAGGACTGCAGAACTTGGATCTGATCCATTGATTGTGGGATTGCTTAGCTCTGTCTATAGCATGCTGCTTTCGCTGTTTAGCATGCATGTAGTCCATGTTGAAGCTTCCCCAGGTTGGCACCTCATTTTTAGGTACGCCTGGTGCTGCTCGTGGCCATGAGGTTACAGATTGTGGTGGAATACAATTTTGCTGCTGCTGATGGCCCACAGCGCCTCATGGATGCCCAGTTTTGAGCTGCTAGATCTGGTCTGAATCTATCCCATTTAGCACGGTGGTAGTGCCACACAACACAATGGAGGGTATCCTCAGTGTGAAGACGGGACTTCGTCTCCGCAAGGACTGTGCGGTGGTCACCGCTACCAATGCTGTCATGGGCAGATGCATCTGCGACAGGTAGATCGGTGAGGACGAGGTCAAGTAGGTTTTTTCCTTGTGTTGGTTCACTCACCACCTGCCGCAAGCCCAGTTTGGCTGCTATGTCCTTCAGGACTCGGCCAGCAGTGGTGCTACCGAGCCACTCTTATGATGGACATTGAAGTCTCCCACCCAGAGTAAATTCTGTGTCCTTGCTACCCTCAGTGCTTCTTCATGTGGTGTTCAACATGGAGGAGTACTGATTCATCAGCTGAGGGAGGGCAGTAGGTGGTAATCAGCAGGAGGTATCCTAGCCCATATTTGACCTCGAGGGGTCCGGAGTCAATGTTGAGGACTCTCAGGGCCACTCCCTCCCAACTGTATACCACTGTGCCGCCACCTCTGGTGGGTCTGTCCTGCTGATGGGACAGGATGGTGATGGAGGAGTCTGGGACATTGGCTGAAAGGTATGATTCTGTGAGTATGACTATGTCAGGCTGTTGCTTGACAAGTCTGTGGGACAGCTCTCCCCAGATGGTAGTGAGGAGAACTGAGCAGGATCAACTGGGCTGGGTGTGCTGTTGTCGTGTCCAAAGCTGGTGCCGAGGTCAATGCTGGGTGGCCCATCTGGTTTTATTCTGCTTTTCGTAGCAGTTTGTTACAACTGAGTTTCAGAGGGCAGTTAAGAGTCAACCACATTGCTGTGGGTCTGGAGTCACAAAGGCCAGACCAGGTAAGGACGGCAGATTTCCTTTCCTAAAGGACATTAGTGAACCAGATGGGTTTTTTTACGACAATGATCACCATTACTGATACTCGCTTTTTATTCCAGATTTATTTAATTAAGTGAATTTAAATTCCCCAGCTGTCGTGGTAGGATTTGAACTCACGTTTCTGAATCATTAGTCCAGGCCTCTGGATTACTAGTCCAGTAACATAACCACTAGGTTATTGTTCCAGTGTTATATCATTGGGTTTGCAAAGTTTCAACTGTTCTTTGGTGCACACAAAGATTTTTGAAGTAATTACCGGTTCGGTATCGTCATCTAGATTCACCGTGGTCAGCCTTTCGATACGGAAAAAGTTGGTTTGGGAAAACTAGAACATAAAAAAAACTATCAACATAATTTTAGCAGATGCACATGATTCCAACACAAAATAAATGAGATAGGAACAGATCGCACAATTGCAAAAGCCATAAATGGAAATCAGGCACTTCTGATGTGAACACAAACTTGCAGCTCTGTGAACATATAATTCCTTTTTCTGGCTCTTGCGCTTTGCAAGTTTGGCCATCCTATCTTATCTGAATATCTGCCTGCCCCAATAAAGTTCATAATCAATTAGCAAAAGTTCAGGAATTGGCTGTGTGCAATATTTCTACTTGACTTCAAGAATGCACGAGTGTGGATCATGCTTCACTGCACATACCCTTTGCTCCTCTAACTCTGGATTAATAGCTGTGCACCATGCTCGCTGTCCCACCCGGAGGCCAATCTTTCACTCGGGTTTCTATCCATATTGCTACATTTATTGTGTTATCATATACTTGAACTTTTGCAACAAGCCTCCTGTAAGTCACTTCATCAACTGCCTTCTAAAAATCCATTTACACTAAATCCTTACACAGTAATCTCCTGCATTTCTTTTATCAATGCAAGTTAAGCTCTTCAGAAAAACTATTACATTACTTGTATTTTAAGAAAAAGCTGCACTGGGGCCACAGCTTTTCACCATATTTATTAATGACTTGGATGAAGGAATAGAGAGTTGTATATCCAACTTTGCAGATGACACTAAGTTAGGAGGCACGGCAAGTTGTGTAGTTTGGAGCAGAACATTACAAAGAGACATAGACAGATTGGCCGAGATATTGCAGTCAGCAGCGAAGGAACGGCGCTTGCCGTTCATTACACTTACAGCTGCTCACAGACTTTACATGGGCTTTTGCGCGGCAACTTACGGTCATCGGGAGTCTGAAACAGCGCAGCGCCCTCTACAGGTGATCTGGGACCTGTGTGAACAGGGCAAGCTACAGCGTGGCTCTTCAACTAGATTGAAGAATCCCTGCTGAGACGCGCAGTCTAAACCAGGTAAGCGTAAGTTAGAATATTTAATACAATGCAAAATCATGTACAGAAAGCAAAATAGAGAGGGAAAGAAAGATGGGATTAAAGAGAGATAAAGGAGAAAGAAAGAAAAAGTGGAAAAAAATGAATTTTTAAAATCTCCAACAAGATCTGAAGGAATAAATCTCCACACATGTAAAGGTAAATTTTCAGTAAATGTTGGTAGTAATTAAGACTTACCAAGTTGTTAAAAATTCATTTCCATTTGAATGGACAAGCCCCAACTTTTTCTGGCGTGTTTAGTGGGTAAGTACTGCAACTTCATGCCCTTCATGTGGTTTAAATGTAGAGTCTCTCGGCAAGGTACCAGTATAGCGAAGCTTGTGGAAGAGCAGGGCAAATTGAACAGCAACTTCCTGATTTCCATGTTTAACTGTACATATGTGGATGCCGGAAGTTCCTGTCCAATTTACTCCTTAATAACGGTCACCTCTGACAGCCTCACCGTTAATCCTATTGCAAAATCTGGGTCATTAAATGAGTAGGCGAAACTGTGGCAGATGCCATTCAACGTGAGGAAGTGTAAGGTCACCCACTTTGGTTCCAAGAAAGACAAATCGGAATATTTTCTTTATGATCAGAAACTAGAAACTGTGGATGAGCAAAGGTTTTTTTTGGGTATTCAGATGTACAGTTCACTAAAAGCTAGTGCACAGCTACAGAAAGTAATCAAAAAGGCTAATGGAATGTTTCCCTTTATTTCAAGGGGGTTAGAATACAAAGGGATGGAAGTTATGCAACACTTTTATAAAGCTTTGGTTAGACCACATCTGGAGTACTGCATTCAGTTCTGGGCACCGGACCTCAGGAACCATAATATTGGCCTTGGAGGGGGTGCAACGCAGATTGACTTGAATGATACCGTGGCTTAAAATGTTAAATTATGAGAACAGGTTGCCTAAACTTGGTTTGTATTCCCTTGAGTTTAGAAAGTTTATGGATGATCTAATCGAGGTCTTTAAAATGTTAATGAGATTCGATAGGATAGATAGAGAGAAACTATTTCCTCTGGTGGGGGAATCCAGAACAATGGGGCATAGCCTTAAAATTAGAGCTGGACCATTTAGGAGTAAAATCACAAAAGTACTTTTTCCACACAAAGGGTCGTGGAAATCTGGAACACTCTCCCAAAAGGCTGTGGATGCTGGGACAATTGAAATTTTCAGGACTGAGATGGATACATTTTTATTAGATGAAGGTATCAAGGATATGGAGTGAAGGCAGGTAACCGGAGTTGAGGTACAGATCAGCCATGATTTAATTGAATGGAGGAACAGGCTCAAGGGGCTGAAAGGCCTAATCCTGTTCCTATCTTCCTATCACATGCATCTCTAAATGCTCACTAATTTGATTTCAAATTATGGATTTCAATAAAATGCCTGCACTGACATTAGACTAACTGGTCTTTAGATACCAAGTTTAGCTTTCTTTCCTTTCCTGAAAAAAGGTATTACAGACTTTGTCTACATTGCACAAATATACAATCATTAACATTTTCCTATATTCAGTGCTTTCCTCTAATTTTTACTCTTCTCTACCTAAAGGCATACCATTCCACGGGTGCTCTATGGTACTCTGCCCTAAGGGCCATGATTCACACACAATTCATTAACAAATACCAATAGGCTATCCAGATGTGGAAAACATCACAGCCAAACCCAATCCTATCTTCATCTAAAGCCATGAATGAGCTCCATGTGTGAATTTACTACCGCCCACTTACATTATCAGTGACACAAGGGTGGGAGGAGGAGAGAAGAAAATGGCAGCCCATGTCGGTCTACTCAACTGACAGCTTCGCAAAGTATGATGCAGTAATACACGCACCACGAAACTATTGCAACACGTGTGGCACCAGGCTAACTATTTCTAAAATGCTTAAATAACCTGTTAGATTTATTTGCTTAGAATTTACCATCAAAATAAACCTGTCAACATGAAACACCTTTATAAGCGGGAATTGAAAATGAGAATTAAGATAAAGCGAATCAAACCGTAATTACGGAGAATAATTAAAGCAGGACTGCTCTTGCACCTACTCAGAGGAGCCCACGTATTGTAACAAATTGATGAAATGTTACAATACATGTTATATTGACTACACTTGCTGCATGTTTGTCAAGATGATGTGTGAATCTCAATAATCCACTCCAATCTCTCCCTTCTGTCTCAATTATGTGGTTACTGTGGAGAGTTTGCTCAGCAATCTACACCTTGGTGTGCAAATACAGTTTATAGATCAAATATATTCAACCAAACCCATTAAATAAGGATTTGGAACCATGTCTTTTTTTGCCATCTCTAGCCCACAGGCACCAATCCAAATGTAGCGTACCTACTGCTGCCCCAAATGAGAGTAACTGAATTACCACAATTAGCACACACTCTCACAATCACACTAACTTTCGTAGCAATTTCCTGCTTAAAGGTCCAGCGGAATGCACATCCCGTGCCATGTGGGAACTCCAGGAGGCTTCCCATGTCCTGGACAACCACGTGTGCAGGAGGTGTCCGAGCCCTAGGTGTCGAAGCTTGAGCAGCAGCTGGCGTCACTGCGGTTCATCCGCGAGGCTCAGAGCTACATGGATAGCACGTTTCAGGAGGCGGTCACCCCACAGCTAAGGAATGTACGCAGGGAGAGAAGGAATGGGTGACTGCCAGACAGAAGAGGCAGGTAGTGCAGGAGTCCCATGAGTGCATCTCGCTCTCCAACCAGTATTCTGTTCCGAGTACTGGTGAGGGTGATGGTTCCTCTGGGGAGTATAGCCAAAGCCAAGTCCACGGGTGTTTCAGCTGTACAAGGGGGAGGGGGGAGGGAGGAAAACAGGGCAAGTAAGTGGTAGGGGATTCGATAGTTAGGGGAGCAGACGTGACTCCCTGGTGCCAGGGTTAAGGATGTCACTGAGCGGCTGCAGAACATTGAGGGGGGAGGGTGAACAGCCAGAAGTCGTGGTCCATATTGGTACCAACGACATAGGTAGAAAGAGGGATGAGGTCCTGCAGGCAGATTAGGGAGCTAGGAGAGAGATTAAAAAGCAGGACCTCAAAAGGTAGTAATCTCTGGATTACTCCCGGTGCCACATGCGAGTGAGTATAGAAATGGGAGGATAGAGCAGATGAGTGCGTGGCTGGAGAGATGGTGCAGGAGGGAGGGCTTCAGATTCCTGGGGTATTGGTGCCAGTTCTGGGGAGGTGGGACGTGTCCAGGCCGGACAGGTTGCACCTCAACAGAGCCGGTACCAAAATCCTCACGGGGAGGTTTGTTAGTGCTGTTGGGGAGGGTTTAAACTAATTTGGCTGGGGGATGGGTACCAGGATGTAGCATTAGAAAGGAGAAACAAAGGGCACAAAGGATTGGGAGAGACGGATAGCACTAAAGCAAGAAATAGTACAGTATTAGGTGGGGTCAGACTAAGAGAACACAGGATGGTCCAAGATAGGTTTACAGTGTATGTGTGTGAACGCACGAAGCGTGGTAAATAAGGTTGGTGAGCTGCAGCTGCAAATAGCCACATGGGAATATGATGTTGTGGCAATAACGGAGACCTGGCTCAAAATAGGGTAGGATTGGGTATTAAATATTCCTGGATATAGCGTGTTCAGGAAAGATAGGAGGTGGGGTGGCAGTATTGGTTAAGGAGAATGTTACAGTGCTGGAGAGAGAGGATGTCCTGGAGGGATCAAGAACAGAATCTATATGGCTAGAGTTAAGAAATAATCGAGGTGCCATTACACTACCAGGTGTATTCTTTCGGCCACCAACTAGTGGGAAAAATATGGAGGAGCAAATTTGCAGGGTAATTACAGACAGATGCAAGAACTATAGAGTAGTGATAATGGAGGACTTCAACTGTCCTAATATAGACTGGGATAGTAATAGTGTAAAGGGCAGGGAGCAGGAAGTATTTCCTTGATCAGTATGTTTCCA
Source organism: Squalus acanthias (assembly GCA_030390025.1). Classification (NCBI taxonomy): domain Eukaryota; kingdom Metazoa; phylum Chordata; class Chondrichthyes; order Squaliformes; family Squalidae; genus Squalus; species Squalus acanthias. The sequence continues at coordinate 25,179,521 of CM059442.1, read as the reverse complement.
GCCCAATGAGGAAGGAGGCATTGCTAGATCTGGTTCTGGGGAATGAAGTAGGTCAAGTGGAGCAATTGTCAGTAGGTGAACATTTAGGGAACAGTGATCATGGTATCATAAGGTTTAGATTAGCTATGGAAAAGGACAGGGAGCAATCTAGAGTAAGAATACTTAATTGGAAGAAAGCAAATTTCAGTGGGATGAGAACAGATCTGGCCCGGGTAAACTGGAATCAAAGATTGGCAGGCAAAACTGTAGTGGAACAGTGGGCTGCCTTTAAAGAGGTAATAGTTTGGGTACAGTCGAGGTACATTCCCACGAGGGGGAAAGGTCGGGCAACTAAAGTCAGAGCTCCCTGGATGACGAAACAGATAGAGAGTAAGATGAAGCAGAAAAAGAGCGCATATGACAGATGTCAGGTCGAGAATACATCTGAGAATCAGGCTATATATAGAAAGGTCAGAGGGGAAGTGAAAAAGAAAATAAGAGGGGCAAAGAGAGGGCATGAGAATAGAATGGCAGCTAACATAAAAAGTAATCCAAAAGTCTTCTATAAGGCATATAAATAGTAAACAGGTAGTAAAAGGTGGGGGGGGGGGGGGGTAGGGCCGATTAGGGACCAAAAGGAGACCTACACATGGAGGCAGAGGGTATGGCTGAGGTACTAAATGAGTACTTTGCATATGTCTTCACCAAGGAAGAGGATGCTGCCATAGACATAGTAAAGGAGGAGGTCGAGGAGATACTGGATGGAATAAGAATTGGTAAAGATGAGGTACTAGAAAGGCTGGCTGTACTTAAAGTGGATAAGTCACCAGGACCGGATGGGATGCATCCTAGGATGCTGAGGGAAGTGAAGGAAGAAATTGCGGAGGTACTGACCATAATCTTCCAATCCTCCTTAGAAATGGGGGCGGTACCAGAGGACTGGAGAATTGCGAATGTTACACCCTTGTTCAAAAAAGGGTGTAAAGATAAACCCAGCAACTATAGGCCGGCCAGTTTAACCTCGGTAGTGGGGAAGCTTTTAGAAACAATAATCAGGGACAAAATTGTCACTTAGACAAGTGTGGATTAATTAAGGAAAGCCAGCACGGATTTGTTAAAGGCAAATCGTGTTTAACCAACTTGATTTGAGTTTTTTGATGAGGTAACAGAGAGGGTTGAGGAGAGCAATGCGGTAGACGTGGTGTACATGGATTTCCAAAAGGCGTTCGACAAAGTGCCACATAATAGGCTTGCCAGCAAAGTTGAAGCCCATGGAATAAAAGGGACAGTGGCAGCATGGATACAAAATTGGCTAAGTGATAGGAAACAGAGAGTAGTGGTAAATAGTTGTTTTTCGGACTGGAGGAAGGTATGTAGTGGTGTTCCCCAGGGGTCAGTTCTAGGACCACTGCTTTTCTTGATATATATTAATGACTTGGATGTGGGTGTACAGGGCACAATTTCAAAATTTGCAGATGACACAAAACTTGGAAGTATAGTGAACAGTGAGGAGGATAGTGATAGACTTCAAGAGGACATAGACAGGCTGGTGGAATGAGCGGACAAATGGCAGATGAAATTTAATGCAGAAAAGTGTGAAGTGAGACATTTTGGTAGAAAGAATGAGGAGAGGAAATATAAACTAAAGGGTACAATCCATAAATGGGTACATGAACAGGGAGACCTGGGGGTGTATGTGCATAAATTGTTGATGGTGGCAGGGCAGATTGAGAAAGTGGTTAAAAAAGCCTACAGGATCCTGGGCTTCATGAACAGAAGTGAGAAGTCGCACAACACCAGGTTATAGTCCAACAGCTTTATTTGAAATCACAAGCTTTTGGAGCGCTGCTCCTTCGTCAGGTGAAGTGAAGAAATACAAATGGGCACAGCATAAATAGTCAGAGAACAATGCCTTCACCTGACGAAGGAGCAGCGCTCCGAAAGCTTGTGATTTCAAATAAAGCTGTTGGACTATAACCTGGTGTTGTGCGACTTCTCACTTTTGTCCACCCCAGTCCAACACCGGCATCTCTGCTTCATGAATAGAGGTATAGAGTACAAAAGCGTGGAAATTATGATGAATCTGTATAAAACACTGGTTCGGCCTCAACTGGAATATTGTGTCCAATTCTGGGCACCACACTTTTGGAAGTATGTGAAGGCCTTAGAGAGGGTGCAGAAAAGATTTATGAGAATGATTCCAGGGATGAGGGACTTCAGTTACGTGGATAGACTGGAGAAGCTGGGGTTGTTCTCCTTAAGCAGAGAAGATTGAGAGGAGATTTGATAGAGGTGTTCAAAATCATGAGGGGTCTGGACAGAGTAGATAGAGAGAAACTGTTCCCATTGGCAGAAGGATCAAGAACCAGAGGACACAGATTTAAGGTGATTGGCAAAAGAACCAACGGCGACATTAAAAAAAACTTTTTTACTCAGCGAGTGGTTAGGATCTGGAATGCACTGCCTGAAAGGGTGGAGGCGGCAGACTCGATTACTGCTTTCAAAAGGGAGTTGGATAAGTACCTGAAAGAAAAACAATTGCAGGGCTACGGGGAAAGGGCGGGGGAGTGGGACTAGCTGAGGTGCTCTTGCAGAGAGCCGGCACTGGCTTGATGGGCCGAACGGCCTTCTTCCATCTTGTAACCATTCTATGATTCTATGATTCCCCTGAGGCACTTAGCTGAATGCTCGATTTATGTATAATCTGGTCTTCAAATCTACATTCCACTTATCAAAAATGTGTTTACATCTTAAAGAATATTCCTTTCCCAACCCTTTAAGGAAGCTAAGAACACTTCAGTAAAACACACTCCTCTTGAGGCTTCTCAGTACATTCTGTACCTGGGACTTTGGTGCAGCCTCATTATAAAATCTACTGTGAGCCTCTTTTTAATGATTAATATTTTCTCTGATCTCAATGGAAACATTAGATTTAAAGTTTTAACTTCAGCAAAATGAAAACAGAGGACAAGTGTTTACCAATAACCGTAAGTTCAACTACAACTTCAGCAAATATATTTGTGAAATGAGAAAGGAAAGCATCTAGACTTCAGGTGACATTTACAAGACCTAGTTTGAACACAAATATACTTCTTGCTTTTCTTGACAGTTTCGGAACATAAAAGCAGAAGGCAGTCAGTTTGATGATTCTTGTTATCAGGATTTTGAAAGCTTTGACCACAGATTTACACATTTCCTAAAAATCCTCACACCCACATAACCTGATTGTGATGTTTTAACTGTAAATGGCCAGAAATAACCTCAGCTTGCTCCAAAACACAAGTGCAAATTACAAGTTTCAGAATATTTGTCCCCGAGCATGGTCAACCTATGTCTTTTATATAATAATCACTCCGCATCAGGTTCAGCTGCACCAGTACAAGAAAATAGCAGCAACTTCTGGAAATCAAACGTTGGATGTACACTGCAGGTACCTCAACAACTTTAAAGAGAAAAAGACAGGTTAACAGTTCAGGTGTAACCCTTCATCAGAACTGAAAATAAGCAAGCATTTTCATCGGGTTGGGGGAGAAAAAAAAGGAGCAACAAGAAAATAATGTAATTGCAGAAAGGAATTTATTAGTTGAATAACCTGCAACCTGCTTAAAAGGCAGGAAATTCTCAGTGAAGCAACGATAAGCCATTAAGAGGACACAAGAATATACAAATAGCCAAAATGCTGAAAAGGTATAGGAACAGCTCACACAAGGAAGGCGGCAAGAAATGGGGGGGAAAACAAATCTAACATTAATTGACTCGGTTCCTTGCAACTTGCTCCATTTGCCCATTGTAACTATAATTTCCAAATGGCCTCAAGTTCTGATCCTAGTTCTTTAAAGTTTCCTTTAGAGTTTTCCACAACTTTTTAAATTTCTGTCTGCGCCCATCAGATGTCATTTTTTAAATTTCTGTCTGCGCACATCAGATGTCAATTTATAAATTTCTGTCTGTGCACATCAGATGTCAATTTATAAATAGTCAGAATTACATATAGTTTACAGTGTACATCAGCTCTATGTGGAACCGCACTAAATGCTATACCACTACGTGACAGTACCAGCCTCTCTGCACAAACTTACCTACCCTACTTGTGGCAATTGCTAGCAATTCGAAAGCACTTGAGAAATGGCCTATGTTGTCCCCCTCTTTAGAATTTGAATAACCAAAGGACCGATTGTTACTGACAAGTTGAATGAAATATCACTGGCAGATCAGAACGGGTTATGCAAATGACCTCACCCCTCCCTATCTCTATAATCTCCTCCAGCCCCACAACCCTGAGATATCTGCGCTCCTCTAATTCTGGCCTCGAGCATCCCCGATTTTAATTGCTCCACCATTGGTGGCCGTGCCTTCAACTGCCAAGGCCGTAATCTCTGGAATTCCCTTCCCATACCTCTCTGCCTCTAACTCTCTTTTCTCCTTCAAGACACACCTTAAAATCTACCTCTTTGACCAAGCAATTGTTCATCTACCCTAATATCTCTATGTGGCTCGGTGTCAAATTTTGTTTTATAACGCTCCTGTGAAGCGCCTTGGGACATTTTACTACATTAAAGGCGCCAAATAAATACAAGTTGTTGTTGTTAAAAGCAAAAGCACCATGTTGACTGTAGAGTCCTGTTGACTGGGAGAATATCTGCAATCAATAGAGTATTGTGATGAACAAGAACACATGATTGTTTAAGAATCATGGGGTCTTGGGAGCATCTGGCGTAATAATATATACAGGAATTATGATTGGTGGAAATATCATGAGCCAAACAGGGACGCACCTCATTTATAATTGGGTACTCAGGAACGAAGAGGACCTACTGTATTGAAAGAAAATATTAAATCAGACAGCCTCTGTGTGGGAAGATGGAACAAAGGAGACAATATTCCAATCTGGTAACGCACAAGATTTGGACTAACGTCCAGACATCCTGTGGTTACGATGATCAAAGACGGCTCCTGGAATGTGGTAAACAAGTAATGTATAATCATTGCGGAACACCTCCGTTCAGTCCGTAAGGGTGACCCCGAGCTTCCGGTCGCATGTCACTTTAATTCTCCGCTCCACTCCCACTCTGATCTCTCCATCCTCGGCCTCTTACACTGTTCCAATGAAGCTCAACGTAAGCTTGAGGAACAGCACCTCATCTTTCGATTAGGCACTTTACAGCATTCTGGACTCAACATCGAGTTTAACAATTTCAGACCATAACCTCTGCCCCTATCATTTTTTTCTTTCTCTCTCACATGGCAGCTGTCGATCATTCTGCTATTGCCATTTAAACTTCATCTAGAGTCATCTTTTGTTTCTTAACTTGTCCCATTACCATCTCCTTTTGCCTTGCACCATCATCCCTTTTGTCTCTTAATCTCTCCTGCCTTCCATCTTATCACAGACCTTCCCTTTTGTTCTTTCCTCCCCTCCCCCTACATCTCCAACTTTTTCCAGTTCCGACGAAGGGTCATCGACCTGAAACGTTAACTCTATTTCTCTCTCCACAGATGCTGCCTGACCTGCTGAGTATTTCCAGCATTTTCTGTTTTTATTTCAGATTTCCAGCATCTGCAGTATTTTGCTTTTGTATTAATGTATAATCAGAACTTGTCAGAACAGAATCTAGGAGATAGCACACTGAAGCCACTGTACTTTTCTTCTCCAGAATGAGGTTATGGTACCCTTTCTGTATTTTTCAGTGCTGTTAATAAAGTCATATACAATTTGTGATGAGCTCATTATCTGGTGTCCAAAACCATTGGACTCCCATCATTACAGTCAATTCAATTAACTTGCCACTAAGTGTTACAAGTTAAGCTAGCTCATTACATAGAATTTACAGCACAGAAACAGGCCATTCAGCCCAACAAGAATGTAGAAGACCGTATCCTCACAGTGAATTTAATAACAAAACTTCAAAATGTTTGAGCATTTTGCATTTTTTTTTTTAAATCTTCAATTTTGCTGGTTGGATATTGAGCTGTCAAGTGTATTGTTCTTAAAGTATTTCCATCCCTGTTTATTTTAATTTAGTGTGCAATTTGGCATCTAAAGTATTACCTATTCAAAGCTGATTAGGCATTCGCTACTTTTTCATAAAAGTAAATGAAACAAACATTTGAGAGCACACATTCTGTAGGCAAGCTCTCGCACTATAAAAACCAAACCTTATGCACAAAGTAATCTGGGATAACAACCCTTTTATCATTGTTATGCACTGGAAATAGCATGGGATCCCACTATACACTTGCTCCCTATAACTAAATACCATAAGAGTAGGCTGAAAACTGCAAATCAAGTTTGATAAACAAGATTAGCAAAACAAAGATTAGAACAAGTAGACCTGCCTGCAGTTCATGACTTGAACTCCCCCATCCATTCCCACTCTTCACCTCTCAGACTTTGGCTTCCTTCACTGTTCCAATGAAGCTCAACACAAGCGTCAAGAACAGTACCTCATCTTTTTGCTGGGCACATTGCAACCCTCTGGCCTTAATACTGAGTTTAGTAACTTCAGGTCTTAGCGAAACCATCCATTCTCCGGACAGTAGTAGACGCTTGCAATGTGGGGATGGTCTATCAGCATTTAGGAAATGGGGAGGTAGGTTGACATTTGGGTTGGAGATAAAAGAAGAAAAAGATTTGTATTTATATAGCGCCTTTCACAACCACCAGACGTCCCAAAGCACTTTACAGTCAATGAAGTACTTTTGAAGTGTAGTTACTGTTGCGATGTAGGAAATGTGACATCCAATTTTCACACAGCAAGCTCCCACAAACAGCAGTGTGATAATGGCCAGATAATCTGTTTTTTTTTTAGTGATGTTGATTGAGGGATAAATATTGGCCAGGACACCAGGGATAACTCCCCTGCTCTTCTTCGTAATAGTGCCATGGGATCTTTTACGTCCACCTGAGAGAGCAGACGGGGCCTCGGTTTAATGTCTCATTTGAAAGATGGCACCTCCTTCAGTCCTGCACTGGAGTGTCAGCCTAAATTTGTGCTCAAATTTCGGGAGTGGGACTTGAATCCACAACCTTCTGACTCTGGCAAGAGTGCTACCCACTGAGCCACAGTTGACACTACATCAGAGATCCTTCATCAGAGTACAGGCAGACGCCTGGGCCCTTAGTATGAGCCCATCCTTTTCTTCCTTAGTTAACCCATGTTTCACTTGTATTTTGTGTTTAAAGTTCATTTCTGCTACACATACAACTTTTATTTTTTTTCCCCTTTCTCTTTATTTTTCATGCTTTTATTGTACATAGATCCCATGTGTCTTTTCACCAACCCACCCCCATCTGAACATCCTTCTGTTCTTTCAATAGTGTCATTTAACACATTAACTCCCTTTCTGCAATAGGTGTGTATTTGTTAGTTTTCTTCCCTCTTTCTTTCCAACCTTACTAAAATGCCTGTCTATCTCGCATTCATTAATCTGATGTAGGGTACATACCAAAAATCTCAACTTGTATTTTCTTCTTACGTGGTCCCTAGGCTAGCCTTGAATAGAAGGATATGCTGATAGGGTTCGAAGAAGAGGGTTGGGCGGGGCTCATGTGGAGCATAAACGCGGCATAGACCAATTGGGCCGAATGGCTTGTTTCTGTGCTGTAGCCTCTATGTAACTATGTGATAACCAATCCACTCCTAGCGCACAACTCGAGGAGCACTAATCCCATTCCTACCCAAAAATTGTGTCGCCAGGTCGCAGCCTCCCCTGCTGCATGTGCATTGAAGTCTCTCAATGATTCGCTCATCAGAAATTGGGGGTTACACAAATAAGCTCATTAAATTAACTGTAGAACTGTTCCTTTTCCTCGTCTAGGCTCATTAATAGTTGATGCACAGACACTCATGATGGTAGCACAGCGTCCTTATGACAGAGGAATACATTCACGCCCAAAGGCAAACTCTCCAGTTTGGCAACCATGTCGGTATAAACTGCAAGCCCAACACCAGGAAGTGCCTCACCAGAAGAATGTATAACTTACATATTCAATTGCTGCTCAGTTTTAACAAGACCAAGTACTAAGTTTTACTCAGCCAGCACACAGTCAGCAGAATTATTATTGTCGACCTCACTCGGAAATTAAGTGATCCCAAATACGAGAAGAAAACATAGAAAAATCTTCCCAGAAAACTAAGACACACTCAAACACTGCAGCTCAATCGGTTTCTGCTGCAAATCTCAACAATCTTTGGTTTTAGAAAAAAATTGCCATTCAAAGTAACCTCACCCGTTTTAAGTGATCTGGCTTCTGCCTAAATTTGTATAGTTGGCCTTTCCCTGCTCAAGGTGCCCATCGTGACATCCTGCACCCACATAATTTGTTCAGGAGGAAGAGTAGTGAAGTTATGACATTAATACCATGGCAAAAATACACAAGAGCTAGGAATTTTACCCACCCACCCCCATTTGTGCACATTATATTAGAAACATAGCAACAGGAGTAGGCCTTACAGCCCCTCGAGCCTGTTCTGCCATTCAAGGCTGATCTGTATCCTAACTCCCTTTACCCGCCTTGGCTCCATATACCTTAATACCCTTGGCTAGCAAAAATCTATCAATCTCAAATTTAAAATTATTAATTGAGATAGTAGCTAATGCTTTTTGTGATAGATGCTAACTCAATTAATAATTTTAAATCAGAGACTGACAGATTTTTCTATCGGGGAGTGGACAGCTCTTTCAAACAAATGACACAGGCATGATGAGCCGAATGGCCTCCTTCTGTGCTGTATCATTTGATGGTCTCAGACGCTCACTGATTTGTTCTAAACTTGTTCCTTAAACACCAGAGCAAGCTTCACGACTTAAAGCATTGAACCCTTTACATGCTACAAAGCACATGCAGGATTCAAATTTTGAATCTAAATTGTCTAAAAATGAATTTCTATGAGGAAAGCAGTCATAAAGATAAGGCAAGACACAGCAGCAGCCTTGCAATCCAAATCTACACAACACATCTCTCAAGACTACAGCCATAATGTGTGGACTGTCTACCAGTTAATCTTGACATCATGGGACAAGAGTATACAGCATGAGGGATCATTAAATTCAGGTTTAGTTGCAACAGTAATATATACAACAACAACAACAAGTATTTATATAGCGCCTTTAACGAAGTAAAACGTCCTAAGTATTTTAAGACAAAAAATTTGACACCGATCCACATAAGGATAAAGTAGTGCAGGTGACCAAAAGCTTGGTCAAAGAGGTAGGTTTTAAGGAGCATCTTAAAGGAGGAAAGAGAGATAGAGAGGCGGAGAGGTTTAGGCAGGGAATTCCAGAGCTTAGGGCCTAGGCAACAGATGACGCGGCCACCAAAGGTTGAGCGATTATAATCAGGGATCCTCAAGAGAGCAGAATTAGAGGAGTGCAGATATCTCGGGGGGTTGTAGGGCTGAAGGAGATTACAGAGATAGGAAGGGGCAAGGCCATGGAGGGATTTGAAAACAAGGATGAGAATTTTGAAATCGAGGCGCTGCTTAACCGGGAGCCAATGTAGGTCAGCGAGCACAGGAGTGATGGACGAACGGGACTTGGTGCAAGTTAGGACATGGGAAGCCAAGTTTTGGATGACCTCATGTTTACGTAGGGTGGAATGTGGGAGGCCAGCCAGGAGTGCGTTGGAATAGTCAAGTCTAGAGGTAACAAAGGCATGGATACCATATACAATCCTGCATCAAGAGCAAAGGAGGTTGAGGGGTGATTTGATAGAGGTGTACAAGATTATGACGGGTTTGGATAGGCTAGACGGGGAAAGGCTGTTCCCACTAGTTGATGGTACAAGGACGAGAGGACACAGATTTAAGGTTTTGGGCAAGAGATACAGGGGGGATGTGAGGGAAAAAAAAATTTACACAGCGAGTGGTGAGGACCTGGAACTCGCTGCTGACGGAAGTGGTGGAAACAGAGACACTCAATGTTTTCAAGGGGAGACTGGATAGACACTTGAGGGAAATAAACTTACAGGGCTACAGGGATAGAGCGGGGGAATGGGACTGACTGGATTGCTCTAGAGAGAGCCAGCACGGACTCGATGGGCCGAATGGACTCCTTCTGTGCCGTTATGGCTCTATGATAAGTGTATTGCTGTGGTCTTCAGCCCCAGAATCTACACAATTAGCCCAAATCCCCCTTCCTTCTAAAAGAGAAACATTTCAGCTGTACAGTTCTGAAGCAGTCTAGTAATAACACAACTACACCCAAAGCTGCCCACAACCAGTCACCTATGATATGCAGGTCTTTTAGGGATGCCTTTGACTTACAAGGAATTCGACTCTCCCAAGCAATCAGGGGACTTGCTGAACAATTGTCCATTTAACCTGTGCAGATAGTGTTTGTGAAAGCAAGTCTGTGACAGAGAAATATAAAAGTTCCTTACTCAAAAGAAAGACTGCTACTGTGGGCAAGTATTTTGTGAAAATACGTGAGACTTCCAACATCAATATGCCCACAACATTCATATGATGGTTTATGACAAAATAGAAAGCATAACAAAAATTTGCGAGATGATTTCAGAGTTGTAATCGGAGCACAAATTACATTTTCCAAACTACTCAAGTTTCATTCATGGGTACCATATCATGTAATCTGATGAGTTTAAAGGTTGCCATTAATGGTTTGCAAACATTACCAGAATGCAGAGATCAGAATCACAGCCTTGCACAGATAGCATGGAGTGATTACAGCATCTATGCAGATATACTCGACCTTTTAAATTTCAGGTTATCAATTGGAACTTAATACAGCACAAGAGTGAAATGCTTCGAAAAAAAACTGAACCGACCTCCTAGTTTGAAACTTCATCTGAATAAACCCTATGGTGAAATGCTTTTTAAAAACCGGTCGACTAGACCAGCAGCACCAACTTTTGTCTTAACAGACAATACAGATTCACAACTATAACCTAAACTCACTTCTTGTTTGCCAATAAGCGCGTGATTAAGAGGACAGAAAGATGGCTTTACAACTAAACTCGTCCTAGAATGATCAGGTACCAAGGAAGGAGGAAATAATCATGAAATCTTTTATTATGTGTTTTTACTCCTAATCGCAAAACAACTCTGCTACAACCGTGCCTTTAAGCAGCCGTGACGGTTCCATAAACAGCAGCCTGTTGTGGCGAGCGGGAGCCGTGTGTTGGGTCCAAACAATCCCGCCGAGAGCCGCCTGAAAGCGCCCAGAGGCCACCACCTGCCGGGCTCTTACCTGCCGGGGCGTCCCCTGCGACTGGGAGGCGGTGGGTGAGCCGTTCAGTAAAGGAGTCGATTCTCCAGGTCGAGCCTCATCATCCTTACTGGACCAAGAAACTTTCTTGGCCACATTCGCCATCTTGCCGCTCCCGTGTTGTCAAGAGACGCGCAGCCAGGTCCCGTGACCCCCCCCTGTACGGCGAGCACAAGGGCTCCAGTACGCTCCGCCCAATGCACTTTACTGCTCGAAACAGCTCCCTTGTCCTGTCCTGTCCTCCCTCTCCCCACTCTCACCCTCACCCCAGGGGGACTAGCACCAAAGGCTCACTACATCTCATTTGTTCTTTTCATATTTTGCATGCTGAAATAGTACCCAGATCGCAAAATAATTTTTTAGAAAAAGTTCCTCAGGGAAATCTGCTAATTTAAAGTGGCAGGAATAAAAATAATTTTTATTAAAAACTGGGACCGGACAAGAAATTGGCTGAAAAGCAGAAAGTACTGGTGGGAGAAGTGGAATGCCCCAACAACTGCTGTTAGGAATCCAATTGCTGCTACACACAGTTAGAAGATAGGAGCAGGAGTAGGCCATTCGGCCCCTCGAGCCTGCTCCGCCATTCGATGAGATCATGGCTGATCATCTAAACTCAGTACCCTGTACCTGCCTTCTCCCCATATCCCTTGATACCTTTAGCTTTAAGAAATATATCTAACTCAACCTTGAATATATTTAATGACTTCGCCTCAACGACCTTCTGTGGTAGAGAATTCCACAGGTTCACCACTCTCTGGGTGAAGAAATACTTCCTCATTTCTGTCCTAAATGGTTTACCCGTTATCCGTAGATTATGACCCCTGGTTCTGGACTCTCCGACCATCGGGAACATTCTTCCTGCATCTAGTTTGTCCAGACCTGTCAGAATTTTATATGTTTCGATGAGATCCCCTCTCATTCTTCTATACTCCAGTGAGTATAAGCCCAATCGACCCAATCTCTCCTCATATGTCATTCCTGCCATCCCAGGTATCAGCCTTGTGAATCTTCGCTGAACTCCTTCCATGGCAAGAACATCCTTCCTCAGATAAGGCGACCAAAACTGCACACACTACTCAAGGTGTGGTCTCACCAAGGCCCTGTACAACTGCAGCAGGACATCCCTGTTCCTATACTCAAACCCTTTCGCTATGAAGGCCAACATACCATTTGCCTTCTTCACCGCCTGCTGCACCTGCATGCTTACTTTCAGCGACTGGTGCACAAGGACACCCAGGTCTCGTTGCACTTCCCCTTCTCCCAATCTATTGCCATTCAGATAATAGTCTGCCTTTCTGTTTTGACACCAAAGTGGATAACCTCGCACTTATCCACGTTATATTGCATCTGCCACGCTTCTGCCCACTCACCCAACCTGTCCAGATCATCCTGAAGTTTCCTCGCAGCACACACTCCCACCCAGCTTTGTGTCATTGCAAACTTGGAGATATTACATTTAATTCCCTTATCTAGATCATTAATGTATATTGTGAATAGCTGGGGTCCAAGGACCTATCCCTGCGGTACCCCACTAGTCACTGCTTGCCACTCGGAAAAAGACCCATTAATTCCTACTCTCTGCTTTCTGTCCGCCAACCAGTTCTCTATCCAAGTCAATACCTTGCCCCCAATCCCATGTGCCTTAACTTTACCCGCTAATCTCTTATGCGGGACCTTATCGAAAGCCTTTTGAAAGTCCAAATACACCACATCTACTGGTTCTCCCTTATCTATTTTCCCAGTTACATCCTCAAAAAATTCCAGTAGATTAGTCAAGCACAATTTACCTTTTGTAAATCCATGTTGACTTTGTCCGATCCTGTCACTGTTTTTCAGATGCTCAGCTATTACATCCTTTATAATGGACTCTAGCATTTTCCCCACTACCGATGTCAGGCTTACCAGTCTGTAATTCCCCGCTTTCTCTCTACCACCCTTTTTGAATAGTGGGGTAACATTAGTTACTCTCCAATCCATGGGTACAGTTCCAGATTCCATCGAATGTTGGAAGATGATCAGCAATGCATCTACTATTTCTAGGGCCACTTCCTTAAGTACCCTAGGATGTAGATTATCAGGCCCTGGGGATTTATCGGCCTTCAATACCGTCAATTTCCCTAACACCATTTCCCTGCAAATACTGATTTCTTTCAGTTCCTCCCTTTCATCAGACCGTATGTTCTCCAACATCTCTGGGAGCTTATTTGTGTCCTCCTTTGTGAAGACAGAACCAAAATATGCATTTAATTGGGCTGCCATTTCTTTGTTCCCCATTATAACTTCCCCCGCTTCTGACTGCAAGGGACCTACACTTGATTTCACTAATCTTTTTCTCTTCACATATCTATAAAAGCTCTTACAGTCAGTTTTTATGTTCCCAGCAAGCTTACTTTCATATTCTATTTTCCCCTTCTTAATTAATCCTTTTGTCCTCCTTTGTTGAATCCTAAACTGCTCCCAATCCTCAGGGCTACCGCTTTTTCTGGCCAATTTATATGCCCTCTCCTTGGATCTTCTGCTATCCCTAATTTCCCTTGTTAGCCACAGTTGAGTCACCCTTTTTGTTTTATTCTTATGCCACACTGGGATGTACAAATTCTGTAGTTCATCCATGCAGTCTTTGAATGTTTGCCATTGCCTATCCACAGTCAACCCCTTGAGTGACATTCCCCAATCAATCCTACCCAATTCGCGCCTCATACCATTGTAGTTTCCTTTATTTAAATTCAGGACCCTAGTCTCTGATTCAACTACTTCACTCTCCATCCTAATGAAGAATTCTATCATATTATGATCACTCTGACCCAAGGGGCCTCGCACAACAAGATTGCTAATTAATCCTTTCTCATTACATAATACCCAATCTAAGATGGCCTGATCTCTGGTTGGTTCCTCGACATATTGTTCCAGAAAACCATCTTGTAAACATTCTAGGAATTCCTCCTCCACAGTATTTTTACTAATTTGGTTAGCCCAATCTATATGTAAATTAAAGTCACCCATGATGACTGCTGTGCCCTTACTGCATGCTTCTCTAATTTCCCTTTTAATACCGTCCCCAACCTCCGTATTACTGTTTGGAGGTCTATATACCACTCCCACTAACGTTTTCTGCCCCTTGTTATTTCTCAGTTCTACCCATACAGATTCCGCATCATCAGAGCTAATATCCTTCCTTTCAATTGTGTTAATCCCCTCTTTAACCAACAATGCTACCCCACCTCCCTTTCTTTTTTGCCTATCTTTCCTAAATATTGAATAACCCTGGATGTTGAGTTCCCAGCCTTGGCCACCCTGGAGCCATGTTTCTGTAATCCCAATCAAATCGTATTCATTTACCTCTATTTGTGCAGCTAATTCATCCACCTTGTTCCGAATGCTCCTTGCATTAAGACACAAAGGGGGAAAAATTCAGTTGGTTGCGCCTCCCGTTAGCACCTTAAGAGGGCGCTAATGGGGCGCAAAGCATCTAGCGCCCAGGCGCGGCGAAGTTTGCGCCGCTCGCGAAATTAACTAGACATTTTGCGGCGGCACTAAACACTACCGCCACGATCTCCTGCGCCGGCAGATCGTGACGTCAGTCGAGTGCGCAATGCCCCGGTATCGCCCCGGAGCAGATATTGAGTGGCGCCCCCTGCCTTACCGCCTGACGCTAGCAACGACAGTTTGAGTGGAGCGTTCTGCAGTCATGAAGGGAAAGGGGGAGCGCTATTTAAAGGTGACCGCTTCCTGCCTTTTATTGTTGGTGCCATTTTTGAACTATGCATTCTGAGAGAGAGAGAGAGAGAGAATTCTGGAGAGTTTCAACGTTGTGTGAAGGAGTTTTGGGTACTGAGCAGCACTTTTCAGGTTCATTTTGATTTGCCATTCCTTGTATCGATTTAAAAGAGACTGTGGGGGCTGCACTCTGAGCTCTTTGCCTGGTACTCTCCATTGTTCTTTCCAGTAGATTTGATGTGCAGGTCTCTCCAGGCCGAGATTCAAGGCTGCAATTAGCAGGATGTGGATGGAAAGTGAGATTAACCATCCCCTTTAAGAACTGGTCCGTGCCATTGTGTGTGTGTTCCATTGCTGACTGACATTACATGAGCTTCGCCAGCGCTCTGAGGTAGCGCCTCGCTCCTCGGCCTTTGCGCCTTAAGACAGGTGTGAAGCGCCTGATTTAGCGCTCCAATCACCTCCAGGGGCGATAAAAGTCAAGTTTGCAGTCGGTGGTGATAATTAGTGCCAGGCGCTAATCTTTGCGCCCGGCCGATAATTGCGCCCCAAATGGGGCGATACTGAATTTCTCCCCCAAAGCCTTCAGGCTTGTTTTTTTAACGCTTTCAGACCTGTATGAATTATTATTTACTATGACCATGTTTGATTTAAACCGTTGAGTTCTTTGCCTTCTACTTTTGTTTTTCTCCTTCCTGTCTTTAGCTTTTATCCTTATTTCCCTTTCCTCTGTCTCCCTGCTCAGGTTCCCAACCCCCTGCCACTTTAGTTTAAACCCTCCCCAACAGCACTAGCAAACACTCCGCCTAGGACATCGGTCCCAGCCCTGCCCAGGTGCAGACCGTCCCGTTTGTACTGGTCCCACCTCCCCCAGAACCGGTTCCAATGTCAAGGAATTTGAATCCCTCCCCCTTGCACCATTCCTCTAGCCACGTATTCATTTGAAATATCCTCCTATTTCTACTCTGACTAGCACGTGGCACTGGTAGCAATCCTGAGATTACTACCTTTGAGGTCCTCTTTTTTAATTTACCACCTAACTCCCTATATTCTGCTTTTAGGACCTCATCCCTGTTTTTTACCTATATCGTTGATGCCTATGTGCACCACGACAACTGGCTGTTCGCCCTCCCCCTCCAAAGTGTTCTGTAGCCACTCCGAGACAGTTCTTCACCCCGACCAATCAAATTTTAATTTAATTTGTTAAGGTTCTTTTAAAGTTTTATTAGTTACAGTCCGTTTGTTTAATCACCAAAATCAGAAGAGTACACACAGTTCTTTTAACCTATTTCCTACCGACTTGCAACCTGGAATATCTCCCTCTGTGCTGTTAAAATGTTGAGATAACATTAAAGTAACTTTTAATAACAATTAAAGATGGCCAGTTCTGACGAAGGGTCATCGACCTGCACCATTAACTCTGTTTCTCTCTCTACAGATGCTGCCTGACCTGCTGAGTATTTCCAGCATTTTCTGTTTTTATTAAAGATGTACAGTATCTGGGTTTTGAGCCTGAAAATATAACACTCCTAAAACACCATAATAAAAGCACAATTTGACTTATTCAATCCCTGTAAATCAGTGACCCTGAATTTGTATTGTAATGTACATTGTGTAAAATTCGCAAATTATCGCGATTCGAAAATAACGAGAGATACAGTTTCGTTTAAGTAGTTTTATTTCAGCGAAATGCTGTCATGTTTCAAAACGGACACAAGAAGCCTGTAAAATGGCCACCGCGCCTCGTGGCAGAAGTTTCTAGACTTTTCAGTAGGCAGACAAGATGGCGTTCCAATAAACATTTCAGTAAGATCGGATAATACTCAGCAAACATCAGTAAAAGGCAGGACGCGACCGATTTGCATTCGACACAATAAGCAAGAGATATAAGTGCTGGAATCGGTTTTTCATGCACAAGCAAGGGCTATTGTACTGGGCGATCAGAGGCCCATCCAAAGACATTAATACGCAAATTCCCCGCGGCTCTACGATGAGAGAGCCATTCGCGGGTACTTACACAAATATTTCGGAGGCCCCCAAAACCCCGCCAGGGAGGCTCCTAGCCGGTTCCACAATGGGAGACACATTAACGGGTGTTTGGCCAGTTACAAGTATCACCGAAACCCATTACAAACAAGAATCACCCCATACAAGAAGTTTGAGCGCCAAACTATTACAAAAGATGAACATTAAGATTGGGCGGGAGATAAGAAATTACAGCACTATAACTGTAATGAACAAACGTCCATCTTTCTCTTATCCCTGACGACTCTTATCGCTTATCCCCTTGCCGTTCATCGAGCTGGTATTCTCCGGGCTCTTGTTCCGCTGATCCCTTTTGGGGTCGACCTCGTGGCTTGCCGCGAAGATCTGTGAAGAGCTGGACTGCGAAGGCCGATAAGCGGGTGCACCATCCCGAAGGTCGGTAAACGGTGTTTGGATCCGAAGGCCCGAGGAGATGAGATGAGATGAGATGAGAAGAGAGGAAGACGACTACACGTGCCGCCGCTGTCAGTAAACCCCGACCGCGCCCGAAAATATATTGACCATTTTTGAACTCTATAGGTTACTACACGAACTGGCACCAGAAGACTTTTCTTCGAATTCTATCGACAACCGGTGTCGGCACAGGAAGACTCTTCTTTGAGTTTTATCAGGAGTCCGAGGTCAACACAGATCTTCATGACAGCAGACGTTCTAGCCTGCTAGCCGGAGCAGAGCAAATAAACAAGTGGGGTACAGAGACCCCTGGTCAACACGTGAACGGTCAGGTGTTGCAGCGAATACAGCCGAGCGCCGTTTTAGAATTCTCCGAGGTATCACGAGTGGTGAGCATGTTTCTCGATCCTACAGATCTAGATTAGTGCAGGTCTTGATAGGGGAGGGTGTCTTCTCCATTAAGGATAATAATAATGTGTGTCCCCTTTTATGATGTGTCGTGCGCTCCTCATTTCCCTAAACCTAGTTTTATAAATGTATGTAAGCTTGTACTGTCATTAATCTGTGCTTATGACATGTATTTCGTAATTTTGAACAATATGCAATAAAGATTTCCATTTCGTACTATTCAACCGGGTCTACCTGAGTTTTCTCTGCATTACTGCTCTCGCACCTAAGTCCAGTGTCAGAACCGTAAGGGCGAGTGGGTCGAACCACTCTCAGGTGTTTAGTGCTACAAGGCTGGCTGGAGACCAGAACAGGCAATAAGGCCTAACCCCGCACAAGCACCTAGAAGCACAGCACGAGCAAACCCCTTACAATTGCAAAACATAATTGTGTCCTCTGACTCACAGTGAGCAATACTGTAAACAGATGACTCTGCCTTCACTCGTATTTTAAGAACTGATACCCAATTAGGAGATTCTGACAATCTTTTCTTAACCATTGATTTTGCAAATATTTCTCAATTGTCTTCATGTTGTGCTATTGAGATTGTGTTCCAGATATGACGGCATCTGTCATTGATTTGCAGAAGAAAACTTCACTTTTACCAGCTTAGTTCTTAAATGCATGTTGGAAGTTATTCATGCCATATTATAGTGGAAGTTATTTTTCTCAGTCCCTTATCAAGCAAGGCCAGGCAAAGTGAAGAAGGTGGGACCTATCCCAGATTAGTAACTATATAATTGTGTAGAATGCACCAGAAATTAGAACTTTACTGGTAATTGGACAATACAATGCCATCAGAAACACTAGTTATTATTGAATGATATAATTATGCACAAGTACACACTTGTAAATGTGAAATAGTTTTAGTGACATTGCTTGAAAGTAGTCTTATTATTTTGTAGTTATCATGTGGTCTATTCATTCATCCCTCCCTAAACTAAGTTTTTTTTCCCCTGTGTGGTGGTATAACATATTTATTCATAATTGACAGCATTACTGGGTCTTGTATGAGTACAAACCTTTTATTGTTTAACCATGTAACTGAGCATCCAAAAATACCCAGGTCTAGACAAATGTACTACTAATATGAACACTGCAATTGAATCTTTCCACTAGCTAACTTCTTTTTGAAAATGATCGTACATATAATTGTGCTTAAAAGAAATGAATTGTGTTGGAAGCATTTTTCCCATTATAGGAAACATTATTGTTAACTGACACTGTCAGAGAATGTGGAGTCAGGGGACAAGTAGCAGAATGGATAGTGAGCTGGCTTCAAGACAGAAAGCAGAGAGTAGGGGTAAAGGGTAGCTATTCAGAGTGGCAGAAGGTGAGAAGTGGTGTTCCACAAGGATCAGTGCTGGGACCACTGTTGTTCAAAATTTATATTAACGAATTAGACTTTGGAATCAAAAACACAATTTCTAAATTTGCGGATGACACCAAATTGGGGGGCGGGGGATAGTTAATACTGAGGAGGACTGCAACAAATTACAGGAAAACATTAATAAACTTGCAGAATGGGCGTATAATTGGCAAATTAATTGCAACACAGATAAATGTGAGGTATTACATTTTGATAAGAAAAATAGGGAGGTTACATATTGAAAATACAAATCTAAATGGGGTAGAAGAACAAAGGGATCTGGGAGTACAAATACACAATTGACTAAACGTAGCGACACAGGTTAACAAGGCCATAAAAAAGGCAAAGCAAGCACTAGGGTTTATTTATACGATAGCAAAATACTGCAGATGCTGGAAATCCGAAATAACAACAGAAAACGCTGGAAAAACTCAGCAGGCCAGACAGCATCCGTGGAGAGAGAAACAGAGTTAATGTTTCAGGTCGAAGACCTTTCATCAGAACTGGAAATAGCAGGAAATGAAATAGATTTAAGGCAAGGATAAAGCTGGGAAAAGGGGGAGGGGATGAAAGAACAAAAGGAGAGATTAAGAGACATTAAGAGATGATCAAGGCAAGAGGAGGTGTTAATGTGACAGGTTGAGGCTAAAAGAAGTGTGAAATGCACTGGCAGAATGAAGGACAGCTGCCAGCTTCTGGGAGGGGAAAAAAAAAGGGGGAGGCCAAACAAAAGTGTGGATGAAAAAATAAAATATAAATGTGATAGGGGCTGAGTTTATGATCTAAAATTGTTGAACTCGATATTGAGTCCAGAGGGCTGTAGCGTGCCTAAACGAAAGATGAGGTGCTGTTCCTCGAGCTTACGCTGCGCTTCCGTGGAACAGTGTAATAGGCCGAGGACGGTGAGGTCAGAGTGGGAGTGAAGCGGTGAATTAAAGTGACAGGCGACCGGGAGCTCGGGGTCCCCCTTACGGACTGAACGGAGGTGTTCCGCAAAGCGGTCACCCAACCTTGCCTTAAATCTATTTCATTTCCTGCTATTTCCAGTTCTGACGAAAGGTCTTCGACCTGAAACGTTAACTCTGTTTCTCTCTCCACGGATGCTGCCTCGCCTGCTGAGTTTTTCCAGCGTTTTCTGTTGTTATTTAGGGTTTATTTATAGATGGATAGAATTGAAAAGTGGTGAAGTTATGCTAAACTTGTATCGAACCTGGTTAGACCACACTTGGAGTACTGCGTACAATTCTGGTCGCCATATTATAGAAAGGCTATAGAGGCACTGGAGAGGGTGCAGAGAAGATTTACAAAAATGATACCAGAAATGCGAGGGTATACCCATCAGGAAAGGATGGACAGGCTGGGTCTCTTTTCTCTTGAAAAGAGAAGGCTGAGGGGTGACCTAATAGAGGTCTTTAGAATTATGAAAGGTTTTGATAGAGTGGATACAGAGAGAATGTTTCCAATTGTGGGGAAGAGCAAAACTAGTGGCCATCAATATAAGATAGTCACCAAGAAATTTCGAGTTGGTGGGAAAGCTTCGGAAGTATTGTGCAGCTGACACTGTAATTACCTATAATCCTACATTACATAGGATTACATAGGATATACAGCACAGAAACAGGCCATTCGGTCCAACCAGTCCATGAGTGGTGAGAATGTGGAACTTGTTACCACAGGGAGTGGTTGAAGTAAATAGTATAGATGCATTTAAGGGGCAGTTAGATAAACATATGAGGGAGAAGGGAATAGAGTTAGATGAGGAAAGACGGGAGGAGGCTCGAGTAGAGCATAAATTTGCTGTAACTGGGCATCTAACTGCTGTTAGTTAGTTAGTTAGACTTGCCCCTACACCTTTCAACTTAAAACATTTTTTCCCACAAAGTGCGAGGGAAACAGGGCCCCTGGGACCTGAGTGAACAGGGTAACTAACAGGGTATCTCCTTAACCAATGACTGGCCTGAATTTTGCAGTGGGTAATGACAGCGAACTGTTTGCTATCATTACCCCTCTGAAACTGACCGCAACTTCAGGATTTAGCGCATGCCCAGCTAAACGGGGAAATCCGAAGTTGTGGTCAGTCATTCACTGCTCCGCCACATGCTGCGATGTGGAGCCCCTGCACCCCGCGAGATCTTTGTGGCAGCTTTCTTCGAGGTCAGCGGTGATCGCCGTCGCTTCGCCCCGACCGCAAATTACGGGCCAAGGATTTCAAAATAAACACAGGAAGGACTGAGAAGGAGGGTGAATTAAAGGGGGTAAATTCAATGTCAAATCAGGTACGAAAAGAGAAATAAAGAGAGGGAAAGAAAGATTGGATTAAGAGAGAGAGAAAAAAGAAAGGAAAGTAAGAAAAAAAATTTAAAATTTGACATTTTTAAAATCTCCCCGAAAAATTCAAAACCTGAAGGAATGAGACTCCACACTTATAATAGTTAGTTTTCAGTGCCCGAGGGGTTGATTGGCAGTCATTAACATTTATCACTTTGTTAAAATGGTACTTACACTACTAATTACTAGCCCTAAATATCTGCGGCGGGTTTAGTTCGTATCTACCACACAAATACAGCAACTTCATGCACATCCCCACCCATGCAATGAATAGCCTTTGATTCCTGGGATGCAGCAGCAGCAGCAGCAGCAGCAGCAGCAGTGAGATCAGTGGCAAGTGAGAATGGCAACAACAAGGCAGCTGGCGTGGCAAATAGACTGAGATTCAAGGCTGGTGGGAGTTACAATAAGGTCTGTGGGAGCTGCAGAAGGTGAGAGGGATTGGCAGCAAGTTCGATGAGTCAGGTAAAAACCTGATTAAAGGTCAAAAAATTAAACCTATCTGCACTACTAACAGAAAAATCACTGGACTGGAGAGAGTGGCAGTAAGTCGGCAGAACCGGAAAAGAAACAGGCACGCAAAAAATATTTTCCTCAATTGGTAAGATCTAACAGCTAATTTAAAAAAAAGTTAGAAATCTTGTGAGAAAATCAATGCTCGGTACTATAAGTAACTAGAGAGACAAGAACTGAAATGATATCTAAAACCATCCTGAGCCACTTTAACTCCTGAGTCAGAGAGGCGTGAGCAGAGCTCTCTATATGCATTTAACTATGTAAGTGCAGATCCAGCTTTACTCTCAGTCAGTAGCATTGTGAGCAGACAGTGTGACCACAGCTGCCCACTTACATTGCTATTAAAAGCATAACTGATGTTTCCCCTATGGTGTGGCATAAACAGGACAACATAAGTGCAGATGTAAGAGCAACATCTTGAATGTGTGTGTTTTGCCATTCATCCTTATAGAGTGTAACCAGACCAGTACCTGCTAGAATATGATCATGTAGAAATATCTGTTCTCAATTAAAGGATAAGAACCATAATATGTACTACCTTGTCAATATAAACCGATTTGATTTACATTACCACTTTATACTATTGATGTTAAGTAAGATACTGTGCACATTTTGTAGTAGAGTATATTTCAGAATCTGCAGTTTTAACTGAATTGCATTGTCTTTTTTTCCACTCAATATCTGATTGATTTAATCTTTTGCCACAATATTTATAAGTAGTGTAATATTACTTCCCCAATTTGCTTTAGCCACATCAAATATTCACAGAGCACATTTTACCTGTTTGTAACTGTTGAATTCTACAAGATGCAATCAGTGACACTGTTATTTCACGTACAATACAGGCACATAAACACAGCATATATTTATCAGATCTAAGTCATTAATTTATTAATTATATCAAATCAATACAAATTCCAAAACTTTGACCAAAGGTATTTGTTGATTCTGAATACCTTCAGATTATGCCCAGGTCATTTAGAGTTGTACATCTTCAAATCATCTGCTTTAAAATTTCAGTAATGGAGTGTGTCATGAAGCCTGGGTTCAGATAAATCTTGCATATCTGGCAAGTGAAGGCTAAGTGCCTCCCCAGAAGGAAGGAAGAATCAGAGAGGAACTAAGTATAACTCCTCCTAGTGACTAGTTCAAGACTGGAAACAGATTACTTGCCTGTCCTCCCATGAGGAAATGGTCTGCGGAATGCAAGTATGAAGGCAGAAAAAATATTTTTTTGTAACGTTAAAACAAAAAATGACAACCTGTAAGTATATCTTCACTTCTGCTTTTACACTCACCCGTTAGCATTTTCAGACTGCACTGAGATATGTGATACTATTTTATAAGAATAGAATAAACTGAAGATTCTTTGCCAAATACATAAATATGGAGCAATTCTGAACATTTACATTCATTTTATTATATATTGTGAAAGGTGCGAACTTCGCTTAAAATGAATTACACTGTTTAACCTTTAAGGATCACAATATCAGCATGTAAACTGAATACAATTCTGGGAATGTGTGGAAAGATGACAGGTTTTCCTAAAAATGCCCATGGGGAGACAGTCCCATCCTCCAACCCCATGAAAAATACACCTAAATGACAACGTGAACAAATAATCGCACCAAGAGATCAGGCTTTATTATTACAAATTCTTTAGACTACCAGAGTACTGTTATTGTTCTCAGGGCTCAATGCTTTGAGGTTAGAGCTCTCCTGCTGGATATAATTGTGTTTCCGTGGGGCCCTAGAGAAAGGTTATAAGAGGTTTGTACAGTGAAATTTCATTATTACAAAGTTTATTATTTAAAGCAACATTAGAAATAAAGAAAAAAACTTGCCTTTATATAGCACCGTTCATAACCAATGTCCTCCCTAATTTTAAATTTGGGATGCGCGGTCCCTTTAACTATCACGAAATTCCACATTGGAAAAGCCGGTCCCAGGCTATGTGGGACCAGCAGACAGTTGCGCGGCCACGCGGCCTAGAGAGAACGTTGTTCATAACCTCAGGATGTCCCAAAGCACTTCATAGTCAATGAAATAATTTTGAAATATACTCACTGTTGTAATGTAGGAAAATGTGGCAACCAGTTTGCACACAGCAAGGTCCCACGAACAACAATGAGATAAATGACCAGATAATCTGTTTTAATGATATTGGTTGAGGGATAAATATTGGTCAGGACACTGGGAGAACTACCCTGTTCTTCTTTGAATTGTGCCATGGAATCTTCTACACCCATCTGAGAGGGCAGGAGGAGCCTCGGGTTAATGTCTCATCAGAAAGACAGTGCCTCTGACAGTGTAGTACTCCCTTAACTACCACTTAACCATATTTTTCATAATCTCTGCGTCCTATTCAACCATGAGCTCAGCTTCCGACCCTTTATACTCTCTATCACAAAGATCTACTTCAAAACATCGCCTACCTCCACCCCAGCCTCAGCCCACCTGCCACTGTAACCTTCGTCTATGCCTTTGTTACCTCCAGACTCGATTATTCTAATGCTCTCCTGGCTGGCCTCGCATTCACCATATGTAAACTTCAGCCCATCCAAAACTCTGCTGCACGTATCCTATCATTCATCAGGTCCTGCTCACCCATAACTGCTGTCCTTGCTGATTCTCATCCTTGTGTTTAAATCACAACATGGTCCCACCCCTCCCTATCTATTTACGTAGCCTCCTCCAACCTTACAACGCACCATCCCCCCCCCCACCCCCGAACTCTCCGTTCCTCTGACTCTGCCTTGCCGCCACCACCTCCCCCCACCCCCCGCCACTTCCTAGCCCCATCATTGGCAGCTGTGCCTTCAGCCATCTGGAATTCCCTCCCTAAACACCTTCACCTCTCTAATCCTTTAAGATCCTCCTCAAAACTTATTTCTTTGAGCAAGTTTTGAGTCACCTCTCCTGATGTCTCTGTTTTTTGGCATCCGTTCGTGTCTGATCATCCATCCGTGAAGCCACTTTGGACGTTTCCTGTGTTAAAACAACGATGTAAATACAAGGTTTTTTTTGTTGTTAATGAGAAACTATTTCCTCTGTTGGGGGAAGTCCAGAACAAGGGGGCATAATCTTAAAATTAGAGCCAGGCCGTTCAGGGGTGATGTCAGGAAGCACTTCTTCACAAAAAGGGTAGTAAAAATCTGTAACTCCCTCCCCCAAAAGCTGTTGAAAATTAATTTAATTTAATTAATAATGAGATTAAAACATTTTAAACTGGGATTGATAGATTTTTGTTAGGCAGGGGTATTAAGGGTTCCGGAAACAAGGCAGGTAGATGGAGCTAAGATACAGATCAGCCATGATCTAATTGAATGGCAGAACAGGCTTGAGGGGCTGAATGGCCTCCTCCTGTTCTTATGTTCCTTAAAGAGATGACTTTAAGAATAGGCTAATATATATTTTTTTTAAAGGCTCTGCGTTTTTTTCCTTTATGCCAAATCAGCCTAAAACATAAAGCAACAGTTGAATAAAGTTAATTAAACGTTAAATCATAACTTCCCATGTGATTTGCTTCACTGTATCTGTTTCAATTACAAAATTGCTCATTTAGTACCCCACATCAAATAAATTATTTTATCGCATCATCTAATAAATTCTTGTGTATAAATACTGGTTCTATGTCCAGTCATACTGTTTATCAAATTCAGTTGATTTAAACCAACAAACTGATGAGACTTTTGGGAGTTTGTTGAATTATTCTAGTCAAAGCTTAGAGAAGAGATTAGGTAATAGCAATTTTGTGCTGAATTTCATGTCAATGGAGCCAGTCATTTAGTGTAACAGGTAGAATATTGCTCGATACACATACAAAAAAGGAAAGAAAAGAGCAGCTGGTCCATCAAGCCTGTTCCATCTCACATGGTGCAACTTACACCATTAGGTAACCAATCCACCTCACCCAACATTCCATCTCCCCCCCCCCCGCCCCCCACCGATCTGCCTCCCCCCCGACTCCCTCTGCCGTCATACAATGTGCTGGGAGAGGCAACAAGAAATAAGAGGGAAGAAACCTAGAGCCAATTTAAGAAAAAATTCTAGGAATTCTCTCTCCGACTCCTGCAGGCAATCAAGCAAGCTCCAGGAGACCACAGTGACTGGTTCCACCATCCTTGTTGTCAACCCATGCACCTTCTATAACTCAGGATGTCTTCTACTTGCAGACACTCATCCTGCTCTCCGAACGCTTGCAGCGAATCCACACTCATTGCGGGTACTGGCAACTTATTTCACAGATTGAAAAGAAGAACTTCCTGGCATCTACTCTAATTTTATGCTTGTACTGATGCCACCTTGTTTTCCCCTGCTCGTCCAGCTCAAGTAACCTATCCACATGGACAAAATCTAATCCCTCCATAATTTAACAGAGCTCAATCATATCTCCTCGAGGTCTACAATTTTCTACGGTAAATACCCAGCTCTCTAAGCCTATCCTGATAATGGAATGTCAGCTGTGGCTCAGTTGGTAACACTCTCGCCTCTGGGTCAGAAGCCATCTGTGGTGGGACATGTTCATAGAATCATAGAAAGTTACAGCACGGAAGGAGGCCATTTTGGCCCATCGTGTCCGCGCCGGCCAACAAAGAGCTATCAGCTTAATCCCACTTCCCAGCTCTTGGTCCGTAGCCCTGCAGGTTACAGCATCCCAAGTGCACATCCAAGTACTGTTTAAATGTGCTTAGGGTTTCTGCCTCTACCACCCTTTCAGGCAGTGAGTTCCAGACCCCCACAACCCTCTGGGTGAAGAAATTTCCCCTCAAATCCCCTCTAAACCTTCCCCCAATTACTTCAAATCTGTGCCCCCTGGCTTTTGAGCCCTCTGCTAAGGGAAATAGGTCCTTTCTATCCACTTTATCTATGCCCCTCATAATTTTATACACCTCAATAAGGTCTCCCCTCAGCCTCCTCTATTCCAAGGAAAACAGACCCAGCCTATCCAGTCTTTCCTCATAGCTAAGATGTTCTGTGGCTTTGGAGCATAGATGCCATCTCCATAGATAGGGAAATTTTGCATGCTATGTCAAACATTAGTTTTGGAGTGTTCAGTAACTTGGACTGTGTGCGCTCATCTACCAGTCCACACACAAACTTATCTCGCAACGCACAATCCAAAAATGTGCCGAAGTTACAATGCAAAGACAGGTCCTTAAGAGCTACAATGTACTCACTGATGGTTTCACTTTGTTTTTGGTTTCTGGTACCAAACTTATAGCTCTCTGCTATTTCTAATGGCATTGGGTCAAAATGGTCCTCGAGTTTCTTGACAATGTCTTCAAACGACGCATCCTTCGCTTTCCCTGGCGCGAGTAGGTTTGTCAATGTTCCGTAGACTTCTGGCCCGATCTCCGTTAGAAAAATTGCTTTCTTCTATTCATGAATTAATTTATTTTGAGCTTGAACATTCTCATCTGCACCTTCGGTCTCAATAATGTTATTGGCCTTAAAAAACATCTCCATCCGCTCAATGTAAGAACTGAATGGTTCACGAGCTCGGTCACACATACTGAGGCTTCCGATGAATCTCGTAGGCGCGGCCATGATTGTCCCGATCCCGTTGAACAGTGACTCAGCACGCTACCTGTGTACCTGTGAGAATCAACGCCGCTGTTGCTGTGTACACATACACGTGAAGGCGAAGCACAGACGATTCTGCACGAGCATTAACGGTAAAACATCGCAAAAATTCAGTTTAGGTGTCACAAATTCAACTCAAACTTGTCCACTTGAAGGTTGAACACTGTGTCCTTCCATGATCCCTAAAAATGGCTTTGGGATCCCATCCTCATCGCCAAAATGTAATATATGTGGGTAGAACAAATGAAGGACAGAGACAGGATGAGTTGCTTTGTTAGGCCGGAGCGAACTGAGCATGCTCATACTAAACCAAGTGACAAACCATGTGATAATGCACTACACTGGTCATTATCACATTGCTGTTTGTGGGAGCTTGCTGTGTGCAAATTGGCTGCCGTGTTTCCTAAATTACAATAGTGACTACACTTCAAAAAGTACTTCATTGGCTATAAAGCGCTTTGGGATGTCCAGTGGTCAAGAAAGGCGCTATATTAATGCAAGTCTTTCTTTTTTCTTTCTAAATTAAGAATCAATCAACCGGACCGCCTCTAAATCTTTTCCAGGACCCTGATATTCCCCACCTTGTGAACGTACCAAAACAGGAGACAGTATTATAGATGTGGCCCGACCAAAACCTTGTACAAGGTAAGGCTCCCACATCTAATTTTATATTTAATTGTTGTAGCTATGCATCCTAACACCTTATTTGCTTTTGCAGTGGCCTCAGGACAATGGTCATGGTCCTTCAATGACTCATGAAGTATAACCCTCGGGAGCTTTTCGACTTAGCTGCCTTGAGTGCACAACCCAATATCGAACATTGTAACTTGGTCGGAATTCTCCCAGTAATAAGAAAATTTGACACAGATAGCAGTTGTTTGATATCGAATCCCTTTATGAGTAAAACATTTTACAAAAAATAGAAGGGACAAACAAGATTAATACATCATTTCAGTAAGGAGTCACTTCACAGGAAACTATAAATCGTAATAAGGAAGCCCTAAAATACACAACTAAATTTAATTATCAGTATTCAAATTAGTATGACACAACTTAAGTTTATAAATTAGATGTGTTATACAAAAAATAGATTCTGCAAGACTATTTGCGTCTTTAAAATTGCAGTATCCTTGTACTTGCTCTTAAAAATCTTTCTATATTATTTTCTATAAAGGTTATTGCAAATACATTGACCTTTTTTTGGATGCATGTCATTAATTCACCCCAAAGATTTTCTTTACATTGCTTGCTTACAATCCTGCTATCATCAGGGAGTGTAGCCAAATATTACTGGTTGATTTCTGAAAGTATGAAAGTGATCTTGAGTTTTAAAGCAGATTGCTGAGACATGAATACTACATCTCTGAATTGCTATATAGCAAACGCAGCAATTGCAAAAAAAAATTACTAGAATAGCCACACTGCAATGCAGTTTAACGAGTCCCTATCCAATGTGGTTTTTTTTTACTAACAGTGTTCTAGGCATGTACAATTAAGATGTTGAATAGCACCGTTAAGAGTGGAAATATCACTGAAAGTTAAAAGTCTGCCTCCAGGTAATGCCTTTCCTGTGGTGATGCCGGAGATTTCTCCAGGAGACAAAGCACGGTTCCAAATTGTGAATCCAGCCAAATTCCCCACAAAGGACTCAGTGTCATCAAAACCTCCTCCCATATTATCCTGTTCCTGACCTACTATAAGTGTTCCACCAGCTGGAATCTCATAGCCTTTTTGGAATTTGGAACCAGCTGCTGCCAGACGTCTGTCTATATAGTACCAGTACTTACCCTCAATGGAAGACCAGATGATGCAAACGTGATGCCAGCGGCCATCTAAGAGAGGTACCACTGGAAGTTCCCTGAATGCTGGATCTCCAATTACAAAATGTATGGTGGTTTGTTTGCTTGTATTTCTGCCATGCAGTACCAATTTGTTGTCATTATCCTCTGTTGCATAGGACAATATAGTTCCCAAATAGTTTGACTTGGTACTGAGCCAAGAGCAGATGGTCATTTCAAATAGCCCAGTTGAAAAGCCTTTGCCAAAGGTTGCATAGTTCTCAGTGGAAGAGTTGGGAAAGTGCATCATTGATTTCACATTGCAGACTGCAACAAGAAAAACAAATGAATAATAAAATGTGAGTATTACAAACAAAAATGTGTTTGCACATCTAAGCAATAAATATTAATTGATCCCCACTTTTCAGACCTCATTTGTGCCACTTTGACATACAAAGCTAATATTTGTTGCCAGAGTTTGTTGTACATGATACCAAACATTATTGCCCATTGTGTTGCAGCAGAAGTATTTACATAACATATAATGAATGCATATTTTGAGTATAAAACAGATTGTAGGATTTCCCAGGCTCTACAGAAAGTTAAACTAAATCCTTCCTCTTATGAAATAAGATGTAGAAACAATTTTATTCATTCACGGACGTGTGCGTCGCTGGCAAGGCCAGCATTTATTGCCCATCCCTAATTGCTCTAGATAAGGTGGTGGTGAGCTGCCTTCTTGAACTGCTGCAGTCCGTGTGGTGAAGGTACTCCCACAGTGCTGTTAGGGAGGGAATTCCAGGATTTTGACCCAGCAACGACGAAGGAACTGTGATATATTTCCAAGTCAGCATGGTGTGTGACTTGGAGGGGAACTTGGAGGTGGTGGTTTTCCCATGCGCCTGCTGGCGTTGTCCTTCTAGGTGGTAGAGATCGCAGGTTTGGGGGGTGCTGTCGAAGAAGCCTTTGCGAGTTGCTGCAGTGCATCTTGTAGATGGTACACACTGTAGACACTGTTTGACTTTTGAAGACCTTAAATCCCTTAACTTAATCAACTACACAGGAACTCGCCATAAATGGGTCAAGACTTGAAACTAAATATACATTTAATATAAATATCAACTTACATTTTCAGGATAGATAGAAAAGAAAAAAGGGTGGCTTCATTAATTAAGGACACAATCATAATCATAGAAAGGTTTTATTGGTGCTAGTTGGTGCTCAGAGAGTCTATCTTGTCTGAGTTAATAAATAATAAGGGATCTGTTACCATACTGGGAGTACACTATAGAACACCAAATAGAGGGAAAGAAATTGAGAATAAGATTCATAGGCAAGTTGGAGTAACAGGGTTGTAAGAATGGGGGACTTTAATTATCCTAAGGTAGACTGGGATAAGACAACATTTTGTGGTCAAAATGGGAAGAGTCTTTTAAAACACATCAAGGACTCTTTCCTTAATCAGTATGTTGTGTGCACTCTGTCCCAATAGAGAAGGTTAAGGGGTATCTAATATATGTTTCAAAATTATGAAAGGTTTTGAGCGGGTAGATAGTGAAAGATTGTTTCCTCTGGTTGGTGAATCAGTAACAAGGTGCATAGACCTGGGATTATCACTGGAAGAACAAAAGGGAAAGTTAGGAGAAATGTTTTCACACAGAGGGTTATTATAACATGGCATGCTTTACCACGTGGCTATTGAGACAGAGAAAGTAACATAATTTTAAAAACTACGGGGAAATGATAGGTAAATGGGATTAGAATAGATAGCTCCAGTTGAAGAGCTGTCATAGCCAGAAACCAAAATGGCCTCTGTCTGTGCTGTAATTTCTGCTTTTATGGTTGCATGATAAATCAACTCAATACATAAACAAAATAACTAGCATATACGATCTTAATTTCTTAAGCAATTTCAGAGACTCTTAATTGCCAGAAAGATCTGTGTTAGTAAACATCATCCACATCAATATAGATAAACCATTCATATTCTCCATTATTGTATTCATTCTTAGAAATAAAGATCCATTAAATCTAACTCATATATATCCATTCATCATCCTGTGTAAAATGATTTTTTACAATGCAATCTAATGTTAAAGAAGAGGATTATTATTGTTTGCTTTTTGACAATCTAACAGTTTTCTTTGTAAACTGTATTCATTAAGTATGAGAGTTTGTTTAAATTGTCCATTTCAGTGCATATCTATTTACACTATCGTAAAATGCTAATCTTTCAGTTGCACAACAATCTGTAACAAGATGCTCGGTGTAAAATACTCTGACTTCACCAAAGATTCTTAAATCGGCTAAGGCTACAATTGTACTGCAGCTACCAGTCTCGGACCAGTATCTTGTGGAGTGCAGGATATGGTACAATCTTCGTATCTTTCTAGATTGTCATGAGGCAGTGACAAAGGAACTGTGCATGCATGCATGCTTGCCGCATGTACAGAGCTCTGCTTAGCAGGTGGCTAATTTGTAACATTAGTAAAGTATGGGTGGGAGTATCCAAACTCTCGTAACATAGAAAAAAATTCATACAAAGCTTTAGAAGTTCCCAGGTGATCCAACGGATTGTCTGGGCAGCTTTGAATCAGGCTGAAGCTATACAAATCGAGATCAGTGTAAGTTAGCCTCCTGGCAGGCTCTGACACCAAGATATGGTACTATTAGAGTATCAATGCACACCCAAAACTGCCTTGCATCACTGTTAAAATGTCAATATGTCTGCATTCTAAGAAATGTAAAACAGTAGGCTTACGAATAAATTTGTTTTTGTAAAGCGCCTTGGGATGTTTTACTACGTTAAATAAATATATAAATATCTAAATATCTACTCCTCTAGGGTATCATCTCCAGATATGTATATAGATTGTGGAAATCAAGTTATACAACACGAGTTCTCAGTATGCATTGTTGTACTTTGTGCATTCTGAGTCATTCCATTTATACAGCATTAGAAACCTATATTTTTGTGGTGGCTTTTCAGTACTTTCATGACTAATAGCTTTACCAAACTGTTTTATAGAAATTACAAATGAAATCTTTCTTGTACAGATGGAGTTGGATTCTTATGATCAATATACAGTTCTAGATCTAAGTTATACTGGAACTACTAGTCTTGGACTGGTGTCCATAATAGTCATGTTGTACTTGTAAAGCGGATCACACTGAGGGCAGAAACAAAGGAGCTCTGACACATATGCTTGGATGCACACTCAAATTTTAACTCTTCTGGGCATATTTTTTAATGTTAGAACAAAGTAGGTGGAACTGCCGAACACTAAAAGCATAGAAAAGTAAATGTATTAAATGCCCAGGAAGTCCAACAGACTACACTTTCAAAAGATTATGATGAATTAATTGTAATGATACCACCCAACATATAGATTTATTTGTTATTCAAAATTGATTTGTTTGGCCTGTTTTGCACTGCATTCATTTATACAATTATGATTAGAGGTAGTAAATGGGAGGAGAGAATAGGGCTGAGTGCACTGCCCCATCACTTCTGGACGTAGGCATGAATCCAGAGGGATTAGATGAAATTATCCTCTCTCTGTTGGTTCCCACATAAAATTAACTTGGGGAGGCTCAAATCAGTTCCTAGAATGTAGGACAAGCAGCATAAATAATAATTAACAGACAAACTCTCTGAGGTTGGCGTGGGGAATTCCCATTGGTGCAGTAATGAATGTTTTATTGGTGTTGGGGCTAAGGTATAACATAGTGGGCCAGATATTCCGATGCCTACGGGTGTGTACGCGCTGTGTACACACCCGTAGGGACATCGGAAATGCCGGAAGCGCAGGCGCTGAAAACCGGCATTTCCGATCTGTCAAGAATGCTCTTGACAGATCGGACGCCTGCCCTGGAGAAGGGCCTCTGCGGGCAGATAGTTCCGCTTTCTGGAGAACCTCCGCCCGCAGAAAACCCTTAGAAATCTTACGCCTGGTAAAAGCAGGCGTAAGGCCTGCTTTTACCAGCATAAGATTTGAAAAAAGTAAAAGAAAAAATGTTTTCACTCATTTATCATTTAAAAATACTTCAAAAAAGTTAAGTTTATTTTTAGCCCCATAAAAAACTTTAATTATTTTTTTCAAAAAATTACATTTTTGTTTAAAATATTTAATTTATTGTAATTTCAATCATTTTAAAAATGTGATTTTTTTTTTTACATTTATTTAATGTTTTACAGTGTTTTGGGGTGATCTCCATTCATATATTTGACAGGTCTATCTGTCAAGTATATGAAGGGAGGTTCCCTTCTTTGATTGGCTCCCCATGGTCCACATGATCCCAGGGACGCTTGCGAACCGCCTGCGCCTCTGGGATACGTGGGCCCTGCACATTTCGAGTTGGAGAGGCCCAGGAGCGGAAGTGTCCAGACCTCGGGAGCCCTCAGGCAAGTCCGTAGATTTTTTCCAGATCGAGGCCTCCGCACGCAGGAAGCCTCCGATCGGAAAATACGGCCCAGTATTTACAGCACAGAAACAGGCCATTTGATCCAACTGCTCCATGCCGGTATTTATGCTCCGCACGAGCCTCCTCCCACCCCTCTTCATCTCACCCTATCAACATATCCTTCTATTTCTTTCTCCCTCATGTACTTATCTAGCTTCCTATTAAATGCATCAATGGAGTTGGATGTCAGTGTCAGCTGTGGCTCAGTTGGAAGCACACTTGCCTCTGTGTCGGCAGGTTGTGGGTTCAAGTCCCACTCCAGGGACTTGAGCACATAAAGCTAGGCTGACACTCCAGTGCAGTGCTGAGGGAGCTGCTGCACTGTCGGAGGTGCCGTCTTTCAGATGAGACGTTAAACCGAGGCCCCGTCTGCTCTCTCAGGTGGACGTAAAAGATCCCATGGCACTATTTCGAAGAAGAGCAGGGGAGTTATCCCCGGTGTCCTGGCCAATATTTATCCCTGAACCAACATAACAAAAACAGATTATCTGGTCATTTTCACATTGCTGTTTGCAGGACCTTGCTGTGTGCAAATTGGCTGCCACGTTTCCCACATTACAACAGTGACTCCACTTCAAAAGTACATTGGCTGTAAAGTGCTTGGAGACGTCCGGTGGTCATGATAGGCGCTATAGAAATGCAAGTCTTTCTTTTCATTGGCATGCATTTGTTCAGCTCCCACATGCATGCCAAAGACACCCAGCTCTTCCCCTTCACCACTCTCTCAATCCTTCTACCGTCAGACTGCTCGTCTGTCATCCAGTCTCAGACGTCGCAACTTTCTCCAGGTCAACATGGTGAAGACCGAGGTCATAGCCTTCAGCAACCGGCCACAAACTCCTCTCGTTCACCACCAACTCAATCCCTCTCCTCGATCACTGATTCCCACTTAGCGAGACTGTTCACAAACTTGCTGTGTTGTTCAATCCTGAGCTGAGTTTCAGAGTCCCAATCTTCTCCATCACCAAGACTGCCTACTTCCACCTCTGTAACATGGCCCGCCTCCACCCCAACCCTGGCCAAACCCTCATCCATGTCTTCATATTAAACACTGCTGTCCATATCCTGTCCCACTCGCCCATCACCCTGACCTTAATAACCTCCTCCTTACCTTTAATTCCCACCATGGCATCTCCCACTCTTGCTCTGCCATCTCCTCCAGCCACATAAGCTTCCCCCAAGCCCTCCATTCCTCTGACTCTGACTCAACCACCTCCCTCTCCTTCATCCCACTATTGCCGGCCATAATGAGTGACACATTGCTCTGTGTAGTGAAATCTGTTCTTTATAAACAGCTTTACAACTTTACTGCACCTAGTATGCATAGGAAATATTTTCCTTTTGTTTGTGACAGAATGAAAGGAGTTTTACTCTGCATCAGTGTGTACACTGGCTAACAAAAGTAGAAAAGTTCCATTCCTCAAGTGTGCTTTCTCTCACCTTGTGAATGCAAAAAGAAAATCTCAGGAAACATATGTGCATGTATAAGAAAACATTGATAATGTAGGCTCGATTTTAACTCCTGGGCGGGATCATGGCAAAGCGAGTTGCCATCCCATCCAGGAGTGGTAGCAATGAAGCTCAGACGATTTTGAGCTCTGGGCCCCATTAACATGTTGCTTCCCAACTACCCAATCAAAGTGGCTAGGAATTTGGCAGGAAACAGCTGCCCAGCTGTTAACCTCCGGGGATCCAGGGGGATGCGACCCGGCACAAGGTAAGTGCTCCAGCGGGTGAATCCTGGTCAGGGGAGGGGTGGAAAGCTGGGGCAGGGGATGCCCACGGTTTCCTTGTGGCGTCCGGAGATGCACTCCTGCTCCTCCTGACCCACAAGGAAACTCTTTTTACAAGTGTTGAAAAATGACCTTGCTCAACCACTTCTAGCCTTGGCTGCTGATCCTGGCAGGATTGTCCTGGCGGGGGAGCCATCACTGCTCCCCTACTCAAACCTCAAGTTAAAATAGCATATTCGGGTCCTGATGACATCATCAGAGCCAGATCTACATATTTAAAGAGAACCCCGCTGGATTGGGTGGGTGTCCTTGTCGCCTGCAATTTCAAATTGCAGTTGACGATATCGGGACGGGAAAGGAGTGGGTAAGTCACCCACTCCATTTGAACTGCCTGGGATAAGATGGTGGAATAGGCAAAAAAGTGACGGATGGAATTCAATATCAGTACATGTAAGGGGGTACATTTTGGTTAAATAAAAATAGCAATTAAACTTTAAATGGGGGAAAGCTGGGTGATGTGGAATAGCAGAGGGATTTGGGCATGCAGGTTCACAAGACATTAAAAGAAGCACCTCAAGAGGATAAGGTCATAAAAATAGCGAATGGAAACTGTTTTTATGGCAAGTGGTATAGGATATAAAAGTGTCGATGTAGTGGTGAATCTATATAAAACCTTAGGAAGACATAGTTAGAGTGCTATGTGTAGCTTTGGGCAACGGACTCCAGGAAGGATGTTGAGTAAATGGAGGGGGTCCAATGCAGATTCAGTAGGATGCTGCCTGGTATGAGGAAATACACATACGAAGGAAGATTTGAAAAACTGGGTCTGGTTTTGTTAGAACAGAGGAGATTAAGGAATAGTTTGATAGAAGTGTTTAAAATTATAAAAGGGATGGAACAGAGTAGATGGAAACAGACTGTTTCCAATAGTTGAGTGGTCTAGTACAAGGGGACATAGATATACTAAATGTTAGAGATTTAGGACAGAGAGCAGGAGAAACATTTTTACATGGAGGTTTGTACGGCTGTGGAATACACTACTGGAATTAGTGATTGAAGCAGAGACCATATCAACGAGGAAGAATAGTTCTGATCGGTGGTTGAAGGAAAGGGAAATAAAGGGATACGGGAATAGAGCAGGCACATGAGACTAGGACTACGACTCATGTGGAGGATAAACATCAACGCCAAGTGTTGGGCCAAGTGGCCTGTTTCTGTGTTGTAATTTCTATGTAATTCATTTGTTTCAAGCCTGCCAACGTTTTCTGTTCTACTACCCCGCTGGTATTCAGTCTGAAAATTCTACCACCCTCTGGCTAAAAAAATGTTGCATATATTTCCTATTTTCTTTTGACACCCTTTGCTTAAAATCGTCCCCGAGTCTCAAATCCTGTGACTTTACCTGAATCCAAATTCTACAAAGCTTGTTACAATCTTGATGATATCTTTCAAGTTCCCCCTCATTCTTCTCTTCTCTGGGGAGTAATGTTCCAGTATAGGCAAACTTTTCTCAGAACTCAGCCCTCTAAGTTCAGGAACTAGCACTGTTTAGACTGGCTGCAATAATTCTGTAATATTTCCTGTAGTAGAGAGAAAAACTGAACACAGCACTTCCAGATGTGGCATCATCAAGATCAACATCACCTCTGGCTTACAAGTCACACCCTTGGGCATATATTCTGACATTTTATTTGATTTTTTCACCACCTGTGAACGCTGAACCTATGATTTTAATAACACATTCACCAAAATCCCCAGATCTCTTTCCTACTCATTTAATAAGTAAACTATGTTCTGTCTTTTTCTACCTTTTTTTTTTAATATTCGTTCATGGGATGTGAGCGTTACTGGCAAGGCCAGCATTTATTGCCCATCCCTAATTTCATGACTTTACACTTATCCATGCTGACCTTCCTCTCCTACTTTGCTGCCTATGGACCATGGATCATACATAAATGGTTTAACGATATGAATACACATTCTGCATTTACAGAAAGTTAACCTAGATACTCCACGGGAGTAATTTAACAGCAACATGCTCTGGATTTCTGACCTTTCGTCACTCTGCAGGCTCCAGTTTCTTAAGAGGGCTGCTATTCTGGGGTTGGAGTTGAGGCGCATTGTTGGGATGGAGGAGAGGACTTAAGTGTCAGCACCAAAGTATTAGTTTTAATGAAACAGCCAACCATTGCAATGCTGCAGAAATGGAATATCCCGGAATACACAAAGTACAGTGCTGCTGTTATGTACATAGTTCCCAAGCAAATATCACGTTGACCGCTGCCTTTGTAAATCAGAATTATATTGGTGTTTTGAAAAAAAAAATCCTGATTTTGTGTCACATTCCCTTTCAGTCTTTTAAATCCTAATTTAAACATTAAGAACGTGTTCCAGCGCACTGCAGCCAAATCCACTTCGCTCTAAAGGGGGCAGATTTGTTACCTTTGAAAACTTCGATTTTACGGGTGTGTGTGTGTGTGGGGGGGGGGGGGGGGGGTTAATTTAAACTCATCCAGGCAGACGTCTACACAATTACATTTTAAGAGATGATCAGGGAGGCTGAGGTTTAAATTCGGGGAGGTTAATTTCTGCTTAAATCATCTCTTGCAGTGTGAATCTTGAATAGCCTTATCAGCTTTGCACTCCCGCTCAGTGCGGCTGGAATTCTGACATACCTGACCCTTGCTTGTTGGAGAGTTGCTGCTTGGCCCGCGGCGCCTGGTTGAGGGATTTTGCTGGGTGCACGAGCGGCGCTGGCGCTACCACCGCCGCCGCCGCCTGTGCTGAGCTGGGCTTCGCTAACAGAGCGTCGTTCTGCAAGGCACTTTTCATCTGCTCCTCAAACCTGGCTATTTTCATGTATTGACCCTTAACCTCATCCTGAATGCTCTCCATTTCCTTTTGCAGCTTGTTCTTGCCCACAGCCAGGGAATGGAGTTCATTCCTCTGACCTTTCACCTCTGTGGTCAGGTTGGCCACGACGGCGCTCTGCTCTTTCTTGGCTTTTGACATTTGCTTGCTGCGCTCATTGAGGATTTGCTCCAAGGTCGACATTTTCAGGTCAATTTTCTTGGTTTTCTTATGCAGTTTTTTCATCCATGATTTTAAGCTCCTGATGTCATTTTCCGTAGCCGCGTGGAATCCGTGCACTGTGGCAGTGATATTATGGTATTGTTCTGTTAGTAACTGCAGGCGAATGTCGACATTGGAAGAAATATTGAAGTTCTCCGAAATTATTTGTAATCGTGTCAAGCTAAGTTCTTGAAAGCGACGAAACTGTGGTAATAAAATTGGAGACAATACACATTAAAACAATGTTTCAACAAGCACTACACTAACAACAAATGAAGGTTATAGGGAAAACAAAACCTCTGTTGAACTAATTGATCTCAATGTAGCTGTAGCTCTAAGAAAGTAAATCCGTTTTTAAAAATTCATTCATGGGATGTGGGCGTCGCTGGCAAGGCCAGCATTTATTGCCCATCCCCAGTTGCCCTTGAGAAGGTGGTGGCGAGCCGCCTTCTTGAACCGCTGCAGTCCGTGTGGTGAGGGGACTCTCACAGTGCTGTGAGGGAGGGAGTTCCAGGATTTTGACCCACTTACTGCAGCGGCCGCGGGAGAATGGCTCCGATCTGCAAAACAGGCTCAGGATATCGACCGGAGGGAAATCTGAGTGAATACATTTACCACTGTGTACAGCGACCTGAGCAGATCTCCGCCCCCCCCCAAGAGCAACTCTATCCAAAAATAGTTCCATTGCTCCAAAGCCTACAGCCAGGTGCAGTGCTCGGACCCACCTGCTCCTCCAGCCGTCGAAACCGTTCGAAAAACGGCTTCCTCTGCTTCACACTTTGAGCCTGTTGCGAGCAGCTGACGTGCAGGTTGCAGCAAACCCACATGATGAAAATCCAATTAAACTTCTTGCTGAAGCCCATTCTCAACAGTCGGACAGCTAGCTCCCTGTATTCCTTTCAGTAAATGCTGGTGACAACCTCTGAAAAGGAACCGTGCTGGCGCGGCAGCTTGCTTTATATTTGGCAGCTGTATCGTTTGCATGATTGATGGTTTCATCTCCACCCGGCTTCTGTTACAGGGGAAACGGAAATAAAGGCAGTCGTTTAAAAAAGATGAGGTTTGCAGACCTGGTTCACTATATTTTCCAAATGCATTGAAACACTTTCCAACTGTTTTCATTGTAACTGGGCAAGGAGCAGCGGGATCCGATGTCCTTAAAGTAATGCACTGCGGACCGCTCAATGCTGTGCCTGAATAGTTTTCCAGGTGTACCAAGCAACGCCTGCACATAGTAGAGTAAAAACTGAAACTGCTGGGAATACACGGATAAGTCAGCCTCTGTAAAGAGAAAGGCAGGTTCTGATGTTTTGGGTGTTTACTCTTCGCCATTCTGATCAAGGATTTCCAGCATTTGCAGTTCTTCCTTTCTCCATTCTGCAGCTCATTCGAGATTTCCTTGAATCACAAATTACATTGAATGGTTTAGGATAAGTAACCTGGATCAATTCATGTAACAGAAGTTACTAACGGAGGGACTGGGAGATACGGTAATCGCTGAAGCAACATTTTCACATTAGCTACAGAACACACACTAATAGAAGCCCATAGCACAGGTAACCGTCAAATGGTGGAAAACCACGACACAGTTCAAGGCTTGCTTTTTCAATTGAAGTTTCCTGCAGTGTTAACTTTTCATTTGAACCCCTTCAAATTGGGTTTCGTTGCGTGTTGCAGATGTAGCCAAGCCTGGAAAAACAATGATTTTTTAATGAACTGCTTTACTAGACATTCATTTTGGTGCAAAGTACACTTGTGAAAATAATAGTACAATTGTCATCTCTACTTATTTAAATACTCAGGCTTTCTCTACATTCCTCTACCTACAGTCCTCTGTTATTACACTTTCATTGCTCCACATTGTAGCCAAGAATAACAATTATTGGATTTACCAGTATCCTAACGGAAAAGATAAACAGGGCTCTGGATAGGACTTCAAACTACTAACACAAGGGAGCAATCTGGTGAAAATAACATAAACCTGAAGATAACAGAAATAGGAGATGAGAGTAAAGGTCAGACCAAGGTAAAGAATAAGGGTAGAGATATATTTCTTAAGGTTAAGGGGATCAAGGGATATGGGGAGAAAGCAGGGACAGGGTACTGAATTTGGATGATCAGCCATGATTGCATTGAATGGTGGAGCAGGCTCGAGGGGCCGAATGGCCTACTCCTGCTCCTATCTTCTATGTTTCTATGTTTCTATGGTAGCATAAATGGTCAGGATACAGATACAGTTATAGGACATCAGTATAAAATGACTGCTAAAAATAAAGTGAGGGGAACTATTAATAAAATCAAATTAAATTGCCTGTACAACAATGTACACAGCATCTGAATAAAAACAGGGTACAGAGGCAATAATTTGTAGCAAGCAGCCAGATGTAGTAGGGATAACTGAAACATGGCTTAATAAAGAACAGGACTGGCAGTTAAATATTGCGGGACATAGCATATTTAGAAAGGATAGGGAAAGAAAAAGGGGGTGGGGTAGCTGTACTAATTAGAGATAACAATGGCAGTAGAAAAAAGGGACATAACTAACATTAAGATAGAAACAAAATCCATATGGATTGAGACAAATGATAAGAAGGGATCGATCATGTTAACAGGAGTGCTCTAAAGATCACCAAATAGCGGAAGGGAAGTGGAGGAAGAAATATATAGGCACATCTATGAAATGAGTAAAAGACATAGAATAATAATCATAGGAGATTTCAACTACCGCCAAATAAACTGGCAAGGAGAGGTAGGGAAAGGGAAAAAGGGAATAGAGTGTTTAAAGTGTGTTCAGGACTCCTTTCTTACCCAATACATAAGAAGCCCAACAAGAGAGGAATCACTACTGGAGCTGGTAATGGGAAATGAACCAGAGGAGATAAGAGAAGTAAGCATTGGGGAACATCTAGGCAATAGCGATCATAACATAATACAGTTTAAAATAATGATTGGCAAAGACCAAAGTAATAGATTGGGAAAATAATTTTGAGGAGATGAGAATGGAAGTAGGGAATGTAAACTGGAAAAAATGACAGACAAAGAGATAGAACAGCAGTGGGAACTATTTTGAAAGGTGATCAATTGAGTTCAGGATAAATATATTCTGCTAAAAATCAAGAACAAACTATCCAATAATGAAACACCATGGATGAATAAAGAGATAAGGGTAAAATTAAAACTGAAGAAAAAGGCATACACTAAGTACATAGGCAATAAAGGACAGGATGACAAAAGGGAATACGAAGAGGTTAGGAAAGAAGTCAAAAAACAATTAGGAAAGCAAAAAGGAACTATGAAATTAAATTAGAGGACTATAAAAAGAAATAGTAAAGTATTCTACAGACGCATAAATAACAAAAAAATCAGGAAAAGATGCACAAGATAATTTCACGGGTAATGACAGCAAAATGGCAGAAATATTGACTAATTACTTTGCCTCGGTATTTACCAGGGAGACTAACATTAGAAGAAGAGATCAAAAAAAGATATAAAGACATTTAAGATAGAAATGGGGGAGATAATTGATAAACTAATCAAACTTAGAGAGGGTAAAACCACGGGTCTGGACGGATTGAATCCACGCATGTTAAAAAAAAGTTATGGAAGAGATAGCAGAGGCACTATTACATATATATAAAAATTCATTAGAAAAGGAAATAGTGCCAGAGGATTGGCGGACAGCTAATGTTATACCTGTATTTCAAAGGGGAGCTAGAATAAGTCCCAAAAATTATAGACCAGTTAGCTTAACGTCAGTGGTAGGAAAGATAATGGAATCTTTACTCAAAGATGTAATAGAAAACATCTAGAAACCGAAAATATAATAAAGAGCAGTCAGCACGGGTTGCAAAAGGGAAGGTCATGCTTGACCAATATTACTGAATTCTTTGAAGGGGTAACAGAAAGAGTAGAAAAGGGTAATGTCGTAAATGTAATATACTTTCAAAAGGCCTTCAATAAGGTACAGGATAATAGACTCATGACTAAGGTCAGAGCATGTGGAGTCAGGTAACAAGTAGCAGTTTGGATCGCAAGCTGGATACAAAACAGAAAACAAAAAGTAGGGGTTAAAGGTAGTTACTCAAACTGGCAAAAGGTGGGAAGTGATGATTCACAGGGATCGGTGCTGGGACCACTGTTGCTCACAATTTACATTAATGATTTGGACTAATGAATCAAAAGTACAATTTCAAACTTTGCGGACAACACCAAATTGGGAGCAGTTCTGACAAAAGGTCATCGACCTGAAACATTAACTCTGTTTCTCTCTCCACAGATGCTGCCTGACCTGCTGAGTATTTCCAGCATTTTCTGTTTTTATTTCAGATTTCCAGCATCCGCAGTATTTTGCTTTTGTACCAAATTGGGAGGTGTAGTTAACGCAAAGGAAGAATGTGACACAATACAGGAAGTCATTAATAAACTTCTGCTTGAAGAATAAGAGTGTGAATCGGATAGAGGAGCAAAGAGGGGTACAGATACACAAATCACTAAAAGTAGCGGCACAGATTAATAAGGTCATAAAAAAGCAAACCAAGCACTGGGGTTCATTTCTAGAGGGATAGAACTGAAAAGCAGAGAACCTATGTTAAACTTGTATCGAACCTTGGTTAGACCACACTTGGAGTATTGTGCACAGTTCTGGTCTCCATATTATAAAAAGGATATAGAGGCATTGGAGAAGGTGCAAAATAGATTCATAAGGATGATACCAGAACTGAGGGGTAAACTGATCGAGGTCTTTAAGATAATGAAAGGGTTTAATAGGGTAAACGTAAAGAAAATATTTCCACTTGTGGTGAGACCAAAACTAGAGGTCATAAATTTATCTCCAGCATCCAGCAACAGTGATGCCACCAAGCAAGTTAAGCAGCCAATCACATTGAAGAATTCTCACAGACAGCAAACCAGGAAGTAAAATGCAGAGATTATCATTTACTTTTTATAAATTTTACAGACAGCAAAATAAAGATTGGGACATACATATAGGATTAAGGTAGAAGCTGAAATATCATACACCATCTTTAAAAAATATATAGTAATTTAAAAACCATGCAATTCTTATCATATTAATGGAAAAATTTGACATTACAGAAATATAAAATTTGTTTTTCAGGGCCAGAATGGTTGTTCAGCAGTCAATACGCCGTTAAACACCCAGTTACACCTCTTTCAACAACGGGGGCGTGGTTTAACAGCGATATTCCAGCGTAACAGGGGAATTTTCATCCTTCAGTGTGATTTGAATTGATTGCAGGCTCTGGGGAGCTCCACAGCGCAACCTGTGGAGGAGCAGGAAATGACTGACAGCAACTTCTGAATTTACGTGTTTATCTGCGCATGTGCTGACTCCAGAAGCTGCTGTCACTTTCAGAGGAGTAATGATGGCGAATGCTGGCAAAATCTGGGCCAATGTCTATAGTGTTCTATTAGCCAGCCCCCGTGCCTCCACCCTCTTCAAGCACCACTCATCCAAAACTAGCAGCTGATATGCTCATTTTCACGAAGTCCCTAATTCTTATCATCTCCCCATTCTCTCCAAGTTCCACTGGCTCCCCATGCCCCACCAAATTGACTTCAAAATTAGGATCTCACTTTCAAATCCCTTCAGACTCACCCCACTGTACCTTTGTGACCTCTTCCTGCCTGATGTCTGGAGCACATCCTCTGCTCTTCTAACACTGGATTTCTCCTTCTCCCTAATTCTCTACTCTGCTGTTGTTGACCGTTCTTCACTCACACTTTTGGTTTTCCCTCTGCAACTCCCTGCCTACTTCTATCTGCCTTCTAAACCTACCTCACTGCTTTCAAAAACTTCCTCAAAATCGTTCTTCTCAACCATACCTTTTCTTCCCCATCCTAACTCTCTTCATTTCCCCCCTTTTCCCTACGATGTTGTCCTCCTTAATGTAAAGCACTTTGAGACATTTCACTGCATGTAAGGAGTACTATAGAAACGCAAGTAGTTATTGTGAGATAACCACGTTTACTATTAATTGATCCATATCCGATATTGTTCTGGAGCACATTAGGACAGCAGACAGAGATTTGCCTATCATTTAGCTTTTCTATATACTTAGCACCGCTTGTGGATCATCGGATGATTATCGTTGCCCTGCTGCAAGGTCCCAGGTGAACAATTCTCTGCTACACCTGCTCAAACTGGGAGCATGGCACCCACTGCCTCTCGCTAGCATTGCTGCTCCAA
The DNA here is from genome assembly GCA_030390025.1 of Squalus acanthias. Classification (NCBI taxonomy): domain Eukaryota; kingdom Metazoa; phylum Chordata; class Chondrichthyes; order Squaliformes; family Squalidae; genus Squalus; species Squalus acanthias. The sequence goes on along the minus strand of CM059442.1, from coordinate 25,134,659 downwards.
TCTCCCAAGCATTGATCTTCACACCCGCATGCAATTTTCCCCTCAAGTTATCTTGCAAGTCATTGGTTGCTGATCAATCAATCAGAAAGCAACGAGGCTCTCCATAATCATACGAATAAAATAAAATGAACATTAAGAGCAAGTGCAAAGTTCAAGGCAGTTTGGTGCTGTGGATTTGCACCCCCTAAGAACTGAATAGAGGCATTGAATGATTGTGTGAATTGTACTTGGAAATATACCACCATTCGCAGTGGCGTATGGCACTACAATAATCAGCCAATGCACAGCACTCGTTCTCCTGAGCTGCAATACCTCTGTTGCTCGCCGGGCTGCAACAGCACAGGCTGCAGTACCGAGAGAGGCCGGGTGGCCGCGCTGTCGGCGGCGCACCGTTTCCGGCGGACAATGGCGGCGCTACGGAGGGCGGCTTGGTCCCTGTGCTCAGGTCTGTGACAGGCGGGAGTGGGAGCGGGCCGCACTTTACTGTCCCTGGGCCGCAAACATTGCCCACAGCGGAGCTGGGCGCTTTATTACAGGACAGTCGGGAATTCATATACACAATACAAGGTTCCCCGCCAGTACAGCGCCAGTGCCCCACTCTCCGCTAGTACAGCGCCAGTACCCCGCTCCACGCCAGTACAGCGCCAATACCCCGCTCCCCGCCAGTACAGCGCCAGTGCCCCACTCTCCGCCAGTACAGTGCCAGTGCCCCACTCTCCGCCAGTACAGTGCCAGTGCCCCACTCTCCGCCAGTACAGTGCCAGTGCCCCACTCTCCGCTAGTACAGCGCCAATACCCCGCTCCCCGCCAGTACAGCGCCAATACCCCGCTCCCCGCCAGTACAGCGCCAGTGCCCCACTCTCCGCTAGTACAGCGCCAATACCCCGCTCCCCGCCAGTACAGCGCCAATACCCCGCTCCCCGCCAGTACAGTGCCAGTGCCCCACTCTCCGCCAGTACAGTGCCAGTGCCCCACTCTCCGCTAGTACAGCGCCAATACCCCGCTCCCCGCCAGTACAGCGCCAATACCCCGCTCCCCGCCAGTACAGCGCCAGTGCCCCACTCTCCGCTAGTACAGCGCCAATACCCCGCTCCCCGCCAGTACAGCGCCAATACCCCGCTCCCCGCCAGTACAGCGCCAGTGCCCCACTCTCCGCCAGTACAGCGCCAGTGCCCCACTCTCCGCCAGTACAGCGCCAGTGCCCCACTCTCCGCCAGTACAGTGCCAGTGCCCCACTCTCCGCCAGTACAGTGCCAATACCCCGCTCCACGCCAGTACAGCGCCAATACCCCGCTCCACGCCAGTACAGCGCCAGTGCCCCACTCTCCGCTAGTACAGCGCCAATACCCCGCTCCACGCCAGTACAGCGCCAGTGCCCCACTCCCTGCCAGTACAGCGCCAGTGCCCTCTCACCACCAGTACACCGCACACTGCCAGTACAGCGCCAGCTCACCGTTCACCACCAGTACCCCGCTCACTGCCAGCACATCATGCACCGCCAGTCACTACGCATCTCCAGTACACTGCTCACCGCCAGTCACTGCGTACCAATAATGCACTGCTCACCGCCAGTACATCCTCTGATTTGTGTTCTATTCCGTGTGTTATACAATCTAAAATCCGGTTTGCTTCATTTACTGCAGTTGGTTTAGTACGTCCACAAATCTCCCAAATCTTTTTCCTGAAGTGCATCCAATAGACTAACACCGTTTATGGCTGCAAAGCTTATTTTCCTTTCCGGTTTCACTTTGTATTTGTCATCATTGAATTCTATTTGCCATTTTTCAGCCCAGCTTCTCAATCTATTTAGAGCTCTCTGCACCTGATCGACCCGCTCTTGATTGTTTGCAACCCCCACCCTCATCCACTTTGGTGTCATCAGCAAATTTTGAAAGTTTTGCCTCTATTCCTGCTTCCAAATAATTGATATACAACTTGTAATTGATATACAGCGCTGTATCAAAAGCTTTGCTGAAATCTAAATAAACAATGTCCACTGAGTTCCCTGGATCCACAAGCTCAGTTACCTCAAAGAATTACATAGAATGTACAGTACAGAAACAGGCTAACTGGTACATGCTGGTGTTTATGCTCCACACGAGTGTTCTCCTACCCCTCTTCATCTAACCCTATTCGCATAACCTATTTCTTGCTTGCTCGTGTGTTTATCTAGCTTCCCTTTAAATGCATCAGGTTTTCTGACAGTTTTTTCAAGCAAGGTCTCTTCCCAACCCCTTAGTGTGCTTGCTCTGTGGTTCACTTCTATGCTGCTTGTTTCCTGCTCTTTAAAATGTCCCCCCCCCCCCCACCGGACCAGTCTATTTTTAATCTACCCCACTGTTCTAGTTAACCTCTCCACCATTATATTGCTTCCAGTAGAGTTCAGGTGGCTTGGAATTTATTTTTTGGGGTTTACTATTGAGGATTTGTTTTTTGGGAGTTGTTACTGGTGGTTATTGGGGCTTCTTATGGCAGGTTTCTTCCTGGATTTATCATCGGGTTTGTGAACAGGAATTGTTATTTGGTTGATAATTGGGAATGGTTCTACGGCCTATTATCAGGGTCTGCCATTGGTTGTTATTTGGAAGCTGTTATTGGGATTGCTGCTGGAATAAAATAGCTTGAGATTTCAGCCTTATAAGAGCTGTAAGAATTTTGATGTTACCTAAACTGATTTACAATGAAAAAGAAACAGTGGGGATCAGATGCTCTCATTCCCCGAGCATTTAATAGCTGCAAAATATTTGTGTTTCAGGACACACAACACTTTCTGGTGTTAAAAGTTTACAGGATAAGCCTGGAAGGATTTTGTGTCAGTTGCCATGCAAATCATCAAGCCAGAAGAGACTGTTCACAAATAAGAACATGATGGTAGAGCTGGACAGTAACACAGGTAATTTCAGAAGCAATCTGTTGCAGTTGAAAATAGGTTGTGTGTAAAAATGGTCCATGATATTCAGTTAGTTGTGTGATAATTCTATGTTTAGGAACATTAATTATATAATTTATTATTTTCCAGTGTAAAATTATAGATGGGATACAATTACTGAGGAACGTAATATGTAGGGCAGTAATTCAATCCAGCCAGTGACGCCATAAACTGAGAGTGAAGCTCAATCTGTTACACTTTGTTTCTTTTATGTGGTGATTGCAGCAGAGGCCTTCTGAAGTCGGCTCTGGGCCAACTGGGCTGAACGGTCCTCCTCAACCTGTACCGATTAAAGTTCAATGAGTTGTTCTTTCGGGGCAGATCGTTATCAAGAAAACTGCACACTGCCCTTGTGAATATTTTTTTCTAATTGAATGAACTGCTTCGGACTGACACAGCCCCAATGAGTTGGCTTCATTTGCAGAAAGTGGAATGTGCCTGTCATGCTGTCCACCTCCATGTACTCCATTGCCCAAGAATGGTGTGTGCCAGTGGGTTGGGTAATAATCCATTACGGTAGTAATTCAGGATTTGGCTTTTGTGTGTGGGGATGAAGGGTTGTGCTACCCGCAGAAGCTGCATGAGGATTGTGTACGAGAACAGTTGCGTATATTATATAGTTTCTTGATCAGTATTGGGGTGGCTGGCATTGATGATACACACAAAGGCCTGATAGCTCGTGGATACACAGAACTCAGAAGGATAATGAAGGGTACTTAGGTAAGCCATGCATGAAAGCTAGAACAATGTTAGGATCCAAAGCCAAGGTGTGGGAAAGGAGCTGAAGGCAAAGCTGAGACATCAACTGAACGGAGGCTTGTGAAGGCTAAACTTCCTCAGCCATAGGAAGTTGGGATGGGCGAGTTGATTGGAAATATTTGAATTTTTTCACAACTATTGAATTTTCTTAGAGTTTATAATACAGAATTATTTACGAATATCACCCAGGACGGAGCCTATCATCCATCACAAAATATTTTTTAAAGGACAAATCTATTTTTTATTTTCTTTATGATTCAGCAATCTTCCAGCTTCCTCTATTTCAGATGCTGCCTGTCATAGCACTATCCCAACTGCTCCTTGGCCTGGATAGTCGTATCTCCAAGTTCCTCTGGGTGGGCAAAAGGCTCTGAATAAGCCTCAAACAGCCCCAGTTCCCAAAACAAGAGGAAGGACTCGGTCTCCCATACTTCTGGGCAGCTCAGAACCAAGTGATTGTGGCCTGGTTCCCAGTCCCCGCCCCACAACATAACCATGGTTGGGAGTGGAAGCCAGGACCTCCTTCCCAGCCCCCTTACACAGCACACCATTCATCAGCCCTCAGAAGAGACTAATAGAGAACTAGAAGTATCTTATTGTTGCTGCAAGCTTCAGATTTGGATACAGGTGTGTTGCCTCCTTAAAGATCTCGGCAGGTAGGTCAGCCTTCTCCCCAATATGTCACAATGGGAAGTTCCTAGCAGGACTTTCCTGTGCTGAATGCAGAGTCTGGCATGAAAAAGGGTTCACCAGATTAGGCGCTTCCACTAGTTAGCTGACAAATTTCACCTCTCCCAACATGATCGATACTATTATCTCCAGATGAAGCTATAACTCCGGAACCCTACAATAGTTTGCATACTTCAGCATGAGCCCTTGGAACTTTTCCTGCACTCCCCCAACATCCTCTTGTGGAAACATCTCTGAACTCTGTGTTACTCCTCTATGACCAAAGATAGGACAGAAAACCTGAAGGAAGCCTCGGAATTGTGACCTAGGCTGACTGTTAAGAGAGGAGAAGTGGCTGCAGTGTATACCATCCACAAGATGCACTGCAGCAACTCCAAAACCCACGACCTCTTCCACCTGGAAGGACAAGGGCAGCAGCTGCATGGGAACACCACCACCTCCAAGTTCCCCTCCAAGTCACACACCATCCTGACTTGGAAGTATATCGCCGATCCTTCATCGTCGCTGGGTCAAAATCCTGGAACTCCCTCCCGAACAGCACTGTGGGAGTACCTTCACCACACGGACTGCAGCGGTTCAAGAAGGCGGCTCACCACCACCTTCTCGAGGGCAATTAGGGATGGGCAATAAATGCTGGCCTTGCCAGTGACGCCCACATCCCATGAACGAATAATAAAAAAAGGGTATGGAGTCAGTCTCTTACCACTACCACCTGCAACAAAATACACAAAGGCCAATTCAAAATAAAACCTTGCACATACTGCACGTTGCACATAATCCGCAAGTTCCGCCCCTCCACACGACTGCTGGAGGGGCTCGGCCAGAAGGGCACCTCCCCCTACACATATTCTGGTCAGGACCCACACCCGGCCATTCTGAACAGCAGTTCCGAAAATCACCAGGAGCAGGACCGATCTCATGATCCTAGAGGTACTGTCTGGGCCTGCCTACTGGAGAGAAAGGACCCCCCCCCCCCCCCCCCCCCCCAATAAAAGTAGTACAACTCATTACTAGCTGCAAGAAGCTACATACCCCCTCTGTGGTGGAGTGCAGCCCCATCGACAACAAATGTGGCTGAAACAGAGGTGGGATTTCTGCTAATAAAACGAGTCTCCACCTGGAACTGGGAAAATACCAGACCGTCTGGAGCCCGTTCTTGAAGACCCACTCATCACAAACTACCCCCTCAGGAAATCAACCCACCAGCGATGAGAGCACTAACCCAACCAACATGACCATCAGTACACAGGGCTCCTCCCCATTGCCCCGGACCTTAAATATCCTCAGAATCCAGGGTGAAACAAGCTTTCATTGCTCCTAGTGCAAGCAGCCTGAGCACTGATGCTTTCCTCCGACAGGCACTGTGTAGCCAGGATGCACAGTGACTACATAATCCATGTACGAGAGTGAGCATTATACTTCTTCTTAGGCAGTCCCTCGGAACCGAGGATGACTTGCTTCCACACTAAAAATGAGATCTCAGGGTGACTGATGAGCCCAATGCGGGACCTACAGTCTCTGTCACAGGTGGGGCAGACGGTGGTTGAAGGGGCAGGTGGGTGGGGTGCTTGGGTTGACGTCCTTCCGCTGTTTGCGCTTGGCTTCCGCTTGCTCCCGGCGAAGAGACTCGAGGTGTTCAGCGCCTTCCTGGATGCTTCTCCTCCACTTTATGCGGTCTTGGGCCAGGGATTCCCAGGTGTCGGTGGGGATGTTGCACTTTTTCAAGGAGGCTTTGAGGGTGTCCTTGAAGCGTTTCCTCTGCCCACCTGGGGCTCTCATGCTGTGTCGGAGCTCCGAGTAGAGCGCTTGTTTTGGGAGTCTCGTATCGGGCATGCAGACGATGTGGCCCGTCCATCGGAGCTGATCAAGCGTGGTCAAAGCTTCGATGCTAGGGATGTTGGCCTGCGCGAGAACACTGACGTTGGTGCGCCTATCCTGCCAATGGATTTGCAGGATCTTGCGGAGGCAGCGTTGGTGGTACCTCTCCAGTGCTTTGAGGTGCCTGCTGTACATGGTCCATGTCTCTGAAGCATACAGGAGGGCAGGTATCACTACTGCTCTGCAGACCTGAGCTTGGTGCTGGGTTTGAGCGTTATACAGTGAGATGTGTAATGACCTCATAAAATTTCTAAATCAGTGTTCCCTTACTCGTGCAGTGGCTATATAAAATATATGTGAATTTACAAGTATTATCTATAACGGTTTCATAAAATATGTGTATGAATGTTAAAAGAATGGAAATGCAGTGTGAAACTATATTTGGCTTTATGTACCACTCCCTAAGTACTGCACTGAAATGTCAACCTAGATTATAGGCTAAAGTTCTGTGGTGGAGATTGAACCTTCTGTCACAGAGGGCAGAGTGCTCCCAACTGAGCCAAGCTGACAATATAGGACATATTTTTGAAGCATCTCAGCTGATAGTTGTCCCACAGTGGGCTGAGAACTTATTAGAGCAGTAGTGGGCCAATTATCAGTTAACTCTACAAATATTAACAATTGGATGTACAAAGCCTCTGTTCCTTCTGGCCGAAATTATTCTGTACTTCCAGTGGTCATTTTTTCAGTTTGCCATCAACTTCCGATAATTTTGTTTTAAAATGGTATTACTGCAGTGGTCATAATTTACAGAAAAGGAATACGAATCTTTTTGATGCATCACTGAACAAAAGCCCTTTCTATGACATTTTTTTTAGGTGTTGCGGTGATTCAGATGAAGAAACCTCCAGTTAACAGTCTAAGCATGGAATTCCTCACAGAGTTTGTGATTAATATGGAGAAACTTGAGTTGGACCGAGGGTGTCGCGGTGTCATTCTCACTTCTGTATGTATAAAACACTGAACAATAATTCTGTTTGAATAAATCATAGAATAATATGGCACAGAAGGAGGCCATTCGGCCCATCGTGCCTGTGCCGGCTCTTTCGAAGAGTAATCCAGTTAGTCCCACTCTCCAATTCGTTCTCCATCAAGTATTTATCCAATTCCCTTTTGAAGGATACTATTGAATCTGTATCCACCACCCTATCAGGCAGCGCATTCCAAATCCTAACCACTTATTTTCCTCATGTTCTTTTGTCAATCACCTTAAATTTGTGCCCTCTCGTTATCGACCCTTCAGCCATTGGAAACAGTTTCTCTTTATTTACTCTATCTAAACCCTTCATGATTTTAAAAACCTGTATCAAATCTCCTCTTAGCCTTCTCAGTTCCAAGGAGAACAACCCCATCTCTAGTCTATCCACGTAACTAATCCCTCATCCCTGGAACCATTCTAGTAAATCTCTTCTGTACCCTCTCCAAGGCCTTCACGTACTTCCGAAAGTGTGGTGCCCAGAATTGGACACAATACTCTAGCTGTGACTGAAATAATGTCCCCCATAGTCCTGTAATTTTTTTCCTTTCAAGTATTTATCCAATTCTCTTTTGAATATTACTATTGAATCTGCCTCCACTACCCTTTCAGGCAGTGTATTCCAGATCACAACAACTCACTGTGTAAAAAAAATGTTTCCTCATGTCGCCTCTGGTTCTTTTGTCAATCATCTTAAATTTGTGTCCTCTGGTTACTGACCCTTCTGCCACTGGAAACCGTTTCTCTTTATTTACTCTATCAAAACCATTCATGATTTTGATCACCTCTATTAAATCTCCTCTTAACCTTCTCTGCTGTAAGGAGAACAACACCAGCTTCTCCAGTCACTCCACATAACTGAAGTCCCTCATCCCTGGTTCCATTCTAGTAAATCTCTTCTGCACCCTCTCCAAGGCCTTGACATCCTTCCTATAGTGTGGTGCCCAGAATTGGACACAATACTCCAGCTTAGGCCCAACCAATGTTTTATAAAGGTTTGCCATAACTTCCTTGCTTTTATATGCTATGCCTCTATTAATAAAGCCAAAGATCCCATATACATTTTTAACAGCCTTTTCAACTTGTCCTGCCACCTTCAAAGATTTGTGTACATACACCCCCAGGTCGCTCCGTTCCTGCACCCCCTTTAAAATTGTACCATTTAGTTTATATTGCCACTCCTCATTGTTCCTATCAGCTGCGATGGCCGAGTGGTTAAGGTGTTGGACTGGAAATACAATGGGTTTTCCGGCGGAGGTTCCAACCTTGCTCACGGCGGTTCTGCTCAGTGTCAGACTCAAAGCTTGCAATTTGGTCAACACAGATTTATGAAAGGGAAACTTGCTTGACAAATCTGACAGTTTGTTGAGGTTGTAACTAGCAGGGTAGATAAGGGGGAACCAGTGGATGTAGTATATTTGGATTTTCAAAAGACATTCGATAAGGTGCCACACAAGAGGTTATTACACAAAATTAGGGCTCATGGGATTGAGGGTAATGAATTAGCATGAATTGAGGATTGGGTAATGGACAGAAAGCAGAGAGTAGGAATAAATGGGTCATTTTCAGGTGGGCAGGCTGTAACTAGTGGGGTACCCCAAGGATCAGAGCTTGGGCCGCAGCTATTTTCAATCTACATCAATGACTTAGATGAGGGAACCGAGTGTAATATATCCCAGTTTGCTGACAATACAAAGCTAGGTGGGAAAGTAAGTTGTGAGGAGATGCAAAGAGGCTGCAAAGGGATAGAGACTGGTTAAGTGAATGGGCAAGAAATGGCAGATGGAATATAATGTGGAGAAATGTGAAGTTATCCATTTTGGTAGGAAAAATAGAAAAGCAGAATATTTTTTAAATGGTGAGAGATTGGGAAATGTTGGTATTCAGAGGGACCTGGGTGTCCTTGTACACGAATCACTGAAAGTTAACGTGCAAGTAATTAGGAAAGCAAATGGTATGTTAGCCTTTATTACAAGAAGATTGGAGTATAAGAGTAAAGAAGTCTTACTGCAAATATATAGGGCCTTGGTGAAACCACAGTAGGAGTACTGTGTACAGTTTTGGTCTCCTTACCTAAGGAAGGATATACTTGCCTTAGAGGGAGTGCAACGAAGGTTCACCAGACTGATTCCTGGGATGGGGGGATTGTCCTATGAGGAGAGATTGAGGATACTAGGCCTATATTCTCTAGAGTTTAGAAGAATGAGAGGTGATCTCATTGAAACATACAAAATTCTTACAGGGCTTGACAGGGTAGATGCAGGGAGGATGTTTCCCCAGGCTGGGGAGTCTCGAACCAGGGGTCACAGTCCCAGAATAAGGGGTCAGCCATTTAGGACTGAGATAAGGAGATATTTCTTCACTCAAAGGGTTGTGAATCTTTTGAATTCTCTACCCCAGAGGGCTTTGGATGCTCAGTCGTTGAGTATATTCAAGACAGAGATCGATAGATTTTTGGATATTAAGGGAATCAAGGGATATGAGGATAGTGCGGGAAGATCAGCCATGATCTTATTGAATGGCGGAGCAGACTCAAAGGGCCGAATGGCCTACTCCTGCTCCTATTTCTCATGTGTCTACCAAAATGTATCACTTCACATGTCTCTGCATTAAATTTCATCTGCCACATGTCTGCCCATTTTACCAGTGACTTGCTGAAGTTTGTTACTATCCTCCTAACTGTTTACTACATTTCTGAGTTTCGTATCATTTGCAAACTTTGAAATTATGCCCTGTATACCCAAGTCTAGGTCATTTAATATACATCAAGAAGAGCTAAGAGGCAGCGAGCACATTACACATAATGGAACTTTACAGTAGATCATTACAAAAGGGATTGAGGACTGTAACTATTCTTGTATTTTAATGTGAGTAGTCAGAACTTACTGGTAAAGCTGAGCAGCTAAAATGGTGACTAATCACAGAATGAATTCAGTGTAGCAGATCTGCACTGTTGATACGTTTGACAGAATCAACAATCTGGCATAATTACTGGTAGGGCTTGTAATTGCGATAAACTGAGTCAAAAACTGACCTTGATGGTCAGAATGTGCTTGTTTCTGAATTGGGTATCACTGCTCAGTAGATGATTGCCTGCATGGTTTTCATGGCCTGCAAATTTGTCATACATCATGGAGAAATTTGCAAGTGCAGTATTTGTTTCTGTATTTTAATTCTTAGAGTTTACAATTAAATGGCAGAATATGGAGACTATTAAGTAATGTTCTTAATCTTCAAAAATCTTCAAGTGTGATGTATTATAGGGGATCAATAAGGGAATGTTACCTGCTACAAAAGAAAGTGCCACAAAGTTTACAGTTTAGAGTTTTCCATAGCAAAATGGGTCCAAATATTCCTGATTTTTAAATTGCTTTCCCCAAATACTCAGTTGACAAAGTCATTGTGCAGCTGAATGCTATAGACCAGAGGTTCCCAGGTTTGTTTCCAGGGGTTACTTCAACTGAGGTGGCTATAGTTGGCCTCAGCAGCCCTGAGGAAAACCATCCTATACTTCCACTCCTGACTCAGTGACCCCTGGTGGAAATACACGGATGTATGTTTGAATAAAGACAGCACTGTCGCAAGGCCCACTGTGGAAGTTTTACATGCCGAGTAGAACTAATTTAAACAATAGAATCGTGTCAAAGAAGGCTTTTTAATAAAGTTTACTTGTTACAAGGGAAGGTTCTGACACAGTCAAGTTGCTATGTCAGAATGCTTCGAATCTTACAAGATTTGAACATACTTTATACAAAAAGAACACAGAACAGGCCATATGACATAGCATTAAACATCCTATTAATGAGGCACAAACTTGTGAGTTATTGCATAGGTTTTCGTTATAATAACGAGCAGAAATTCCTTAAAGATCAGATAACCAGACCTTCCTTGTGGGATCCGTTTGTTCAATGTTCATTCTCTAATCTGTGGGTTGATGGCTTACCTTATCTCATCCTGAGCTGGTTAGAACTAATTGATGCCTTATTTTGCTAAGCTTTTCTTAGATAAGGCATTCTGAGTTGTCACCTCCTTGTAGCTAATTAGAATGATTTACTTATTATGGTGACTCCTACTGTCGGCCATTTTGAATTCCCTTTTTAAATTCTTTTCTCAGAGAAGCCATTTTGTTTGTGTCTTAAAAGTAAACTGCACTTCCACACCACCCACACTCACTGTCTAGGCTCACGCACGAAGAATAGCCACATGGACAAGGTGCTGGAGGACATCCAAGTGCTGTAGAAATGTACATCAGTATCTTCAGGAGGGGAGAAAATTGGCAGAAAACGAGTGCTTTAAACTAAGCAAATCTCTGTTGTGGTTATGTATATCATTTACTTAGCAGTTTATATTAGGACTAGTTTTCTCCACTGTAAAATCGAGGTTGTCATTTTCTGCTGGGAGTACTTTAGGAAGAGCAAAGTATGATTATTGTTATGATGTGGAGATGCCGGTGTTGGACTGGGGTGGACAAATGTGAGAAGTCGCACAACACCAGGTTATAGTCCAACAGCTTTATTTGAAATCACAAGCTTTCGGAGCGCTGCTCCTTCGTCAGGTGAAGTGAAGAGATGCATATAGGCACAGCATATATAGTCAGAGAACATATACAGTCAATCTTTCTAACTGCCCTTTATCACACCTCGGCAGAGAGATAATCACGACAATCAAAGGTGTGGATGGTGTCCAAACAGGTCAGTCAGGAAAACATTACATCAAAGACAATGAGGTGGGGTCACAAGGGGTCGAATGTGGCAGATGCTGGAGTCTGTATGGAAAACAAAAAACTTTTTTTGCTGGAAATCACAGCAGGTCCGGCCGCATCTGTGTAGAGAGAACAAGCCAACGATGACTCGAGTCTAGATGACTCTACGTCAGGTGGGGTTACATGTAGCGTGACATGAACCCAAGATCCCGGTTGAGGCCGTCCTCATGGGTGCGGAGCTTGGCTATCAGTTTCTGCTTGACGATTTTGCGTTGTCGTGTGTCTCGAAGGCCGCCTTGGAGAACGCTTACCCGAAGATCGGAGGCTGATTATTGTTAGACAATGTTGTTTTGAAATGACAAATGTCCACTTATTTAAAAATACAATTAAGCCTAAAATGGGTTGAAAAATCTGTGTCCAAGAAAATCTCTTTGTTGCTCAGGTTTTTAAATATAATTCACTCTGGACCATAGAAACATCTATTTCTCCACTTTGACTTAGAGTTGACTTTGTCAAATGCACAAGATATACAACATAAGTATATTAAATTAAAATAAAATTATTCTTAAATGTTTCTACAATATGTGATCACTGCATCATGTGATCACTGCACCAAAACCAAATGCAGAGTGGATTACAATAAATAATATACATTCAATACTTTAATGAAATGACATTTCAATATAAATAATCCAGCTAGACACAGTGATAGTTTTAGCAATGGAGCAGCAGATTTGAATGTAGCCCAGACGAAAGTTGGAATTTGGCAATTTGTGAAGATTAATTTTCACTTCATCAAAAATGGAGAAAAAAGTGCAAGTGAAATATTGTGGTTTTGTGAAGCAAAGAAAAAGGTCTGTGTAAATCTATTTTTGCAGTGCTTTGCCCATAAATGGCTGACAAAATTGGATTGCTCTCTACTGGTGCAGCATTGTTCATGTAGTCATGAGGTCACTGAATAAAACAATGCTCCATGTGAACATTAGGTTGCTGCATTGAAGTCCCAGCAGCAAAGAACAGGAAGTAGTATGAGGAATTTCATCTTAAAAGACTACGCACTAAAATCGCAGTCTAAAGTACA